>OX940974.1:156909422-157449814 GCA_954871275.1 Leptopterna dolabrata
GTCTGAGGACAAGTACAGAAGCCTCGCCTATTAATAAAGCGTTAACTATTAATTTTGAAAAACCCACGACTTTTTTTTCCATATTTGTAGAAGTATTCGTAGAAGCTAGGTAAGTACAAATTCGGTTATAAAGTCGTATTCTATCATTCTTTGACCGCCCGATTTCGATGGCATTTTTTAGGAACCGTTCTTCAAGCTAGGCGTAGGAATTTTCGTTCTACTATTTTTAAACTACAAGTTATGCTTCATGCATTACAACAAATAATTGTAGATAGAATTTTCGAATCTACCGCATATTTAGGAAACTGTAATTACCTAGCGGGAAGAAACGTAAAAACTCTGCAAATTATTAAACAACGGTTTATTATTTTCCTATAAGGATTCCCCATATCCGAGCGGATGGGGAGCCCAGCCCGCAAATGTTGCCAAAATCGGATTTCGAAACTGAGGATATTATGCGCGTGCCAAGGGTTGGCGGACACAGACCAAGATACATAGGTACATCGAACCCAAATTTTGGTCAAGTTGCTAAAGTATGTACCTAACGACCAAATCGAAAATAACCATGTTTCTCGAACGAAATAATATCGCGGAACAACCAACTCGGTTTTCATGCAGCAATTTCTTTTCAACCAATTAAAATTGTAAATTGAATATTTCAATATAGAAACACTGCAAAGTCCTTGTCGCATGGGTTTACTATTATTTTAGACTTACCTACAGAAATGTTAGCTTGCTCATTTATAGTACAGAAATGTTAGCTGCTCATTTATAGTTTCTCAAAAGTTTTTTAAAACAAATTATCTTTGATCAATTATACTGCCATATAATTGTCTTGATTCACCTGTTGATATTAATTTTTGTGTTATTATACAAATTCATGGTGATTTCAGACAATTTCCCAGGTTTCTGACCCATAAAAAATGAATTCGGGGAGCTGAACGTTAGGTACAACCTCAATTCTTAACTCTTTGGTCAGAATCAACTTCATATTCGGTCTTCGTGCTCTGAAAAACATGGAAAACGGTACCACGCAAGCTCATGTTCACCAAAACCTCAAACACTGTAAAACCCCTATTTTTACACCCACCCCCCCCCCCCCCCCCCCCCCACCATAATAAACCAAAAGGGTTCCTCAATGAATCCAGCAAGACTTTGCTAAGGTACCGGGCTTTCATTGACAAATATGATGAACTATACCATCGAATCTACAATTTTAATAGAAAGATTTAAAGGAGAACTTGTACTGTTGCCATATTTCCCAATGATTCCAACAAGTGCCATTCGAAATCAAACGTTTGCCGTTGTGGATTGAATTTGGATTGAATTGTGTGGATTGAATTTGGAAGTACATTATGAGTCACATGTTTGTTCCCAAAATCTAAAATTTTAATATTTGTCTGCCGAGCCTATGCGGCCTTGACAGTTGACATACAAGTGTCTTTCAGTTCAGGATATAGTGTAGAATCAAGAAAAAGAGAAAACAAACGCGGAAAAATAAGTCAGAAGTTGGTTGTCAAATAGATTTGACATTTTGGTTTATTATTTTCAATAATGAACCATTGGAATCGAGCATGGGAACCCCCCCCCCCCCAGCCCTTAAAATTTGATTGTTTACGTTTCAAGGTATGTAGAATCCGAAAATGTAATAAAAATTTCTGTATGTACGCCGTACGCTTGTACTGGCCACTTTTCTTAGTTACCAGGTTCAGCAACCAATATTTAAAACGCAGCAAATCCCTGCACAACGGTTTATTATTTTGTACAGATCACAGCTCTCTGTATAGATAACCCGTCTATATAATATAATATGTACTATTCTATACATATGTGAATCGCAGACCCTCCGTAGGTTAGTACCTAACCTCGTACTCGTTACTAGGTACCTACCTAAATCACGAGTTAAATGTTGCTAAAATAATTCTGTCGATGACAAACAGTAACTAAAACGGCAAAAAGAAACGCAAATAATGAAGTTCTGAAGAGAAATTGTTGATGTGGAGTGAAATAGATGCCCCTTCTGCGTAGATCACTGTTTTCTGGGGTCAGTACATACCTTCGTGGTCAAGTATAATGAACAGTTGTATAATACCTTGCCCATCAATAATACTTCAACGGCTGTTCAAGTTGCAAAAGTACCGATCAACAAAATCCAGCCCCTTCTTGGTAGATGAACCTTTGTGTAATAATTTACCGTTGTAAAATAATTTACCGTTATGTAATAATTTACCGTTGTGTAATAATTTGCCGTTGTGTAATAATTTACCATTGTTTAATAATTTACCCATCAACAATACTTCAACGTTTGTTCAAGTTTCACACCTACAAAATCCAATAGTCCATCACTTTTCAAATGAAATAATATCGCACAACAACCAACTCGTCTTCATACAGCCATCCTTGATTATAATCAGGTGCTCCCTAGTGATGATTATCTGGGCCGGATTTATACCGTTGATTCACGATCGTGTTGACGAAGCTTTTTGTTGCACACGAACGGCTGGACATACAATGCTCCGGGTGGTCTCAAAAAATTGTTTAGCTGGAGACAAATTTAATAACGTAATAAAAACCATACCCTTCTATCGAAAGTTTTCGAGCTACTGCGTTCTTAAAATTTCAACCCCAATTTTGAACCCCTTAGAGATGACTGACAGTAACGCCGAGCTTCGAGGACCAACTAGACCCCAAATGGAACCTATAACCAGAATTTCATCAATTTTTTTTCATGGTAACCGAGAAAAGTGGCCAGTACGGCGTACGGTGGACAGACAGAATAATTTTTATTGCATTTTAGGATTCTACATACCTTGAATCGTAAACCGTCAAATTTTGAGGGGGGTTAGAATTTTTTTTTCATGCTCGATTCCAATCATGGTTCATTATTGAAAATAATAAACCAAAAATTAATTCGAAAAATACACCTTACACTTTTGGTAGAGGTCTTGAATCCATCAGCCATTTTATCAACTGAAATGACCCATTTGGATCCATTAGGCGATCAGGGCTTTCCTGGGAGACGCACTAGGGTAGGTTTTGACCACAGAATTCAGTGTTTCTATACCGGTAAGTCATAAACCGTTGTGTAGTAATTTGCAGCGTTTTTCTTTACATTTTCGGATTTTACGTAGGTACCTTGAAATAAATGCTTTCAAAATAATTGGTTTAATGCTCGATTCCAAAGGTTCTTTATTGAAAATAATAACACAAAAAATAGTACTAACTTGTCCCATGGACAGAAGAACAAAATCGTGGCAACTTATTACAGAACGGTGTATAATTTAAATCACTGTTTTCTGTTGTCAATACCTACCCTCGTGGACCCCCAGGAAAGCACTAAATCGAGTACTGGAGCCGGCCGGGCAGTTACAGTTTCATAAATATGCGGTGGATTCAAGAATGCTGTGATTAGTAAGTTATTTGTTGATATTCATGAAGCATGTGTGTTAAGCTGCAAAAGTAGGTACCCACCAATTAGAAAAATAAAAAATAACAATCATTCTTTATTATCAAATAATATCTTGGAACAACCAACTCGACTTCATACAACCATCCGCGATGGATGCAAGTTATAGTAGGTTCCTTGGGAGTTGACTTTTTAAAAAGCACGAACTGAGAATTTACAAGTGTTCTTTAATTTCGGAAAATACACGGAAGACTCCGTAGCGGTTAAATTACGGGGAACACGGAACACAGGGTTGGTCGTACAGCAGCGAGCCGAGAACTGAAGGTTCGAGCTTGCTCGCAGGGGTTATATCGTCTATCATGACTGCGTCAGCAGTAAGTGTCGGTCGGGCGCTATAACTCTTCCCTCCCTATAGAAAAAATTGAAATTTAGAAGAAATTTCAATTTTTCAATTTCGACAAACAATCATGACACACTATACAACCTTACAGTAGCATAACATGAGGTGGACACAGCTTGGTAGAGATTTTGTTTTACAATTAATTACAATACAAGTATACGATTAATCCGATCAATTAATTAAATTACAATATAATTATACGATTAATATAATCATATACAACCAATACAACAATATAATTGTACAATCAATGTAAGTATAGAACAATATAAACATAATAACGTATGATAACCAGAATTGACAACATAATGATGGTAAACAGACGTAAAACTGACATGATTTTATGAACATGATAATTTGAGTTTTATTTCGGGTTAGGGGTTATTTTGTGAATTTGGAACGTTTCTTTTATGTTTATGGGAACGATATCCTGTGTACGCAAAGAATGATATAAGGCTGACGTACAATAGGATTGTCCAAGCACTGGGAGATAATGACTTATTATGAGTTCTTTTGTACTTGGTATGGGGATCGAAGGGGGTGATAATTGCTTTAGGGTTCTTAATTTCGTTATGGCAGTGGGTTTCTTATTCAAATCCCAATTATGCTTTTGGAACATGACCATGGAGGGGGTGTGGTTACTGTGGGAGGGTGGAGTCGTTAAAGTTTGATTCCTGTATTCTATGGTGCTCTTGCCCGGGGAGATAAGGAAAATTCCGTGGAGGGTCTTGAATTGTATATTATCATGGAGGATAATTTTTATCTGATCTTCGTAGGGGAATAAAAAGACGTAACGGTTTGTTTCTTCCAAGAGTTCCACGTGATTTTGTGGTAGGTATAATTGAATTAAGTCGCAACGACCGTTGATACCCTTAGTGAGAATGTCTGACTCGCAGTCATGTTCAGCGGATAGCTGAAGGCTGTTAGGGCATAAGTAATAATCACGTCCGTATTCGCACGGTTTGTCGAGAAATCGTATCTCGTTTTTGGATTTTAGAGCATACTTGGCAGTGGGTAGGACAGTTGCATAATAATTGGGGATGAAGGTTGGTAGGGATTGAAGGAGAATCAAGTCGTAATGTGCAGGATGGACGATGGGGACATCCAGGAAATAGACGATTTCCTTGTAGCCTATGAAGCATGTTACCTTGATGTGATTTTGGATTTCCCATAGCGCTTCTCCTTCAAAGAGGGGTAACCTATCACCATAAAATGGTATTAAGTTTCTTAGGATTTTCTGTAGGGTTTCTGGTTTAATAATACTAGGGTGGAGTTTGCCTAATTTACAAAAAGTGACTGAATTTTCTATGTCTTGGGTCAGATCTGAAATTATTTGTAGCAACAGTAGATTATGCTCGAGTGCGTTTTCTACCTGTCCTGCATGGGTTGCAAGGGAACTTGCTTCCTTTAATCGCTGTATTTCGTAGGCCAGAATATCGTGATTGTAGTTGATATCTAAGATGGTCCTGTTCAATTCTTCTACAAATCCTTCGTTTATTGAGTAGTGATGACTAATTTGTTGGGACAGTATCTCTTGGTTTGTGTGTAGGTGTTGGAGGATCTGATTAAACTTTTCCTCGTCGTTGGCGTCTAAATTTCCCGTGATAAATTTGATTACGGAGCCTAAACCGTTAAGCAGTCCTCGCCTCTGACGGCGGGGTAAGGTTTAAGCAAATAATCTTCCTTCTATTATTTTTAGCATATGTTCAATGGCTTGAGTTCGAGTTCGAACTACCTTTTGGACTTCACTGTCAGTTTCTATTATCTGGTTAATGTCCTGGAAATGGGCTTTAATTTGGTTTACTTGATTGAGAACTCCTCCGAGCTGGTAGTAGTGAGTAACAGTGTGGTAATAGTGGATCGTTCGGGCGGAACCTAATCGAATGGGCAACAAACCTAAATTGGAGGTAATGTTTTCAATTTCTAATCCTTTGGTAATTAGTATAGTCGAGAGTGATAGAAGAACGGTGACGGCAGAGCGGCTGTCCATAATCCGGAAGTGGTTCAAGTCAGTAACGTCCTGGAATATTAAGGATCATGAGCTAGAGTCGGAACCAGAGCTGGGTGGTGGGGAGTGGTAGGGTTTCCTTGCTATAGGAACAGGAATTCCAGAAGTACTGGGCTGAGGGGAGTCTATACGAGATAGCCTAGCTGGAGGGGTGTCTGGTGGTATGGGTAACGCTTTACGAGGGAATCTAGATGGAGGGGTGTCTGGTGGTATGGGTAACGCTTTGCGAGGCAACCTAACTGGTAGGATGTCCGGTGGTGCGGGCAATGATCCCTCAGGAGAAGGTAGAGGAACTGGGGAGGGAGTTGACTCCATTCTTGGGATTCTGGAGAGGTCTTTACAATGTCGTTTTGGGGCAGGGCTCGACGAGCTCGTCTCTGAAGGAGGCGGTCTCGAGTTGGGTGGCGACGGTAAGAGTCTATCCCGCTTTTGGCTGTTAGTCGGTGGGGGAAAGGAATAGAAAGTGGCCGTTTGGGGAATCGTGGGGAGGTTAACGGGTGAAGGGAAACTGTCTTCGGAGGGTGAGTAACTAGAAGAACTAGACATCGGGGTTTGTGGTTCTACTCTGGGCCTTTTGATGTTAGACATGTGGATCTTTGGTTGGGTGTTAGCATGCCGGGGTGTTATTTCGGCCGTATGCTTGGTTTTGTCCACGGACTTCACCTGTTCCGGGTTATACAGGGGTTTGGTCTTACTTTGAAGTTGTTTGGTCCTTACATAAACAGTGTCAGGGATTTCTGGAGGATCCTCCCGAGTAGCATTTCTGTTTTCCATTACCCTTTCCTTGAGTTGTGTGCCATTGTCCTTAATGTTTTGGTAGAGCGCTTTCATTTTTTCGCGGTGTTTGACGAGGTAATCGTTGGCGAGGCGTTCGTCCAAGTTTAACTTGAGGAGGTTTTCGTCTGAAATGTGACCTTGGATTATTTCGAACGGGGTCAGGGGCGTTGTAGAATGGATCGAATTGTTGTATGCGATCAAGGCATACTGTACCCGGGTTTCCACATCGTCTCTTTTGAATGCTTCTTGGCAGTTCAGAAGCCGGAGATGTTCAATTACGGTCGAGTGGAATCGTTCGACAGGGCCATTCGAATCTGGGTGTTGGCTCGATATGAAGTGAGCATCAATATTGTGGTTAGTTAATAATTCCTTGACTAGGGAAGAGTTTAGGTCGGCCGCGTTATCGGAAATGAGTTTTTTGGGAATGCCATGGTGCGAGAAATATTTAAGCAAGGCTCGAACTACGTCGAGACTAGTATTAGTCGGTACCATGTACATTTGGGCGTATTTGGAAAAGGGGTCGAAAACGGTCAAGAATTTTGTTCGGTCTATGGTGATTTTGTCAATGTGCAGGGTCTCGAAAGGCCGGGATGCCGTGGGAGTCAAGTTATATTTGATTTTCAGGGGATGCCTGTCGTACTTAGTTCGTAGGCAGACGTCGCATTGGTTTATGAAGCTCTGAATGGTCGCTTTCTGGTTGGGCCAGAAATAGCTTCGTTTAAGATGTTCATACGTCTCAGGAATTCCTCGGTGATTAGTCTTACCTACATGATAGGACTTTATGAGTTCCTGGACGTCCTCTTCAGACTCAATGTCTTCCAATAATTTAGGAAATTTGGCCATGAGGATTTCTGACTCCTTGAATGTGCGAGTCATTATCTCGAGTTTGGAGTTGGGGTCCTTCATTGCAAATAACCATTGCAATGGTTTATGGTCAGTGAATAACAGGAACTTCTGCCCGTATAGATAGTGGCGGAAGGCCTTCAGGGCATTTAGTACTGCAAGAAGTTCCTTTTCATTAGTAGCATATTTTTTCTCTGTCTCTGAGAGCGTTTTGCTGGTATAAGCAATTGGGAGATCAGAACCGTTAAAGTCTTGGCTCAAGACAGCGCCTGTAGCAAAATCGCTTGCATCACAAGTCACTCTGAACTGTTTGTTAAAGTCGGGGTATTTTAATATTGGGTCATTGCAAAGAAGCGTGGTACAAGTTTTGAAGCTTCTTTCGAATTCTGGGGACTTGGATGTTATTTTTCCATCCTTTTTCAAGGCGGAGGTCAGGGGTTTAGTCAGAGCAGCAAAGCCCTTGATAAACCTACGGTAGTAGCCAATGAGCCCTAAGAACCTTTTGATCTCGGTTCTTGTGCGAGGCATTGGGAATTTCACGATCGCACATATTTTCTCGAGGTTTGGTTTGACTCCATCGGGGGTTACTACGTGACCTAGATATGCTAACTCCCTTTTCAGAAATTCCGTCTTGTCTGGCTGGATTTTCAGGTTTGCCTGTCGAAGACGGTCGAAAATTTTCCTCAGACGAACAACGTGCTCTTGCAAACTAGCCGAGAATATTAAGATATCGTCGAGATAAACCAGACATATCTCATTATTCAAGCCCCTCAGACAGTTGTTCATCATTCGTTTGAATGTAGCCGGGGCGTTACACAAGCCAAAGGGCATTCTGAGGTATTCGTAATGTTGGTTGTCGGTGGAGAAAGCGGTTTTGGGAATTGAGTCCTCATCTAGTTCAATTTGATGAAAACCTTGTGCGAGGTCGAGGGTCGAAAAGTAATTGCAACGGCCAAGTTTGTCGAGGAGTTCGGATATGTTAGGTAGGGGAAACCGATCTGAGATCGTGGCGTCGTTTAATTTTCGGAAATCAATGACCGTGCGATATTTGGTTTTTCCTGAAGCGTCCATTTTCTTTGGTACAATCCAAAGGGGCGCATTGTAGGGAGAGTTAGAAGGGCGTATGATTTTCTGGGCAAGTAGGTTGTCAACTTGTTTGGCCACTTCTTCTTTATAAATGTGGGGATACCTGTACGGTTTTACAAAGATGGGAATTTCGTCCTTTGTACGAATGTGGTGTTTGACCTCATTCGTGAAAGTCAAAGGACCTTCACTCTCTTGGAAAAGATCTGCATAGTCATGAATCAATTTTCTAATAGCCTTGTTCTCTTCGGGGTTTAGGTGGTCTAGTCTAAATTTCGAATAGTCTATCCAACGGTTTTGCTTACAGGAGGGGGAGGTATCGCAATAGTTGTTAAGGTTGTTTTCGGGTTCCTCATTTTTAAACTGTCCTTTAGGGATTGGTTCTGCATGGATTGGGTGAGTCAAGTGGAACCTAACAGGTTTTTCTTCTGAGTTCGTGACGTGTACAAATGCTTTTGAGTTCTTAACCCTCACTATGGCTGATGGTATTTGCAAACCAGGGAAATTGATAGAGTCGATCAAAGCTTCGCCATTCTCGACATTACCAACCTCTACCTGTACCTGCTGAATAGTCCTGGCATCGATTAGGAATGACACAGTATTTTCCTCGGGGCACAGACATCCGTTCGCAAAGTAGAGGGGTAAGTTGACGTTTGGTGTACGCAGCAAGTTATTTTTCAGGTCCACGGAAGCATTTAGTCTCCGTAAGTTGTCTAGTCCCAATAGTGCTTGGAAGTGGCTATGGAAATTGAATAATCGGAAGGGGAGATTTAGATGTTTTTCATTGAAAATTTCCCCACAAGGCATCAGGGTCATTTCCGTTATTGTGGACGAGCCGTGGGCTGTCTTAACTATACCCGATGCCGGTTGGATTTTCTTTTTGAAATAATTATGCGCTGTTTTAGGGAGAACGAAGGATCGAGTTGATCCGGTGTCGATTACGAATTTTATCCCAGTTTTTGGGCAAACTATGAAAGGTAATTGGTAGCCGATGTGATTTAATTCGATGTGTTCTGGTTCAAATGTTTCGATGGGAGCTTTTGATTTAGGGGGAGGTTTTAACATTGGTATAGGATTTAATTTGGGAGCAGTTGCGGGGGCCGAAAAGGTTGGAGCGGGAGCTGACATTACTGTTGGGTGACCTCTGACGGGTCCTGAGGTTGTCCTAAAAAATGGTCCTGTGTGTGGTTCTGGTCGTCTTCAGTTGGAGGTTGGTCCTCCACTGATAAATTTTCAAATGTTTGAATTAGGTTGGGGTCATAGTACACCGGGGCTTGCAGGAAAGGGTCATAAACGAAATATCCTGAATTTGGCGAATACTCAGGGGTTTCGGGTTGCCGAATTTCCGAGTCTTCACACTGCATTTCTACATTGTGAAGGTTGCTCTTTGAGTGATCCTGACTGGAAGAGCGTGAGAGTTGGTGGGACCATGGTCGATTTGGAAGCGATTGTCTTTTGGGGGGTTGCTGACCTGGCGTAGCGGGTCTTTGGTTGAAAGAGTGGTGAACTGGTGGTCTATGAAAATTTTGGTAATGCCTGAAGGGCTGGTTGTAGGGTGTTGATGAAGGTCGGTAATTGTTATTCGGGCCAGAGGGACGGAATTGAGGAGTGGCGGGGCCGGTTTTTTGTGGCGGGGCTAATTTGGGTTTAGTTCTAAACTGAAACTCGTTTGTCAAAATCGCCATGCATTCTGCTAGGGTTGCTGGGTTCCTTGCTCGGATCAGAGATCCTACTGAATCATCCAGTCCCGTTACAAACACTCGAAGGGCTAAGCCCTGCACGAAGTCAACAAGTTCTTGCGAACTTTGTTCCTTCTGCAAGGAGGCGATGGTACTGTTTAAAATTGCCTCTAATCGAGAATAGAATTCAAAGCAACTTTCAGTCTGTTTCTGCCTGAGACGGGCTAGTTCCGCTGTAAGAGTGAACTTGTCCCTGCGATCTCCGTACGACTCCAGTAAGACGGAGCGTAACTCCGCCCAGTTGTGAGGGTCGGCAGCGAAAACGCGTTTCGCTGGATCGCCTTTGATTCTTGATAGGATGCCCTCGAATAACAAATCGTTTTGTAGGGTATTTTGGTTTGTGGGGTCAAAGAAATGGTTGAAAAGTTTATCGCATACCGTTATAAATCTGGTAAGGATAAGGGGATCGGTGGCGTTAAAGTCTGGGAGCAATGCGAAATGTGATTCCTTTAATGTTGGAAAGGGCATAGAATTTTGGCTTCTTAAAGGGAGATTGAAATTTTGCCTACTCGTAATCGGGATTCCGACGGAATTTTGTTCGTTTCCCGCGCTTGTTCCATGGTGGGTTTCCGATGAACCTTCCATTTCGGTGCTGTCTAATCTGGACCAACGGAATGTTCTAATCCAATCAATATAAGGATCGGACCTCGAACGAGACGATGATTTCGTAGTTTTGGGAATTTTGGACAGCCTTGTACAATACTATAGGTAGGTTGTAAAATGTGGCGACAGATAATGTGACAAAATATGACAGAAAATATGACAAAATAGGGAACAATTATGAAAAGCTGAAAAGATAAATATGTTATGCAGTTAAGTTCAGAGATTCATCAATTGAGAGGTTCGTTGGATCTGCTTCGAGATGATTTAAAGGGCGTCGGATGTTGTAACTGGAGAGGTGTTGATAAGATTCTACGAAGTGTGACTGAAGCGAGCGGACAGCGTCCCTTCCGATGATTTTTTATTTATTTTTTTTTTATTTGTTTGTTTTGTTTTAATTCTAGAAGGACTTCTCTTGGAAGCTACTAACCACTCATGGGTTTGATAATTGAATTGAATTATTTAATTTTGAGGTTTCTTAAATTTACAGGCGGGGGATGCCTGGCTTCGGTAATCAGGGCAGATTGGATCGAAGTCTTTTCAGACGGGCGTGTCTGACTTCACTAGTCAACGACTGGAATGAAGATTTTTGTGAAATGACCGGGCTTGGTCAGTACTAGGAACTATATGGGTCAAGATTACCTATAGAATCCTAGGAGTTCTTGGCAAGCTGCTGAGATAGTATACCTGGTATGGTAATCCGATATTCCCTGAAGTCTGCGTGATCGGCGAAGTGGAGAGCCGATGCACTTTATCCGATTGTAATTCCGATGCACTTTCACTTATCACAGTTCGGTTGACGAACTCCTGGTCACTTGAAGGCTTCGACGAAATTTCCGCGGAGACGATGGTCGGTCGCGAATATAATTTCTGAGTGTCGAAATTGTGCCTCCAAATGTCCTCCAAATGTTACTATAACTGCGTCAGTTATAGTAGGTTCCTTGGGAGTTGACTTTTTAAAAAGCACGTGTTGTAGTAATATGGCGGTTGAGCCGGAGTTGGTACGGTACACGGCCTAGGCCCAGCTAGAAGAGGGATCTCAGAGGGGGCACAGAGGGGGGGGGGGGGCTAAGAGGGGGGCCAAGCCCAATTTTAGCTGGGGAGGGGGAGGGGGGACCAATCAGAAGCTAATTACGAAGGGCGAAGGGTGGTGGGGAGGGGGTTGTTTCATCAAAATACGTCCAACGTTCTGGCGTTTAGAGAGAAAAACGTCATGACCTCCCTACATTAATATATTACACACAAAATACAACTCTTTCCTTGTTTCTATTAGGCGTATGTTTTAATGTATCTGTTTTTATCTTGATCCATATAGCTAATGTCCATCTCTCCTAATTCTCTTTCCAACAAGTAGTTCGAACAATAGAAAATCTCCGAATTTTCGAACTTTAATACGTAACGAAGTCTGTCCCTGTGTTTTACCTCTTTAATGGCTGCAATTACCATTTCCGCTCCTTCGGAAATTTCGTCTAGCCGGTGGCAATCTCTAAATCTAATACGATCTTTTATTTTCTGCATGGTAATAAAAATTTTTCAATTAAAGATATTTCGTCATGACGGACTGGCTGTAGTTCTTCTTTATAAAACCGCCCTTCGATGATTCGAAGATTTTTATCTCTCAACGTATAAGTGTACGGTACAGTATGGTGTATAGCTTGTATATGAAAAATTTCGGGGGACCAGTTGATCATGGAGCCGCGGAGACCACCGTAGTTCTGACGGACCACCAAGGCAGGTAGGTAGGTAGGTAGGTAGTAGGATGTATAAGGGAAAAATAAAACATTTAGATTCATTCACTTTTATTACCATACGCTTTCGTATCGATACAATTGTCTAGAATTATTCTTTTTTCGTCATTCGACGTTAAACATTTTTTATTCATTTTCACAGTGTAAATATGATGCTTGTAAGAACGAAATGTGGAAAAAGCGCCATGTATATCTTTGGTAATATCGAATAAAACGTTATAGTAATCTTCGAATGTGAGATGTTTTTTAACAAACACTTCCTTTACACCTTTAGCTTTTTTAACAATTGAACTATCGGCCAACTTGTAGGCGTACAACTTGGATTTTAATCCGACATAATCTGTAATTGGTACACCTGCCGTGACGTCTTTGAATAATCCGACAACTTTTTTATTCTTAGAACTATAACATACATGATCGGTGGCGTAGTTTGACGTATCTAAATATTCCATATAGTTCAACATATCAAGGTAAACATCATCGGCGCATATTTCGAATAAAAATGAATCTGTATCCATGTACAATAATTTAATCTTATCGCTTGAATATCGGGGTAACATACAGTTATAGAAAAAATCGTACATGATGATCTTGGACAGTTCGAGACAAGAAAAACCTATATATAAGGGCTTATTCAAAACAACTTTTTCCTTATAAAAATGAACACCCACGACATTTTCATTAAAAATAATACGATCCTTAAAATTAGGTTTTCTAATACAACGTAAAAGTTTCCTCTCATTTATCACCAACTCCATGTGAAACCGTTTTCGAACTCTTTCGCAGGATTTTCCAAACACGCAGTTATTCATACTTTTATAAAAGTCTTTTTCAAAATCATTCACCGCTTTAGTTCTCATGTACGTGTTCAGATCTATATATGACTTGAGCCACCGAGATTGATTAAACTGAAGGACTCGATGAATTTTCGTCACTTGTAGCCCATTGGAAATGGCCTGTTTCAAAGTTCTGTAATGAACGATGTAATTTGATTTGTCTTCTAAAGTAGTTAAGAGTTTTACGTTTTTACAGCCGGGCGGAACTTTATTTTCACACAGAAACGGTAGGCTATCATGGAGTTGGTGTAATGAAGAAGGGTACAGGACATCGACCTCTAAAATGTAACCTATCGGAGAATCGTCCGCTACAGTCGTCACATCTACGCACTGTGGATCATCGACCCAACAAAAACCATCTATCGGTAAATAGTCTGACAAGGCATGAGCGTATAAATTATTACAATCGTACATTAACAGATATTTCGAGGGTTCGGCTCGATCGTAATTCGGCGAATATTTATTATTAGCCTTGGAATATCGGCCAATGCAGGACGTGATCCCCCCACGGATGCCGGATTCGATCATTAAAATCTGTTCGGGATCGGTCATCAACTCTAGTGTGACCCCAGAGTATTTTAAAGCGGCGTCGAATGAGAGCCCTGGCGCTGTATAATACCATGCGGGATCTAGACCGTACAATTGGTAGCAGACCGAACGAAATTGTTGGAAACATTCGCAAAGTAAAAGTACATCGGTTCTGAGGTAAAGTTCTGTATACTGTTGTAGATTTTCAATTTTGAATAAGTTCCAAATGGTCTGAGCCCTTTCATATTCAACAGGATCTAACGGTTCCTCATTCATATCGTTATAGAAGCATTCAATGTTCGGCAGTTGCTTTTCTTTCAATTTTTCAAAACTTGTCACGTAAGAATACGGGTATACGCCTTTTTTTAAAAGAAGACCCCTCTGTTCGGGATCTGGAAACACCTTTTCCATTTCTGGGAATTTTCCTAGATTATCGACTAGACTGGATAAACTAGTGGGCATAAAACGGTAGCTATCGACAAATCTCAACCAGATTTTAGTTCCTTGGAATTTTTTTAAAAATGAAATATATTTTTCGCTAGAAGTTGGGATGACTTTGACGTCACCACTCGCGTGATGTATTTCGTGAATGATTGGATGAGCGTCGTAATTGGTTAAGTTGTGCATAAAAATGGGGATAAAGTCAGGAAGCTGCGTTTGTAAATTACAATCATTATGGGCGGCGCAAATGAATTTTCCCGTCAGGTGATCGTGATGCCGTACTTTTATGTGATCGATCGAGAAATCCTTCCCACAAATGCCACAGTTGGTAGCGTTCACCACCCATTCGTGTTCTTCATCGGACGTCAAGGGCGTCATGGGGATATTTGTCGAATACAGAGCTTCTACATCTTTCACGAGCTGTTCCAAATACATCATAAATGCACGTGGAGCGTCTTCACCGGTGAATATGAAAATATCTTTTTGGAAATTAGGCAAGTCCGATTTAACCATAGCGCCTATACTACAAGGCGCGTGATATTGTTTTTTATGAGTCCAAGGCTTATCGGGCTCGTCATCCCCGCCGCTTATCGGCAATAGAACAGATTCGAAATCGGCATACACAACTATAGGTACCCATTGAGTGTTTTTAACATTTGTAAAAGTCAACTCCGCATTCGTCGTGGAGGGAACTTCTACGCGACAAGGTTCATTTTTTTCACACCAGAACGTGTGCGTATCGAAGCGTTCTTTTACATTTACCTCGCTGGAGGGGAACGTAGTCAGACAACGTCTACAAATTAAATGTTCGTGCGCATGTTTCGATCTAGAGGATCTTACCAGCCTAGAAAGATTTTGTATAAGACAGTAATGCGAATTATCCGATATATGAGTTAAATAAAGTAAATCGAAATGCATAACCCCGCCTCTGTGTTTTGAAACCATTATTGGAAATACGGTAGCTTCGTCAACCAAACCATAAATGTTGCACGATACATTATTGAGTTTCTCAAATTTCTCAACATCCTTGAATGGGGTGGGAAATTGTATACCTTCAAATGTGAAAGGGTGATGAAGCTCGTCGTACATTTTAAGATTGCTGTAATTTCTATTATCAGTGACAAAAGCCGATAGGATGGAATATTTGAAACAGTAGTTGTCTTGGATGTTCACTACATTTATAACGGCTTTTTTTATCGGCTATGCATTTGGGCAGTTGAGCGTATCTGGACCCTGTAAACGGTTGGTACCTACTGACCCGAATGAATAATCCGTTTATCTCGGTAAGTGTCCATCCCGACTTTTTGGCTTCAAATTCGGACATTTCAGTTAGCAATTTATCGAATGTCCCCTCAATGTGCGACTGTAAATTGTCGTTAAGCGTGATAATTTTAACTCTAGTTTTAAAATTAGCATCGGTCGATTCCAACGTTTCTTCGCCTAATACTTGTACGAAGACACATTCCAACAAGGCGTTACTCTTAATGGTGCCAAATTTATCTAAACATTCTTCCAAGTGGGCTCTGTACAAATCGACAATTGAGCCGAGAAAAATTTCGGGCTCTAAAAAGTTGTGAATATTTTTTATGTAAATATCGAATACAGAATTATTTAAAGCTGTTTGAACGATGCCATTTGACAAATGATCTGAAAACAGTCTAGCTGCCTTATTTAATGACGGGTGTAATTTTCTTTTTGCCGCCGATAAACTAGTTTTACCAGCAGTTGCAGTCAAGCAGCGTTGTTCATGTCTATTGCGGTTGTGAGTGGTTTTAAATTCTTTAAGACATTTCGGACATTTAGGTTTATTATGGTTAAGGGGCGGCGTCGTCGAAGGGTGGCAGTTTTTTTTTTTTTAACGTGCCTATTTAAAGTGATTCTACTGGAAAACGTCTTATGACATGTTGGACAACTCGCTGCTCTTCGTGTAGCTTGCAGCTGTTTAAACACTTTGTTTGACTGAGACGGCCCAGGTAAATGGGACTCACCTGAGGATCCAGGCAGCGAAGGGCGACAGTTTTTTTTAACGTGTCTATTTAGAGTGCTTTTATCGTAAAACGTCTTATGGCAGGTTGGGCAACTCACTCTTCGTGTAGCTTGCGAGATGTGGTGGTCGTCCACTTTGCTTGACTGAGACGTTCCTGGCATATGTGGCTCGGCTGTGGATGTAGACGGTTCCATGGTGGCGGCGGCGGGAACGTAGGTACTTCTTCTTCAGACACGTCTGACTTTTTTCTGCTGCGGCTGCTCGCTAGCGGCTTCGACGAACTGTAGGTCGTAAGCTGCTCCTTTGTAGCCCTTGTAAATCAGGGCGTAGTCTTCTACAACGAACAGAAAAAAAAAAACGTTTGTTTTATTACATCATTTATCGAAAACGCCGAGAAATCCTACCCTGAACAATAGAGGGGTAGGAAAAAAAAACTTACCAGATTTATACGAGTTCAATTCTTCGGCACTAATCGCGTCCGAGTAGCGGTGAGGTAATGTTACGATCGCCGACGAGTCGTCCTTGAGTCTAAGATGTGCCAAGAGGCATTTCCCGTACTGTTGCTCTGCCGCCTCCAGCTTCACGATAGGATATTCCTCCCCGATGTTGAGATCCCTAATGTGGAGGTACCTCCTCGTTTGGATGCTGTTCAACCTTGCCAACATAGCTAAAAAAAAAGATAGGTATGACCAAAATTGATTATCTTACCAGCGTATTATATCGCAAATCGTAAAAAAAAAGTATACTCACCGGATAATAATTTGGAAACTTGTTTTCGCCTGTATAAACAGAAGAGAAGATTTTTTTTTTGTCTCTCAAGGCGACCTAATCACAGTTTTTTTAAAAATGTATTTATTTAAAGGAGGCCTTCCTCAAAATCCGATTCATCGTCTGATAAATTCTCCAACGCATTATCGGGATGTCTAAAACGAAAAAGGGGCTCGAAAACGCAGTTTATGCACCAATTTTGCCTAGCGTACACAAATTCTTCCCAATGGAAGTCGTGAAGAATTTTAAGATCCCTTCGAATTCGGGTAACGTATTTGACTGGTTTATTATTATTATGGGTTACGTCAGTCAACGCTTTCAAAACAGCGGGAAAACAAAATTTGCAATATCGTTCTACGCCTATAACGGGGGAACAATGATCATTTATCGTGTAAAAATTTCTAACAACTACGGTTTATAGTTCTTCGTCTGTTACGTCAATTAGGAAAGGGGGTCGGTAGTCGTTGGCGTGTCTCTGGTGGAGCAGAAATATATAGTCGCGTTTGGTTAAAAAATCAAAGTCCATAATTTCGTCGCAATACATTTCCTGTTACAACGGATCGTACGTATTTTTACACATATATTTGGGCCATATACGCATTAAGTAGTGAACTAGAGTCTGGGGAAGTTCCAAATAAATGAGGTGTACACGTACACTAATACGACGCGAAATTTCTATAGCGGTTAATTTTTTCAAAGACAAGGGAGTATATTTTGCAGTTGGGGAGTTGTATGACCAGTGACGGGAGTTATTCATTAAAAGATGCATCTTAGATGAGGGCGTCGAAAAGAATGATATACTTACAAACAGCAAAAAAAGACAGGTGGCAGCGGCTGGACGGTGGCTCTTGAGAGACAAATGCATGTCAGACCCCGGTGCGGGAGGTATTTTATAACCCTGCGGTGATTAGGTGCCCCCCCCCCTCGCCCTTCCCTCCCCGCATCATGCCCGCTGAGGAGGGCAGTTACACGTGTCTTGGTTCCAGAAAACATATTCTATTCTAATGAACTCGTTCACAATTAACGTATTTTCGAGCCATTGTCTACATCATCATAATGCTTTATAATCGCTCTCCTCGGATTTGTTTTTTACCGCCACTACGTCTCGAACGGGTCTTCGGTATAGAGTTGCGTAACTGTTGCGCAAGTTTTACGGAAGACAGAATGTTAACTATGTTCGTAGTAGATTTTTGCGCTTTTCGTAACATTCACAAAAGATTCGTTGTGAAAGAGCTATCTATTTCGAACGTTCAAAGTCGCCAATTTTACCATTGGATTTTCACTACGCCTGCATCGCTAGCCTTGGATCATTCTACGAATTATGAACGTTTCCACGGATTGAACATTTGCGACGGCACGACTGATTACTACGAGCTACCGTCCATTTTAAAGGAACACACGAAGGATGGCGATTTCATTTTTTGCAAGGGACTTGAAAAGGCACAATATATCGAAAAAATTCTGGGTGATGTCCGACCAGTGCATGATTTAACTCAATTTGGTGCTGAGCCAATCAAGAAACTTGTTAAAGCTACGTTTCATCGCACCGCTGCTGGATCTTGCCCCCACCACCGACATATGAGCGAATTTTATCTGGAATGCGCTCAAATGAAAAGCGAATGTTTGGCCGAATGGGATTTACCTTGGGTAAATTTACTCGATACCTATCCCAGATACAAAACATTCGAAAGCCCATCATGGTTAGGCGAGATACCACCTTTGGATTTAGCTATTCATGGATTCTACTATCGCAGGAACGGCGGAAATATCGTTCAATGTGTCTACTGCCTCGAACTACATACTGAGTTTTCAGCGTTGCAACATAAGTGTATGCTACATAAGACTGCGGGGCAATGAAAAAAAACTGCGAGTGACATTTTACGAATATTGTATTCATTCGATAATACAACTAAAAAATAATTTATAATCATATATTATGGGCTGCGCTTGTTTGTTTTTGTTTCATCTGTAAAAAAAATAAATCGAGTTTCGTATGTAATTGCGTTTTAATTTTTTGTTTTGTTTCGAATACCTAACTAATATTTTCTTGGTTAAACGAAGAGGAAATCATTACAAACAAAAATTGGACCGTCCATGGACGTGATCTTTATTAAGGCCATTTTCCAACCAGACATGAACATTAAGAGCGTTAGCCCTCGACAGCGGGGGATATCGAAGAAAAAAAAATGGATTTCGCTATTCTCCGAGGTGTACTATATTGGCTAACCAGCCTCTTATATTTCGTTTATTCGATGCCACCTGTTGAATATTAACAAACATATGGTTATATGACGACGGATCGCTCTACTCTCACTGGAAATGTTAGCGAAAGCGAATTACGAGAAGCATTAACGCTGTTTCAAGAATCAAATGACTTAGCTTTGAAAAATGGGACTTTGGACGAGTCTACCGCGAATCTGATGAAGAGGGAACGTTGCGGTTTAGCAGACACGCTACAGGCGTTCGTAGCTAGTAAAAGCCGAATGTGGTTCAACAATACAGTCACATGGTTCGCTTATGGTGGCCTTTCAAGGTATAGGAGCGTGTTAGAACACGCCTTTGCAAAGTGGTCGGAACATGCCAATTTAATTTTCATTCGTAGCATCGATAATCCTAAACTATTATTAACTATGGGCAGCCAATCGCATATGAAATCAAAAGAATTCGCAGAATGCCCTTACCCATTCGATGGTTTGGGTAATGTTTTAGCGCATGCGGATTACCCGAATCTTCGGCAGACCTCCGTCGAAATTCATTTCGACGCAGATGAAAATTGGTATTATTTCCCAGATGATAAGTGTCCATCGAATAAGACCTCTTTTTTATGGGTGGCTGTTCATGAAATTGGTCATGCTTTAGGATTGGAACATTCCCTAAAACATGGTTCTATTATGTACCCTTATTATCGTCGCGGAACTGTTCAATTATCGATTGATGATATAAACGGGATACAATTCCTATACGGAGCTCATGTACGCCCCACACCCCCGGTCATCGTGACAACAACCAAACTCCCCCCACCACCACCAACAACGAGTGTTTCGCCGCCCAGCACCACCGCATCTGTACCAATTAACACGGATGTTTGTAAATATAAAAACTTATCCATACGCTTATTGTAGTGAATGATAAAATTTTCATGTTCCATGGAAAGTACGTTTGGATTATTGATGTGAACAAGAAACTGAGAGACGATGAGCAATTGACTCGACCTCATATTATAACGCGCTGGTTGGAATTTTTACCGCCTAACTTGAGGAAAATAGATGGGATCTACCAAAACTCTAACGACGAAATTTTATTTATTTAGCACCTGATTATAATCACAGATGGCTTTATGAATTCGAGTTGGTTGGGATGATGGCTCTTTTGGATTTTGCTGTTAGGCACTTTTGCAGCTTGAACAATGCTTCATGAAGAACAACAAATGATTAATTATAGAATTATTGAACCCCACGCATTTTTATGAAACTGTAATTCCCTTGCCGGTTCCAGTACTCGATTTAGGCTTTCCTGGGTGCATTGAAACGGAAACCGTCTTATTTCAGGGAGGGGTTTACACTTTTTATTTTTATATCCGATTCCAGTTGAAGATAATAAACCAAAAACAGGATTTATTGAAAAGTTGTGTATTTTACACAACCGGGTTTACCGGTACAAAAAACCCACGTTTGTACCGGTTTCAGTGACCAAACCATCGTCAGAAACGAAAGTAGCAAAAGACGATGGTTACTGACGATGGTTTGATATTGATCACCAAAACCGGTACCTTTAACAGTGTTTTGAGTTTTTTCGTGTATTAGTGGTAACAGACAACCTTAAAATAACTCCCTTTTTTTTATTTCGCAATGGAAGGGGGTTTTGTCAGAAATACGGGGCAGTTGTAATATGACCCCTGGTTTCCTTTCTATATGAGGTATCATTATAATGACATATAAAAAATTATGGAATTGAATTTCCTTTCTGAAGGGTTAATGCGATGAAGTTCCATTTAAATTTGATTACCCAATTAAATTTGATTATTAAATTGAACAAAATCCATTGTTACTGCTTGTAGTAGGGCTAGCGACCTAGTGAAAATTCCGCGAACTGGCCGTTCTCGAATATTGCCGTATACAATTATGTAGGTATACATCAGGCTGTACCAAATTTTAAATTTTTGGTGCTCAATGAAAGCAGAATTTATTGCTATACCCCTTTTCATTCCAAAGGGTTTTAATAGAATGGCCAGAATGGGTTCAGTCATGAATTGAGAATTTCGCCAAAAATGAAAAAAAATACTGGTTTTAGACATACATTACAACTGTAATGTACATCTGGAATTGACGTTTGAGATAGTGATTTGATGCCAAAGTTAATGTTTTTCGGTTCTAGTGGTGGAATGTAGGAGGATCAAAAATTAAGCTCACCACCTGTGACCGTGCAAACGCAGATTACTCTTACTTAGCATCAACTGAAGGTATTAAACTCTTATTTACCATCATCTGAAGGTACTAAAACGGTTTCCTGTTTTTTGTCAATTAATTCCTGGAAAAATCCTAATTTTATTGGCCTAGGATGTTCCTTATAGGTACATATAGAAATGTTTACTCTAATGAAACAGTGACGTTTTAATACATAAGTACATACTAGCTCAATTCATTTCCTTGCTGCAAGTTTATCCATCCAGAAATAGGTAGGGGTTTTGTGGGAGTTGAAAAATCGACCGTATTGGGTACTGCAGAGATCGATTCTAAGTCTAACAATTAAATTAATTGTCTTTTATAACCCTGAATTTGACCTCAATGAGTATATCCCCGGGGGAACTTTTTTAGACTCTGTAGACTTCGCATGATTACCATGAGAGGTGAAGAGCTAACCGCTGGTCGAGTAAGCACAAGCTTTGAAAAACTTGCATTGGTGCCCGCCTGAGACGAGGACCAGTTGCCACCAACTTTGGGGTTACTAAGATCTAACGCTGTGGCCCGCATGGTCACCCCGGGCTACGATTCTACACTACCAGGATAAATGCTTTCCCCCACTAGAGATTTGGCAACAGCGCATGGTGCCATATTGATAGCACAATGTTCAATGTATACACAAGTGGGTTCTGCAATGATGTGAATTTGGATAATGTATACTTTGGGTGCCATATTGATCTAAGAATGAAAAGATGCCATAATGATAGCATTATGGGATTTCATTTCTGTTTGCAATTTCAAGATAAAAATTACACCCATCACTTTCTATCAATGTAACGGACCAGTATACGCCTTAAAAATTCGATATATATTATTAGATTGCAAGGGTGCCACAATAACGCGTTATGTGCGGATGCCACTATGATAGCAGGATGCAAATATATATATATATATATATATATATATATATATATATGCCAAAATTTTTAAAACTCGAATTTCTGAAAGATTTTTATACAAAAATCCGTTTCAGACCATCCTGAATTCACTGCCGAAAGACACCAAAAATTATATATATATATAATGTGAATTCAGGATGGTCTGAAACGGATTTTTGTATAAAAATCTTTCAGAAATTCGAGTTTTAAAAATTTTGGACCGAGAACAATAGCTTCCTTTTCTTCGAAAATTCGCTAAAAGTGAATAATAATAAAATAAAATGAATGAATAATAATATAATAAAATGAATGAATAACAATAAAAGAAAATGAATGAATAGTAAAATTTTTGTAACACCCCCCCTCACATTTTTTTTTTTCTTTTACGTTTCAAGGTGCGTAGATTCAGAAAATTCAATGTCCGTCCGCCGTACGCTGTATCATCCATATCTACTTTATTGTAGGTCCAAAAAATTCGTTCTTTCGCTCACATGCTCCATTTGGGCCCTAGTTGGGTCCTAGTTGTGAACTTTGCAGCCCGATCGAAATATACCCAAGGGTGTTATGAGTGAAAAATTGGTATAAAAATGAATACTTTTTGTGTTTTAGTAACATGAGTTTTTGAGGTATCGTTTGGGGGCCAAAAATAACTATTCCGATTTCCCTATCAAAACTATTCCAACCTATCGAAAATGACTATTTCAATTATTGCACATGAAAGAAATACAATAAATGAACAGCCGAAATTTCTGTACGCACGTCCAGTAGAATAATAAACCCATGTAACCAAGGACTTAGCAGCGTTTTGTAATCTACACACCTTGAAACGAAAAAGAAAAAAAATGTTGAAGGGGTGTTATACATATTTTTTTTCTGACGTAATACATAGTTGTAACGGTATACGTCGTGATATCCTCCCAGAACATTACTCCATGCACATTATTAAGATCTCTCAAAATAAACCAAAGGAATGAAGTGGCGGACGTGACTAGGTGCAGGTAGCTCGAAAGGGCCGTAAGGGATCTCCCACCATCCTTCAACTGACGTTGGTGGACGGGGGGAGAGTAGACCAAGTAGTATAAAAACTCGCCTTTCTCGCCTGTTTGATACTTCATTCTACGCTCAAACCGAATCGATGACTTATCTGCCTGCTCCCTCTTCAGCATTACCACCTGCAATGGGGCTAGTGGCCATATCCTCCTAGCGTCTTAGTGGTGGAAACCTCCCTGACTTCGGTCAAAGGTGTTAACCAGAGGCGTTAGGTCCGATACCTTATCTCCATTCTCACTCACCATACCTCGCCTCACCTTCACCTAAATCACCACAGTATACATTTATATATAGTTATGAATAGGTGGGGAATTTTCGTCGAAAATTTTCCTATTTTTTTTAATATTCAGAGAGCTCTTGAATATTAACTTGGTAGTTTGAAACCCTTTTTCAAAAATAAGCTTTTTTTAAAATGAGTGTGATTAAAAGTAAAAATTCGGCAAGGAAAAATCGGTGGGTGAGTAGCTCCCTCTTCAGCATTACCACCTCCAATGGGGCTAGTGGCTCTGGTGAGCGGGGGAGTCCTGCTGCTCCAGAGCTGCCACCTGCGGGACCTCCGCGGGTGGCAGGTGGTCCGGATCATTTTGTTTGGAATTCATCCAGGGCAGTGTTTTTATGGAAAAAGTGAAACGTATGAAAATCCATTAGTGAGTGTTGTCATGCTTGCGCTGGGCCTTAGCCTGGCTTAAATCTACCTTTAAGTGTGGATTGTTGGGTTTTGTTTGTTTTAATGGTGTTGTGGTGCGCCTTCAAATGGTTTTAATTGGCTGATGTGCTGAGCTCAGACATCTGCGCTATTATTTGTGGTTTGAAGTTCTTATGTGACTGGGGATAATAGTTTCGTTCTTTTGTATGGGGTTGTGTATCTGTACGAGATTTTGGAATTGATTTTGTTGATGCGGGAGCTGATGACATACTGTTTTATCAACACCGCATCTCCCACTTGCAAGTTTTTCGCACGATGGCGGACGTCATAGTACTTTTTTCGTCTGCCTAATGCTTTTACAAAATTGTTGTACGCTACGCACCAGGCGTCGAGGGTCCTTTGTTGCGGGTCCTCCGGTTGAGGGAGATCCCATATCAATTCCGGTGGTGTTTGGATTCGGTGCCCTAAGAACAACCTGGCTGGTGAATATCAGGTGCTGCCATGATTCACAGAATTGAGAACTAACTGAATGTACTACAACTCCTTGTCCCATTGTGAATGACCGTTTGCATGGTAGCATGTCAACGTTGTTTTCAACGATTTGATGAGACATTTAAATTATCTTCACCTGTCGTCGGGTTGCTGAGATCGGATCAGGCAGATTGTTTATTTTGCTTCGCGGGGAAGTTAGTCAGTGGTAGATGAGAGGGGGGTGGTCCAGCCGAGGGAGCTTTCTCCGTGGCAGCTGACCATCCCCTAACTCCCTCGCTTCGGGAAACGGTGAGAATGAACCCCTGTGAGGTTTCATTCGTTGGGCCAGAGTGGGAGATTCGCCGAAGGAGGAGTGGAGATCACCTGACATGACGAAGCCAAGTCGACAGGCCCTTCTCCTGATGTAATTCATAATTTATTAGAGACAATTAAACCATCAGTTCTGATGCGTGTTTCGTTGGTTTCGCTTGTGAATTGTGGCCTGTTGGATCTACCCAGTTTTGTAATTTGTCTCGCAGCACCTCGATAAGTCCCGTAATCTGACGGGATAAATAATCGGCGACGCTGTTAACTTTGCTGTCTATGTGATGCAATGTGTAATTAAATGGCATTAACTGTTCAATCCAATGTGCTACGCGAGGGGAAGCGTGCTGCCAATTTGAAATTGTGGCCACCGCATTCGCATGTTACATGTACAGGTGGAACTTGGTGTGACCTAGGTACATGTTGTGGAATTTCTGAACTCCATAAATAATGTGGCTGCAAATTCTAATTGATATGGGGAAAATTACGATTCCCTGTCACTCAGCTTCTGAAGCGTAGGTTGAGGCATGAAACTTTCCGTTCCTTCGTTGGTAGAGTGCCACTCCAAGAGCCTAGGTAATGCAGGTTTGGGCGTTTCGTACGCTGTTTGACATTGTTCAGTCCACTCAAACTTCGCATTTTTGCGTCGCAAATTATTGAGTGGGACTGAGATGTGCGATAAATCAGCGATGCTGGTACTGTAAAAATTTACAGCCCCCAAGAATTGAAATACTTGTTTAGCTGTCTTGGGTAGAGGAATTGCTTAAAAAAAAAAAAAAAAAATCTGCTATTCTGTCAGAACATATTGAAATTTGGCCATTGTCTATTTCATGGCCCAGGAACTGCAGTTTTTTGGTAGCAAACTTACATTTCTCCGGATTCACCGAGACGTGCCTTGCCTACCCGGTCAACTACTTGCCGTAGATGGGCGGTATGTTCTCCCATGGCCTTGCTATAAATCAGAAGGTCATCTAGGTACCAGAGAAGTGTCACACCATAGGGGTATTCACGGTCGGGCCGTTGTCGACGTGTTAACGAGTTAAATGTGTTAAACTGGTTAAACATGGAGAAAATCGGTCGCAAAGATGTTATCAAAGTGCGTTATCACTTGTGTTAAGTTAACTGAGTCCGAGGTGTGGTAAACGTCGACAGCAACCATATGTTTGTTCCATCCGAGCGAGTTCAGTAGAACGTATTATGCGCAGATCGATCCGCGCATAAAACTGTGTTCCTACCGTGTCGGTTCCATGAACCCAAACTTCTACTTTCTACATCGACTGTACCGAACCGTGTTCCTTCCGCGTCAAGTGCAGAACAGTCCTGTACCGAGTGCGGCACTTTTCCGCACTCATGGCGATCGAGTTTTTGAAGTGAACCCAAGAGGTAACAGTCTGTAACCTCCCCAAAATTCATTTGTTCTGTTGGTGCCGTGTCGTGACCGCCGTTACCGTGACTTGTGCTCCAATTCAATTCTGAGAGCCAAAGAAGACTGAGAACCAAATTTGCGTTCCTACCGTCATATTTTCGAACTCGCACTCACTCGCACTCGTATCTGCACCTACCCCCACCCCATTCGGTTCCGTACTGGTGGGTGTCGCACTGATGAACTCGCACTGGCGCGGATGGAACAAACCTCATGTTATCTGTGTTATCAGTTTTCTGACGAAGATTCAAAATGGTGGGTTAGGTACTGTGCCGTGTTTTATATTAATTTCATCCAGGAGCATTTGAAACTGCCCCCAATTCAAACGGACCATTTGTCTAAATCAGTCTTCATCGATGTTAGGGAGCACGTCGGTGACCCATGAACGAGATTTAACAACTGAGCCTGGTTTGAAATCAACACCGTACCTGGACATGAAAACAACTTCAAGTTCTTGGAGACTTTCCTCCCAGATTTCCTCCTCCTCGTCAGTGAATTCGGAGTTGATGAGATTAACTATTGTTTTTGTAACAATTTCGTCAACTTGGTTTTGTTTTTTGGCTCTTCTTCGGCATTTTTGTAAATAAAAACTCACAAATGTAAACAAACGTCAAACATTATAACCTAGGCTGGAAGGTAGCAAAATACCGAGGACGTTGTTGTTGTTTTTTTACATTTCACCCGGAGATTCACCAACGAAGTGCTCCATGGCTAACTGCTAGCAATAGAATCATACCACCACCACCACCCGGAGATTCGTGATAACACGTTACCAAGGGCCAGGGTGCCTCATGATTTTTCTGAGGACGAAGTTTTCTACTTAGCTCGTTTAACGCGGCAAGCTCAACCGTGAATACCCCTCATAGATATCTCCAAATAACTTTTGCATTAACGAGCATAGTACCTGAGTCCCAATTTGGAAGCCAAAGGGTACTCGTGTGAATGAATAAGTACCAAAAGTGCATTTAAAGAGCGTTTCTTTTTGGCTCGCCCATGTAAATGGGATATGGTGATAAGCTGCATTAAGATCGATGATGATGAATATTTATGCACCTCAGAGATGAGGAATAAGGTTTTTAATACTGGGAATTGGGTGATCAATTCCTTCTATTGATTTGTTTAGTGACCTTTTATCCACCACTAAGCGGTATTTTCGCTCCGCGGTTGGGCTGGTTTTCTTTTTGGGTACCTAGAAAGGACGGGGCCGCAGGAGGTGCCAGTGACGGGTTGTTACCTTGCTGTCCAGTAATTTTTGAATCTCATCTTTCATAACTTGTTGGAGTACTGGTGATGCCTTCTTGGATATGACGGCGCCCAGAAAGAGCTTTATGTCATAGTCAAGTAAGTCAGCGCATCCTTATTTGACTGTAAGAACCTTCGTGTATTTTGTCCGTAACTGGCCCGTAAAGGATTTGTCTGACGTCATAGTGTTTATAGATTTGACGTCTTCACAATGGAATGGTACCAAATTGACTATGTGAGTTGGTTCATTTTTGAACCAGATTTTGCTCTCCCCTATGTCCGCTATGGGATTTTCGTGAAAAATCTACCCCTATTATGACTGTTTGTGCCAGCTCTCGGATAATGTAGAATTTGTGTGACCATGTGTAAGGGTTTTTGGTTCTGGGGTTTTTGCTATTCCCTATTAGAGGGATGTCCACCCCAGTCCCGAGATGTAACTTCTACCCTGGGCTGTCCCGTGTACCCTTTGGCAGGAAATCTTACTCTCTAGAGATTACTTCCTTTGAGAATCAAAGAGTAATCCCGCCTGATATACACCTGGAATCCGAGGGTTGTAAATAAAGCTGGACTTGATTAGTAATCAGAATTCTTCTGAAACAGAAGCGCTGTTTAATGAACAGATATGAGTACTTGAATGAAATATATACATATATGAGTAATCTAATGTATGTCCTACTTAAGCTCCAAAAAGATCCCGGGCATGGTGGTGGTCCGCCCATAACTAAACCCGGCACATCCTACCTTAACGCCTCTCATGGTGGATGTACGCTGTAACACATTCATCACAATTATGAAATCATTTAGAACTTTCGTGCGCTTTGTGTACAGTTGTGATCTCAGTTTTTCAGTCAGCAATGGATCTCTGAAGTAGTCTATGAATTGTGCCTTGATGTCGTTGTATGTTGTTGTGCGTGTGAAAGTGGCGCTTATCATCGTGTAATATTTTTGAGCCCTCCGACCATTGTAAATTCGTCGCTACCCTTTCATAGTGATTGAAGTAGTCATTCACTGGTTCTCCCTCTCCGTTGAAATAGCGCGGGGTCAGTTTTGGTTTAATTTCTGCCATTACTGAGGTAATGTCTCCTTCTTCGTCGGGTTCGGTTTCTGATCTGCTGGATGTATTCTCCTCGCGTTCTATGATAGTTTTATCTAGCAGAGCTTCTTTGTATAGTTGTTGTACTATACTTAATTCGGGTAATTGTTTGGTTTCCAAAGTTACTAACTGTAAACCTGTGTTTTTTGAAATAAGGAATTTGGCTTCTTCGATATCGGTATCGTATTGTGCAATGCGCAATGTTTCTTCGATTTGGGATGCTACGTTAAAATTCTCGTTTTTCCACCACGATTTTATTGCTGTTCGGACTGTGTTTCTATTTTGAATTTCCCCACTAGTTTTGAGAATTCCCGCAAATATTGCGAATTTGGTTAGGTCGCAGGCTCTTTCTTGGCCTATCCTTCCAAGCTTCTGATCAGGGTTATGGTAACGATTGGTGAATTTCTCGATTAATTGGAGGAGAATGGATTGTTCGTTGAGTACGTATGTTGGCGTACTCGTACTTGGTTTTGTATTGTTAGTGTTCATATCCCATGCTTATGCCTGTAGATGGATGTAAGCTTTGGTATAGAAATTTTGTTTATTTGTGTACCTACTTCCTATCTTGTTTACTAGCTATATATTTATTTTCCCTTTGTCTTTTCAGGTAAGTTCATATATGCGCTGTGGGCAGTAAGTTCCTATCCTTTCTTTTAGTAAAAAACAAAACAAATTAATCGAAACAAAACAAAATATTCAACAGAGCAACAATGTATTGAAATGGTGTTGCTTCGTGTGTGTGAGTCATATGATGTAGTTACGTGTGTACATAGTAGTAGCTGGAATAAACATGCACAATCTTATATTTAAAATGCACAGAATGAAATATATGACACAATCAAGTATTATATGTTGCTATTATTTAATGAAAGTTAGACGATAAATTCCTACTTTCGTACCGACGGCTTTCCGAGGCCTTTTTATAGATTTATTATGGGTTTTATTATGATTACTACCAATTGTTAAGTTTTTTGTTTTGTTGTTGTTTTTGGGTGAGGGGGGAGGGGGGGGGGTTGTTCGGCGCCTCCACAAGGGTTTTTGGTTCTGGGGTTTTCACTAATTCCCTATTAGAGGGATATCTACCCCAGTCCCGAGATGTAAGATCTACCCTGGGCTGTCCCGTTTACCCTTTGGCAGGAAATCTTACTCTCTAGAGATTACTTCCTTTGAGAATCAAGGAGTAATCCCGCCTGATATACACCTGGAATCCGAGGGTTGTAA
This sequence comes from Leptopterna dolabrata, assembly GCA_954871275.1. Classification (NCBI taxonomy): domain Eukaryota; kingdom Metazoa; phylum Arthropoda; class Insecta; order Hemiptera; family Miridae; genus Leptopterna; species Leptopterna dolabrata. Next base: position 156,939,395 of record OX940974.1, read on the forward strand.
ATAAAGGTGGACTTGATTAGTAATCAGAATTCTTCTGAAACAGAAGCGCTGTTTAATGAATACATAATATGAGTACTTGAATGAAATATATACATATATGAGTAATCTAATGTAAGTCCTACCTAAGCCCTCGGAATCGAGAATGTTCGGACGCACTCCGCGATAAGGTTGCGGCTTACGCGAATCTCACGCGGGAGCGAACGGGTAACAATAGTCAAATGACTCTGACCTGTTTGGTGGTATCAGTATTCGGTGGTTACCTGATGGCTGGTTCAGGCGACTCGACGGGAGCAGGCTTCTGCAGCTAGGGTGGAGGGAATCTGTCAGGTTTCCTCCAAACGATCAGTCCAAAGAGTGAGAAGGTTGGGCACGATTAAAGACTATTGACTTGTTGCTTCTTCGACGTCTAAGGAGAGTTAGTATTAATTCTGTGTTTCCGATCAGTTGCCAGTTCGGGTCGGAGGCGTGATAGGGCGTTCTATTTTGGAAGCCCAATCGACATTTTGGATTCAGAAGGAGAGGGATGATTATTTCGGCTCATTGGTTGTAGTCGTGACGACAGTATCCTGTACCAGTTTTGGTACATGCAGGAAGGGGTACGGTTCCGCCTACCGCTACATCACGATTGAAATGGCCAAAACACGGTCGTTGACTGTGGCCGCGAGGTCTTGGGAAATCGGTCGTCAGCGCTCCTGAATTAACACTTTCGGTTTGGCGGTACATCCTGTGGAAACGTCCGATTGTTCATTTTCCCACAGGTGAACTGTTCAAATCCCATGGCAGGTTCAACGGACATTTGGTTGATGCCGTTGACCTGACACCATGATTTGATACCTATGTTAATTTTGAGATGAGCTTACCGGTTTTTGTTGATCACTGTACCATTCCCTATGGTGAAAGCTATTGGTTTACATGCTTTTTATTACTGATTGTACCGGAATGTCCTGTAGGGTTATCGTTAGGTATATTGTCTATTTACTTGCCGGGTTTGCGAAAAAATTGAAGATAAAATGTGCCAGGGGAGGGGGGGGAGGTTTCTTATTGATGTATGCTATTACCCCAGTAGTTAGCAATCGTTGGAGTTCAAATCGTGCCCCGGTGTTTGCTTTTCATTGGAGGATGTGTCCTGCTTTTCCGCTAACTGAAGATTGAGAGTGGATGGATTTTTCCGATAATTTTTTTGAGTTACGGAAACTATGTTGTTGAGCACTCGGCTTGTTTATACTGGTAGGTACTGTTGTTTGAACATTTGTAATTTTGTTGATTGTCTGGTTTTTAATAGCGGCTATTGATGGTGGTAGTAGGGCTTATTGATTGAGAAGGAACTGATTGTTTGACATTGTTGTAAGCAATATTTTCAGCGCGATTTTGGAATCGCGCTATTCAGACATTTGTTCCTTATCTTGAGGTTTAGAATGAAAGCTATAGAGTTTTCGCGTGTCAGCAATCGCGTTAGCTACTATTATATTGGCTAATTCTTTTTGATTCGGGAAATATCGTGGAGCTCATTCGTATCTGTAGATGCTATCAACAAAATTGCGAAAATGTTCGTTGGGTCCTTGTGTTCCGTTTATGTAGTGACAAACACCATGCTTGGAAACAATTCTCTGTGTCAAATTTTATGACCTGTGTATCGGATAGAATCGATAGCAGATACTTGAATTTAGGGCTAATAACTAATTGCTTAACTACATTATTCGCATTGATATGTGTCGGCAGTGGGTTAAGAACCGAAGAATGGAATCAGGTTTAGACGGAATTAAGGATTGCCTTTTTTGCATTTCGTCTCCAATTTCTTTGGGTATTTCAGTAACCCTTAGCAGATGGTGATGTCAACCGGTTGTTTCCGATGTTGTGCCTATATATATATTTTACATTTCATGAGGTATGAGGATTCCATTTTAATTTGGATGTGTAGGTCTCGCATTTGTTTTTGCAAAATAATAATATGAGTTTGCGACGTGGCGAAGTTTTGTTGTAGGGCAGCATGCGTTGATTTAAAGCTAAGATCTCGTTTTGCTCTTCGACCAATCTATTTTGAGTTACTACCTGCGTTTGTGAGAGCGTTTCTTGTGATTTCACTATCGCGTTCATTAATACCGTAAGGTTTGGATCCGCCGTTTGTGTCTGTGGAGCCGCTGCGCCAGCCACTTCTTTGCACTCTTTACAAGTGAAATTATTTTTCCGATCAACAGGTAGTTTTTTCCAATTGACGTAAAGATATTTACTGCAGTTGTTATATTGATGATTTTTACACTTTACACAATATATTGGGTCTTGTTTTTGAATCCCATTGATGGGTTTTCCGCACAAACCGCACTTAACGTTTACGGTACTGGGATCGGAAGTGACATTGTGTTATCGATTATGGTGAACTGTTCGCGACGTTTATCACTGCTGTTTTTTGAAGTAGAGGGGCTACTTGATGGCTATGATTGGCTATTTCCAAAGCCGAATGTCGAGACAGGGAGAGAGCCCCTGTTATAGAGGGTTTTGTTTCTATTACTAATGTGAAGTTGGGCTCTGTATGGACTCCACATGAAATGTTACAGTGTGTGGTCTGTATAACGACGTTTAACTGTGCAAGATGCAACACAGTGCTTCGCAAAAACCAACCTTAGTATTTAGTGATCCTATACAATATGTTATAAGATTATACGGGAAGCGGTTTCAACCTCTAGGTCTGGATCGAAGTTGGAAGTTGAGATTGATTCAGGATTGATGCAGCCTGAGATAATAAGCTCTGGAAGCTATTATTGCAGTGGAAGACTGTTAATGAGATCGTTACCGATCTGCTACCATCTAAGGTACTTGGACTTAAGGACGAGGAAAATTTGAGGTGAACCAGTTCAGTAAGAGAGGTTTTCTAACTCAATTGCTGGAGTCCCAGTAATCTCACTAAAACGTTAATAATAAATTCTGCCAGCCAGTAGGGCTAAGAACTGTTTTATAAGGATGCTAATTCTCGCTGACCTTCTTATTGGTTATCAGGTTTGAGGAATGAGAACAAGTATTTGAGATTTAACCAGGAAACTCGTATTTCTTCTATTAAGGTTCAGGATCAAAGTTCTAAGGGAGGATTCTAAGATTTAGAATAGAAGGGTTGAATCATGAGGGTAAGGGACCGATGGTTATTAGAATGATATTCAAATGACCCTGGAAAGGCTTCAGGGCAACTAACTTGCCCTAGGAGGTTTCAGAAGAGGTGGAAGCCGAGAAACTGAGGGCCTATTATTCACTAAGCCAAAGAGACATCTCTTTCAGGTCCGACTCTCTCTTTTGGCAAAATAGATTTTTATAGTATCCATGACTGGGTTATTCAGTAACTTTTAAAAGAGAGAGTTGGCGGCCATCTTGGCATTCTCGATCTCTTTCAGAGAGACAGCTAATTAGGTGTCTTTCCTCGAAAGAGAGAGTCTATTTCTCGTTTGTTTCACAGTGATCGTGTAATATCCTCGTTCATCCCCAACCATATCGGTAATTTTGGTCGTGTATTTTTTTCATTTCATAAAGTTTTTCATCATAAAGTTTTTCATTTCATAAAGATTAAATTTTTCATTTCAATTTTAATTAAAAATATATACATAATTATTGATTCATGAGTAAAAACGTCCAAGTACGGGTTGAGGTAGGTACCTAACTACCTAAGAGTGGCCGTTCATTAGGTGTAGATATAATACAATCATTAAGCCCCCTAATTCGACTTTTTCTGTTTATAATTGAGACTTTTTTTCAATTTCATTTAAACTTTTATCCGATTCGTGAGTAAAAAGTCCAAGTATGGATTGAGGTAGGTAGGTACCCATTGAATAGGTATTACTAAGAAATGCGTTCATTATTAAGGAATTGAACTCTCAGGGGCTCAAACATCTCGCACTTCATGGATACTATAGAATTTTCATTAGGATCCATATCTCATTCTCAAGGTCTCTGGAGCTATTCAGTAAAATCTCAAGTCTCCGAGGGGAGACTATCTCTCGCGAGAGATTTTCAAAATAGATAATCTCTTTCCACTATCTATTTTAGTGAATAGGCCCCCTGTTCCCTTGAGATCCAGAGGTTCCAAGAAACAGTTCCCGTGACGATGCTGTCCGTTATCATCACACACACACAGTATCCTCCACTGTTTTTTTTTTATGTGAGATGACAATCCGCGTCTATTTATTAATAAACTATATATTATTATTATTTAACGCTTGTATAAATAGTACTTGTCGTGGATCCTCCCAGACCCACAACCATTATTCGCCAACTTTAGATCTCGCAAATAAACACGCAGAAGTGGGGACGAAAGACACAGGAGGTAGAAGCCCAACCTGGGTCCCCACCATCCCCTAACAGCCCTCTTTTACCTCATTCTACGCTTCCTCTAGTCGCTGACTACTCTCTCTCTTCCTACCCTAGCCTCTCTCTCCAATCCTCAAAAAGATGCTGTGCATGGTGGTGGTCCGCCCATAACCAACAGCCAAAACAACCAAAAAGATCCCAGGAAAGGGTGGTGATTCGCTCATAACCCGCCTGGGCATATCCAAAAAGATCCGGGTGTTGATGGTGGTCCGCCCATAACCTTACCCGGCAGCATCCCTCAAAAGATTCCGTGCATGGTGGTGGTACGCCCATAACCAACGGACACCTCCAAAAAGATCCCAGGAAAGGGTGGTGATCCGCTAATAACCCGCCTGGCCATATCCTCACATCACTCGTGATGAAATACGCCAATTTAAATTCACCACAGTACTCATCTAGATTTGTTTATTTTCCGGAATGTATTTTTTCTCCTTGTACTATACCGTTTCTGTTTCTGTTCATTGAATAGAACGATTTTGTTTTTCTTTCTTCTTCTCCTATATTGACTGTAGGTGACGATCCGCGTCCATTTCCGCCTTTTCGGAGTTTCCAGTCGTTGTTACATAACATTGTCCACCCATGCTATTTTGAGTATTGAATTCTCCACAGATAACATATGCAAGTGCCGTTCTTTGAAGATATTACTCATTATCCGAAATGTATCTACCTACAGATTAAATTTAACTTGCTGAACAATATCAAAGAACAGAAGAGGATTCCGCCGATTATATTAATAGAATTCTGGATCCTTCAGTAGTTCTTTTATATCACCGGGAATACTTATTCCTGTTATTTATTTACTACTGCCCTGATTTATTCGATTGTATGCATATTCTCAATCGAAACTTTGCCCTTTTGCTATGCCTTGCAATTTGGTAATTTTGAAATTCTTTCAACGGGGATTTAATCAACTGAGGGAATGCTAGGAGGGATTTATGAATTTTGAAATTTGATCAGACAATTTCATAAAATTTTGAAACATTGATATCTGATAACTGTATAAATGAATCCACTTAGGAAAACGATTCTCAAGGAGGGACCTTTGCTAATTTTTTGATATTTAAATTATGATAGGTCATATAATTCGAATTTCGTCATATATAGACGAAAACACAATTCCACAAATTCGATTAGTTGGTGTGTGGTTATCTAAGGAATACCGAAACAAAAAGTTTCATCTGGTAAATACGTTGGCAAAAGGAAATACTCAACAAAACAAATTGCAATTGAAATATCAATTTGGATTTGGAAGTGATAGGTATATGTGATTATCATGAAATCGGAATATTATAGAAAAACAGTCAAAGAAATTTTTGCTAACCTTCAAACGCAGCAACGATTCTTGCATCTAATTTCCAAGATGTTAGAATTTCAGTCAACTGTTGGTCCACCATTGAAATTAAAATGAATACTGTAGTACAACGTACCAGGGTCCGAATGTGTGTTTGGTGAGAGCTAACGTTGAAAATAGGAACAACAAGTTGAAACACGACAAATTTGACAAACAACAAATTTGAAACACAACAAATTTGAAACACAGCAGCAACACACAGACTGAATAAGCAGTGAGCAAGAGCAAGATCCCGTGTATGTGGCAAAATCCCGTGTATGTGGCAAAATCCCGTGTATGTGGCAAAATCCCGTGTATGTGGCAAAATCCCGTGTATGTGGCAAAATCCCATGGCGGCGATGTGATCATCGGCGGCCTGTGCGTCGGCGAGTTGTTGGATCGTGAAGGGGGTACCGTGATCCGTGACTGCGTGGGCCGTAGTTGTGTTGGCCGTGGGTGGCAGTCGAGAGAGGTAGTCGGCGACGATGTTCGTTGGGCCCTCGGCGTACCTGATGTCCGTTGTGAATTCGGAAATAAATTGAAGGTGTCGAAGTCTCGCCGGCGGGGCCGTGTTTGACTGAGTCGCTAGGGAGGTCGTCAGGGGCTTATGGTCCGTGTAGACGGTAAGTGGGCGCCCTTCGATTTGTTGGCGAAAATGTACGATGGCGAGGTATATAGCCAGTAGTTCGCGGTCAAATGCGCTGTAGTTACGTTGAGCCGGGTTGAGGGTGCGTGAGAAGAAACCTAGCGGGCGTAAGTGCGTATTGTCGATGAAATGCAGCGCTGCGCCGACGGCGAAATCCGATGAGTCCGTGTGTAGGACGAGCGGTTGGGTCGGGGCCGGATGGGCGAGTGTGACGGAGGTTTCGAGTAAGCGTTTTGCGCGGTCGAATGCGTCAGCTGCGTCGGTGGTCCACGTGAGCGTGCGGTTGTCCTTTTTCTTCGCGTCGGGTGGTATCATTTCCACTAGGGGGCGAAGAGTAGGTGCGGCTCGTGGTAGTGGGTCGTGGGAATTTCTTGATGAGGTCCGTGCGTTCCGGTAGGGGTGTTATCCCTTCGGCTGAAACGTTGTGGCCGAGAAATTTGACTGAGGGTCGTGCGAGCTGGCATTTGGCTGTGTTTATTTGGAGGCCGTATTTAGCGAGGGTCTCGAGGAGCGTGCTTACGTGGGTGTAGTGTTCTGACGGGGTGGCAGGGGCGACCAGTATGTCGTCGAGGTAACAATACACGAAGGGCAGGTTGCGTAGGACGTGGTCCATGTAGCGTTGCCATGTTTGCGCTGCGTTTCGTAAGCCGAAATTCATTCGCTTGAATTGGTAGGCGCCGAAGGGTGTCAGGATCGTTGTTTTAGGTACGTCGCGTTCGCTGATCTTGCAGTGGAAGAATGCGCGTGCGAGGTCGAATGTGCTGTACACGGTAGTCCCGTACAGTGCTGTTGTGAAGTCGTGTAGGTGCGGGACGGTGTAGCGATCCGGTATAGTGAGTCGATTCAGCGCTCTGTAGTAACCGACGGGGCGAATGTCACCGTCGGGTTTCGGTACGATGTGGAGCGGGCTGGACCAAGGCGCTTCCAAAGGTTCGATGACCCCTGCCGCTAATAATTCGCCGAAATGGGCCTTCGCTTTCGCGTATAGGTCCGGTGATAATCGGCGAAGTTTCGCATGACACGGGGGTACCTTCGTGACGATGTGATGTTCGACAGGGGCGTCGCATGGTGTGTCGGAAGGTTTGTAGCCGTCGAGGAGGGCTTGAAATCGAGGCTCATTCGCTGTCGTCGTGCAGATTGACTGGCTCGGAGGTACGAGTTCTACTGTTCCGGTGATGTACCGCTGTGTGGCCGCGTTGATGAGTCGGGCGTTGGGTAGGTCAACGAGGAGGCCGTGGTACGTCAAAAAGTCGGAGCCGAGGATCGGTGTCGAGACGTCGGCGACTCGTACAGAGGGAGATCTGGGAGGTGTACTGAGGCGGAGTGTGTTCCGTACATCTTGATCTCGGTGCCGTTTGCGGCGCGTAGAGCGCTTGGGCGTGTTGTTTTTCGCCGGAGCAGGGTGTTCGGGACGATCGAGACGTCGGAGCCGGTATCTACGAGGAACTGTAGGGCGGTTCGTTTGCAGCGTATGAAGAGCCGAGATGTTGGTGGGTTGCGCACGGCCGTTACGGCTGGTCGGGCCGTGCGTTGTCGTTTCCCGATAGTTTCGGGCGCCAGGTGCAGGGGCTGCGGCATTTCTGTGCTCGGGGGCCCCGGCATTTCTGTGCTCGGGGGCCCCATGTGCGATGGTAGAAACATAGGGTGGTCGTCGGGCGGCGTGTGCTCGTTGTCGGCTGCGTCGGCGAGCGCCGTTGTCGTCTGTTGTTTATCACTTCAACCTCTTCGGAGACGGTAGCCACCCGAGGAGGCGGGGCGAATGGTAGGAGGCGATCGGCGAGCGCAGCGAGTTTCACGATGTTGGGTTCGTCATGCGCCGCTATGTGTAGACGAATGCTCTCTGGTAGGGCGCGGAGGAAGAGCTGTCGGACGAGTGGTGCCGGTGTGTCAGCCAGGAGTGCTCGGGTGAGTCGGCGAGCGAGGACCGATGGTAGCTCGTCGTCAGAGGGCGGCTGGAGTAGGGCGGTGAGCCGTGAACCATCTGAAGGTGCGTGTGTAGCTAGAAGGCGAGTTTTCAGCGTCTGGTAGCGGCTGGTGTTCGAGGGGTTGATGTCGGCGCAGAGATCCGCTCGTCGAGGTTCGAGTGCGAGGAAGGCTCGGGCGAAATTCGCATGTGGCGTCGTGAGGCCTTCGTGTGCGAGTATTATCTCGACTTGGGCGAACCAGACGTGCGGAAATGCGGGGTCCAACGGCTGGAGCTTGAGAATCGATGGAGCACTCGCTTCGGGAGTCTTTCCTAGGGGTTGGGGGGTGGCTCCAGTGTGTTGCTGGAGGACTGCCCTGATGGCCCAATCGGGCGTGGGGGTCGGGATGAGCAAGAAGAGCGGTGGCAGAGAGGTCCTCTTTGCATTTTGTGAAGGCGGTGTCTAATTGGGGTGTCCATTCGATGGGGCGGCGGTTGTTTTTGCGTGCCCGTTGGGGGACGGCAGCCACGAGCGGTTTCTGGTGTTGGGCGGCATGTTTAATGTGCCGCCTGTAGAAATTGATCATGCCCAGAAACCGCCGTAGCTCCGTAGCAGTGCGCGGGGGTGGAAAGTCCGTCATATTCTTAACTTTGTCGGGGAGGGGCGTGATGCCGGAGGCCGAGACTAGGTGGCCAAGACAGCGGACAGTTGGTTGGGCGATTGAGCATTTGTCTTTGTTTATGGTGAGGCCCTCCGCAGTGAATATTGCCAAAACTTGGCGGAGGTGAGCATGGTGTTCCTCCGGGGAGTGGGAGGCGATCAACACATCGTCTAGAAAACAAAAGATGAAGGGAAGTCCCCGGAGCCACACCATCCACCATCCTGGTCCATGTACCTCTGCCAAGTCTGGGCCGTGTTGCGGAGGCCGAAACCCATCTTAACATATTCGAATAACCCGAAGGGGGTTATTATCGCTGTCTTGGGGATATCGGGGGGGGGGATTGAGATGTGGTGGAAGGCGCGGGCGATGTCGATTGTGGAAAAAACGGTGGCGCCGTGGAGGTGGGACGAAAAATCACGGTGGTGGGGGACATTATAAAGATTGGGGGTGGTTCGGGAATTTAGGCAGCGGTAGTCCCCACAGGGCCGGATCCCTCCATCGGGTCTCGGTACCACGTGGAGGGCCGACGCCCATGGGGAGTTTGAGGGGCGCATGATCCCGTCCGCGATTAATTTGTTAAAGTGGTCGCGGGCTTGTTGGTGTTGGAGGGGGTGAAGGCGGCGAGCTTTAGCGGAGAGGGGCGGCCCTGTCGTCTCTATGTGGTGTTGTATGGTTTTGAGGTGGGCGGAGGGGCGGGGTCGGGGTTTGTAGGTGTGTAGGAGTTTGGTGGTGCGATATGTAGGGGAAATGGAGTTGATAAACCCGTGGAGGTTGGTGTGAGTGGAGGGGTCGAGCAAGCGCCCGTGCTTGACGTCCACCTGGAGACCGAAATACACGAGGAAATCGGCCCCCAGGATGTGCTTCCCCACGTCAGCCACGGTGAAAGTCCACTCGTAGGCTATTTTTGCGAGGAGGATGGTAAAATTGTACGTGCCGTACGAGGGAATGGAGGTTCCGTTGGCGGCGTAGAGAAGCTGACAGTCGCAGCGCGCTTGCCGACGGAGGAGGGAGTTGGGGAAGATCGACAGGGCCGCCCCTGTATCGACGAGGAAGGGGGTATTTGTCCGCTCGCATCGGACGAAGAGGCGTTGGTGGGAAGGTGCGAAGTGGGGGTAGACAGCGTCTGTTGGTGAGGCGGCGGGGGAGGGGCTTGGGATCGGAATTGGGTAGGGAGGGGTGGTAGGGTTGTTGAGGGCTAATGAAACATGTTCATGGAGGGGGGGTTGGTTGAGGTGGTGTAGGGCGTCGGTGTGGGAGCTCTGCGTCGACCGGGTCATGGGGGCGACGTCGGCGGATGCCGCAGGAGAGGTGTTGCGGCGGCGGCGTTTGCGTCGGGATGTTGTGGCGGCGTTTGGTGCGGAGGATGCTGCTGCGTCGGATTCGGAGGTTGCGGCTGCGATGAGTGCGGAGGTTGTGGCTGCGATGAGGGCGGAGGGTGTGGTTGTGGCAGGTGCGGAGGTTGCGGGTGCGGAGAGTGCGGAGGTTGTGGAGGTTGCGGTTGCGGTGAGTGCGGAGGCTGCAGCTGCGGCGGTTGCGGAGGTTGCGGTTGCGATGAGGGCGGAGGGTGCGGTTGCGGCAGGTGCGGAGGTTGCGGGTGCGAAGAGTGCGGAGGTTGCGGCTGCAGCGGTGGCGGTTGTGGCGGGTGCGGAGTGCGGGGATGGCGTCGTCCGTTTCGTGCGGAGGGCGTCAGCGTAGGAGAGGGTAGGAGTTGCAGGTGTGGAGTCGCAGGTGCGGTGAGGTGTTGGAGGTGCGGTGTCGCATGTGCGGCGAGGTGTCGTAGGTGTGGTGTCGCAGGTGCGGTGAGGTGTTGTAGGAGCGGCGTCGCAGGTGCGGCGAGGTGTTGTAGGTGCGGCGTAGCAGGTGCGTTGAGGTGTAGGAGTTGCGGTGTCGCAGGTGCGGTGAGGTGTTGTAGGAGTGGCATCGCAGGTGCGTCGAGGTGTGCGGTTGTTGTGAGGTGCGTTGCCTGGATCGGGCGGGCGGCGTCGGCGGCGTGGGAGAGGCCGTCGGTGTGTAGGGGAGATGGCGTCGTCCGGATCATGCGGATGGCGTCGGTGGCGGCGGTGGAGTGGTGATCGGTGTTTGGGGGAGATGGCGTTGTCCGGATTGTGTGGACGGCGTCGGCGTATGTTGCGGCGGAAGCGATGGCGGCGGGGGGGGGGGGGGGGGGGGGGGGGGAAGGCGTGTGGTCCCCCTCGAGGGTACGTGGAGGGGGGCCCGCCGGGCTTACCGACGGGCTGCGTCGTTTCCCGGCTGCTGGCGAAGGCGCAGGGGGGTTGACAATTTCGTGCCTTGTTGCCGAAATTGACATGATAGAAGCAGCGGTTGGGGGGGTCCGCTGGGAGCCACTCCTTCCGCTGCTGCTTGTAAGAGGAAGGGGGTTGTTGTCGCTGCAGCGCGGCGTCGTCGCGACGTTGTGCTGGCGAGCGCCCACGTCGGTCGGGGGGGTTAGCCCTGCGGGAATCGGCGGAGGAGGAGCGGGCCTGGCGGTCGGAGGAGACGGGGCGTTTCTTACGGTCGGAGGAGGTGGGGCGAGGGTTGGAACGGCGTACCTCGCCGACCGTAGCGGCAGAGGCGAGGTCATGGATCGTGTCGGCCAAACGGAGGAGGCCGTCGTTGGCGGCGTCGAGGTGGCTCGCTAGGGCGATCTGGACGGAGGAGGGCTTATTTTCACAGGTTGTTTTTGGTGAGAACTTAAATCTAAGGAGTTGTAGTTCCGGGAGGGACTCACGACACTAACCAATCATGTTTTGCTTTTCTTGTTGTACCCTATTGCTTTGGGATTTCTCGTTACTATACCAGAATTGAAGGAGGGTGTCGGAGTTAGCTCCAATTCTGCCTCTCCCTAGAAGTATGAATACTTGGTATACCTGGCTGTCCCCACCCTTGGAGCACAGCTCGTACTTCTCAGTCAGTTGTCTTATGTAATTCGCCATTTTAGTATCTACCCGTTTTATTTCTAATAAACCAATGTAAAGTTCTACATACAGTACTACCTCTGTAATCCGTTAGATAGCGGACCAGAGCACAGCCGCATTACCGAAAATGCCCGATTACTGGAAAATATCGAGAAAAACGCAGTTATCATTAAAAAATCAGTTTTAATTGTTTACATTGTACTGTACAATGTAAAAAGGTAGAGAAATACATCATATGACTCTCGTTATTCCTTGGAGGTAGACGGCTGAAAATACACATCAATTGTCTCTTGCATTTTACTGTTGAGAGGCACTTTGAGTACTTGTTCCTGTAATCTTCTTAAAACTAAGACATCGTTAGCAGAGACACCGTTTTCCTCAGCCCAGACAATCGACGCGGCAAACGAGGCGTTTCACGGTACACACCAGTCCAAAGTCAAATCAAGTGTTGAGCTCATACTCCAATACAAAACGCCAGATTACTGGGAGTGCCTGAGTGCTGAGATGACGGATTACAGAGGGAGTGCTGTACGTCAATTCATCCTGCATCACTATCTCGACCTACCAATATTAAACGCAACTAATTAACTGGCTCTCAATAGCCTAATGGTTAATGAGTTCACCTTCTATGCGGAGGTCCAGCGTTCGAATCCATCAGCCGTTGTGAAACTTTTTCGTTGCAAAAACCCAAATTTTTATCACATACTTCATTAATACGTCATAAGACGAGAGGTTGAATGTGTATTGCGGATTTGACCTTGGCCATTGACCTTGGCAGGGACTTTGCTGTTCCAGAACGCAGCTATTCTATCTACTAACATGAATCTGTATACATTTTTCCTCCCATCCGTTATCAATTTCCAGAGAACGAAATAGTTGAATTTAAAAAAGTACTACATAATATTATGATTAATGTCCCCTTGTGATTTACGCAGATATTGAGTCTTTACTGAAATATATCAAGTCGTCCTATGCCCATTCAAATAATATATGATGTCACAATCGTGAACTAAGGATAATCATCTGCATATACAAACATGTGGATGGAGTACAATACCCAATTGAGAGCTCGATAGGTTTCGGAATTCGATAAAGATTACTACAAATTAACCTAAAACTCCGTCTTAGGACGATCTGTGATGAACAAGCGCAAGTTTCAAGATTTCAAATGGTAACCACCGACTCTATAATTATTATGAAACCAGCTAACAGAACAAATTTCAACGCTAGATTTACCTTCGATGAAAAATTTGATAGGGGTTCTACTCTCTCCGTCCCTCTCTTGGTGGTAGAGAGGAGGTGTATATGGATCATCCAATCCGGCGAAGTTCCTTCTCAGTCGACCTCCTCCAGGTTTCCCTGGGTCGCGGTCGCCCTCTCCGTCGTCCTTCTCCTTGCGGGTTCCATTGAAGAGCTGTCTTCTCTATGGCCTCGTCCGGCTTGCGCAACGTATGTCCGATCCATTTCCACTTCCTCTTCAATATCTCTTCGCTGATAGGGAGTTGGTCTGTGGTCCTCCACAGGTCGACATTGGAGATTACATTTGGCCACCAAATGCCCAAGATTCTCCGCAGGCAACGGTTAACGAAGGTCTGCAGCTGGCGGGTAATGGAGTCCATAACCTTCCAGGTTTAGCTACCATACAGGAGGATGGATTTAACGTTGGTGTTGAAGAGTCGAAGCTTGGTTCTTCGGGACAGGTTCTTGTTCTTCCATATAGGGTAGAGCTGAATAAATGCCCCATTTGCTTTTCTTATTCGGCTCTTCACGTCCTCCGCTGCACCTCCATCCCCTGTAACCGTGCTCCCAAGGTAGACAAATGATTCCACTCGCTCTATGGGCTCACCCCTAAGAACGAGCGGGTCCAGGCAGCGCAGGTTTATCCGCATTTATTTTGTCTTCCCTTGGTTAATCTGCAGTCCGACTCGCCCTGCATTGCGGCCCAAGGCGTCCGGTTTGCCCTGAGCATCGGAGAACCGTTGGGAAAGGAGGCAGAGATCGTCGGTGAAGTCGAGATCCTCCAGGCGCTCCCGTACCCCCCACTGGATCCCCCTTCGTCTTCCCTCAAGCGAGCCCCTCATAATACTATCCAGCACTATGATAAAGAGAGTCGGCGACAAGACACAGCCTTGTTTAACACCTGTCTCGATCTTTATCAGGTTGGAAAGCTGCCCCTCATGGATCACCTGGCATTCGAACCCATCATATGCGCTCCTGATGAGATTAATCAGCTTATTAGGGATTCCATATTTCTCCAGGATTTTCCACATGATGGTTCTGTCCAGGGAATCGAATGCTTTCTCAAAATCAATGAAAATGGCGTAGAGCGGGCTCTGCCACTCTGCACATTGCTCAATAATGATCCTGAGGGAGTTTATGAGATCTGTACAGCTCCGCTGTTCCCTGAAACCAGCTTGCTCCTTTCTCAACTGGACCTCAACCGCTTCCTTAATCCTCTTCAGGATTATTCGGTTTAGTACCTTGCTCAGGATTGGTAGCAGGGTGATTCCTCTCCAATTGGTGCATTCAGAAATGTCACCCTTCTTGGGGATTTTTACTATCAACCCTTTTCGCCAGTCCAGTGGTATTTGTTCCTCCTCCCATATTTTCCGGAAAAGGGGTTCAATCGCTCTTGCTAGGACTGGGATATCGGCCTTGAGTAGCTCAGCCTCCATGCCGTCAATCCCGGGAGACTTCCCGTTTTTGAGATTCACCAATGCTTCACATATTTCAATATGCGAAGGTAACCCCCAATGAGATTGGCTGAGCCTGCCATTCTGAACTGAGGTTCCTCTGCGTTTTGGCATTCCCTGTTCAGCAGTTCGGTAAAGTGCTCCTCCCAGCGTCTCATCTGCTCGGCTTGAGTTGTGAGGGGAGTCCCGTCTCTGCTTTTAATGGGTCGAGTCTTGCGAAATCCTTTCTTGGATAGAGACCTGGACACTGTAGAGTTCTTTCATGTCTCCTCGGCGAGCAGCATCCTCAGCAATCCCGGCCTGTTCATCGATCCACTGCCTCCAGTCAGATCTCACTCTCCGCTTAACTTGGCGGTTGGCTTCATTGTACGCTTGTTGAGCGCCTGCTTTCTGCTGCCGGGTCCTACTTTGAATCACTGCTTGCTCAGAGTTCCTTCTCTTCTCTATTTCTTCCCAGGTTTCATCTAACATCCAGTCCTTCTTTATCTGGTTCTCGTAACCAAGAATGCTTTCCCATGTTTCCAGGACAGCAGTTTTTATGGCGTTCCAGTGTTCGTCAATTGAGCTGTCTTCCACTTGAAGGGCGTCGAACTTGTTTGTGAGTTCCAGCACAAAAGCGTCCTTCCTCTCCGGCACCCTCAAGCTCTTCACGTTGAGTCGCTTCCTTCTTTTCTCAATCTTGGTGGAGGCTGAGACAATCTTCAAGCGGAAGTGGGCGACCAGCAAGTGGTGATCACTGCCAACGTCTGCTCCCCTTTTGTTCCTTACGTCTAGAAGCGATCGACGGAACTTTCGGCTCACTGCAATGTGATCAATCTGGTTCTTAGTTGTGTGGTCCGGGGAGATCCATGTCACCTTGTGACAGTCTTTGTGGGGAAAAACAGTACCACCGATGACGAGGTCATGCTCAGCGCATAAATTCTTGAAGGCTTCTCCATTCCCATTTGAATCCCCAATGCCATGGACACCCATAATGTGCTCCAGCCCTTCGTTTTCCTTCCCCACTTTCGCATTCATGTCCCCCATCACCAACACTACGTCTCGTTTGGGAACACCCTTAATGGCGTCTCCCAGTGATCGATAGAAATCCGCTTTCAGCTCCTCGTCGGACATCTCAGTCGGAGCATAGCACTGGAGGATGCTTACATTTCTCACTTTGGTTTTAAATCGAGCAGTAATGATGCGGTCCGAAATAGCCCTCCAATCGATCAAGCTCCTCTTTGCTATCTTGGAGATCAAGATGCCGACACCAGACCGGTGTTCGGCATCGGGGCCTGTTTTCCCAGAAAACAGGAAGGTTCCTCCTTCCCTGGTGGCGATTTCTCCATGTTCTAGCCATCACACTTCGCTAAGACCAAGTATGTCAAGCTTGTATCTCCTCATTTCACACTCAACTTGTCGAAGCTTGCCCTTCGAACTTGGAATGTAATGACTCGCAACAGTTGGTAGTGCGATCAGCATCGGCGGTTTTGGAGGCCCACAGAGTTGGAGGGAACGGAGACTCGTGTGCGAAGTAATTGTCATGTAGGTACTCTACGAACTTTTCTACCGTATGATGATCAGGCATTTGGGCTAACCACTCCCAGTATCCGTCGCCGACGTCTAATGGGCCCAACAGAGGCAAGCCGAACACCCATTGGAGCCATTCTCCCAGCCTGGATCGGTCCACGGCCTCGCTTCGTCCTAGTTTTCCGAATTCTTTTGGCAATCAAGAGCATTAACCCTGCCATGATTGGCTTTTGGGCACTTAGCTCTTGCGTGTCCAGTGGGGTTGCACCCCCAACACCGGAACTCTCCCCTTGTGGTCTGTTCCTGTTGCCTATCCTTGAGATCAGGCTGGTGAGATTCAGCAAGCTCTGCCTTCGACAGCGCCTCCCGAACCGTAGATGGGTTAGTTAGGGCTAACATGGTTCTCATTTCGTTATACTTCACCGCATCCAAGAACCGACGGACACAACCATGTCGCAAAAGGATTTAGGTTCGTCTGGATAAGCCCCACGAACTAATCCCTCAATGTCAGCGGCCAATTCCGACAAACTTTCATGGTCACATTGCTTACGTTTGTCCAGAAGCAATCGCTATTTGGCCAGTTGTAAACCAAAACGATTAGACATGGTTACTACAATGTCCCTGTAATTTGTCCTATCATGTTTCGGTATTTCTATGAGAGCTTTGAGGGCATCACCTTTCATGGCACTCACTAGCTTTTTACCAGCTCTTTCCTCTGTCCACCCATTGGCTTCAGCAGTAATCTCGACATGGGCAAGATACTCCTCCCATGGCGTCTTGCCATCAAAATTCATAAGTGCCCCCTCATGCGCAAGCAATGCGTGATAGCCTTCAGCTGACGGGGCTAAAGTGGCTGGAACTCTAGCCGGAGAAGCGGCTCTAGTCTGAGGTTGCTGTGTTGCGATGGATGCGGTAAGCTGCTGACTCAATTGTGTTATTAGTGCAGTGAGGTTCTTTAGTTCGCTTTCAACCTGTGTAATCCTCTGCTCCAACTGAGCATCATGCGGACAACTTTGAGGAATCAAGGTTGCCGTCAGGCTCTGTGCTGAGGTGGAGGGCTGGGAAGTAACCGCATCAGTAGGTGTAGGCCGGGCCCTCGTTGATACCGTCCGCGGAACCGGCGACCGTGCTCGACGTGTTGGCGGCATAAGCGAGTAACTTGAATCCGTTCCAAATTAGTTTTCCACCTCTCCGTTGTCGGACGGGCCCCCAAATGTACAAGAATGCGAAACAATAAGCTCGTAACAATTTCTATTCCAACAACCAAACTCAACAACACAATTTTCAAAGATGTAAACAAGGATCACATGTGTGTTGCCACACATTACCATTTGAAAGAGCGGTGTGGGTAGGGGGGTACAAATAACATCAGCAGATTCCTGAGGGGGAGTGGTCCTGGTGGGATAAACCCAAAACAGAATAAGAGGGGGTATGACGTCACAACAACTGGTCTCTTGTTTGATAAAAGATAGGTGTGGGGTCTTCAGCTGATTATATGATAAGAGGTTGGGAAGGGGAAATTGAAAATTCGAGGGAAAAACATTAGGTAAGGCGAGGTTAGTGAAGGGGAAAAATAATTTTGAAAATCTGAGGGAAAACCAAAGGCCACAGGAAAGATATGTGGACAAGGATGGGCATTATAAATTGTATAATATATGATCCATGAATTGTTCCTAGTTGTGGTGGTGGGTGGGAGGGTTCACAAAAAGGGGTGGGAAAACGTACAGGTTATTGTTGTTATGTTTCAAAATTGGCGGTTAAAAACTGAAGGGAAAGAGAACATCAGCTGATTCCTCAGGAGGAGTGGTAATGGTGGGAGAAATGGGAACAGCTGATCTTATGGGTGGGTGGTGGGGTGTTTGATAATGAGAGGGAAAGCCATAGGAGGGGATGGGAGGGGGTGATGACAGTTTGAAAAGGCGGGAATTTGGTAAACAGCTGGTCTTATGTCATTCATGGGAGGGGACGAAGGGGAGTATTTTGAAAATGAGAGGGAAAGGTTGGTGGTAAAGAGAACATCAGCTGATAGCCGAGAGGGGAGTGGGAGAAATTCAAAAATTGGCGGTAAGGCGGGGAATTGAATACCAGCTGATTTAACCTATTATTACACGAGTGGTGGAGGGGAGGTATTTGAAAATTAGAGGGGACCAGCATTTGAAAAATTGGTGGGAACCAATTAAGGAGGAATTTACATGGTTAGTACATGTATATCTGTATAGCATCCATGGACATGACGTTGGAGGTTGTGACGTAAGAGCCTGTGACGTCACATCAGCTGTGACCTTGTGGGGGCGGGGGGTGGTGATAACAGTGATACGCAGAACGCCCGTTTTTATACTGCTTGTACCTATCCAATTTTTCATTTACAGTTCCCACAGTTCGCTCAAATTTACTATTTCTTCATGAATCCTTGTATGGTACGAAGTAAATGTCCTCCAAACGTCCTTATTTATGGGAGGTGAACGTAAACACAATGCTCAAACAAAAGGTTTCAACGGTCACTGGGAAGTTGGGAAACTATTTGTGGTTTCACGTCTCTCCAAAGCAATGCCCCTTCGACCAAGTTCAAATTATGGTGGGAACTAAGTTATACCCGATAGCAATGTTGCCTACTCGATAAGGAATCACTAGATAACCCGATACACGAGTAATCGAGAGCTGTTAACAATGGTACCACCCGATAGACGGCTAACGGGTACTTTTTGCATTTTTCCTGCTCAATCGGGTTCCCAAAACCTGATAGGGACTTGTCTATGCAACCCGATAGACTATCAGACGGGAGGTGTTGACAGTGAGAACACCCGATAGTCGTCTAACAGGCACTTTTTCAATATTCCCCTACTCGATTGATTTTTTCAACCCGATAGAGGTTTGTCGATGCAACCCGGTAGATTTTCAATCGGGAGCTATGAGAGGACCGGGTAGGGGGCTAACAGGTATTTTTTGAATATTTGCCTGCTCGATTGCTTTTCATGGGCCCGATAGCGATTTCTCATTATAACCCGATTGATATTATTTAATCCTGAAAAATCGTCGGAAAATTGATCCCAAAATTCGCCAAATGTGAGGGAACGTGCATTATATATTCATATGTGGTTTCCGATTTTTAATTTTCAGGTCAAATATCTGTGCTTGACAATTCCCTCAACTTTACCGTATTTCTTCGCGTGAACCCTTGCATGGTAACAAGTACATGTCCTCCAAACGTCCTTATTTACGGAAGGTGAAGGGACAGAGTTGTTATTCTCATTCTCACCCCTTCCCAAACAGTTATCCTTTAGAAATGGTGACTGCAAACTTAGCTCTATATACTTTCTCACGGGGATTAGGTCTACCTGTGCAATAAACGACATGAAACCACAAATATTTTCCCAACTCCTCATTCACCGTTGCAGACTTTTGTGTGAGGATTCTAAATCTCATCGTATATACAATGCTCACACAAAAGCCTTCAACGGTCACGCAGAACGTGGGAAAATATTTGTGAATCCATCTCCACAGCAATGCCCCTTCGACCAACTTCAAACTATGGTGGGAAGTAAGCCCGACAGGGATTTATTAGAATAACCCAATAGATTATTAGGCGGGAGCTGTTAACAATTCTATGACCCGATAGGCGGCTAATGGGTGTTTTTTAAATATTTCCCTGCTCAAGTGATTTTCTGAATCCGATAGAGATTTGTCCATGCAACCCAGTAGATTATCAATCGGGAGCTCTTAGAGGACCCGTTAGGATACTAACGGGTATTTTTTGAATACTTGCCTGCTCGATTGCTTTTCATGGGCCCGATAGCGATGTGTCATACAACCCGATAGATTATTAAGCGGGAGCTGTTAACAATTATATCACCCGATAGGCGGCTAACGGGTATTTTATGAGTGTGAATATCTCCCAGATTGATTGATTTTTTTCTACCCGATAGGGATTTCTCAATGGAACCCGATAGATGTGCAATCGTGTGCTGTTAACAATGAGAAGACCCGATAGGCGTCTAACGAGTATTTTTGTTCACTATTTCCCTGCTCGATTGGTTTTGATGGGCCCAATAGTGATGATACCAGATACTGTACACAAACAGATACCTATAATTGTGGAATTTATGTGGTACACATCATCAGATGCATTGCTGATGAGAAACACACAAATGCATACAACCCATCGAAATCAAGGAAGGAATGGCCTTGAAAATTCACAGGACATGAATGAAAGATGCCTCCGTTGTGCAACGTCTGACATAAGACTTGCAACCGACAAGCACATTTTACATGTCTGACTTATCTCAATAAGTTGGAGGTCGAAATCAAAAACACCTATGTGTCCAATGCGTGAGCTCTGTTCGAGATGGGCAATGATGAGCACTAATTAGTATAATTGATAAGCAGCACATTTCTAGGAATGAGAGGACCACTTTCTTGAATAGTAGACTTACTCTTGCTTGCATGGATGACGATTGCCACAACAGAACGGGACCTACCTACAATCTACAGTTTTCGGGGAATTCAAAGTTTCCCACAATTGGTAGGTACATAATTACCGAGCACCAACTTTCATCCAAATTACAAGCGTTACGAGCCGATTCCACGGAACTGCTTTAATCAGCTCGACCCAGTTTTCACGTACTCCCCTCAGGACATCGCCCTCCGCTTCAGTCTGCCATAGCAATTTGTACGTGATTCACACTCCCATTATACCATTGTGTTATTCACCCAGTAACCAAATAAAATTAATACTGTACCTAATGTTCCATGTACATGATTTATGAGTACCTATCATCCTTCTCAACCTTCTCAACACCCGGAACATTACGCAAGGATGTTTGTTCTCCTTCGAATTTCTGACACCCCAACAGTACATAATATTGAACGACTGATATATCAGGAAGAAAGAAAGAAAGAAAAGAAAAAAAAAACGCTACAAAGTCCTTGTCATTTGGGTTTATTATTCTATCGGACATACCTACCTACTGAGATGTTGCTGTTCATTTATTGCTTCTTTCATGCGCAGTAATTGAAATCGTTATTCCAGATGGTTTCCACCAATTTTGGCCCCAAAAACACGATCTCGGCTCCCTTTTTTTCGTTTTTTTTTTCAGATTATCCTTGAACATTGATAGTGTCATTTAATTGTCTTGATTCACCCGCTAATACTACTTCTAGTGTTATTGTACAAATTTATGGTGATTTCAGACAATTTCCCAGGTTTTTGACTCATAAAAATGAATTTCGGGAACTTAACCTTTGTGACTACCTCAATTCAACTCCTTGGTTAAAATCAACTTGTCAAAATCAACTTCATATTCGATCTTCTCGCCCTAAAAACATGGAAGAGATACATCACAAGCTCGTGTTCACTAAACCCTCAAAAAAACCTCGAACACCCCTATTTTTACACCCATTTTTCTCCCATAACACCCCTGGGTGTATTCCGATCGTGCTGCCGAGCTTTGGAACACAACTAGGACCCAGATGTGTTCCCAAATGGCGACCCAAACTGTGTGCGGAAGAACGACGATTTTAGACCAAAATTTAACTTAAATTTAAGGCTGAAACATCGTTAGCACCTCAATTTTCCATTCGTTGGTCAAAATCGGCTTCATATTCGGTATTCCCGTCCTAAAAAACATGGAAAACGTTACCTCAAAACCTGATGCTACTAAAACACAAAAAATATGTACCTATTTTATACCCATTTTTCACTCATAACACCCTTGAGTATATTCCGATCGGGCTGCAAAGTTACAGGACCGGAGGAGGTGTGCGAAAGAACGAATTTTTTAGACCAAAAATGAAGGCGGTATGCATGAGGTGGACGGACATTGCATTTTCTGAAAAAATTCTGATGGGGTGTTATAAACATTTACAGAATACGTAGGTCTACTATTCACGGAATAATAAACCAAGAGGGGGAAAAAGTGCTATCACGCAACGGTTGGTTATGTAAACGTTAATTGCTTGATTCAATTGGCAGTGAACCCAAATGGGTGAACACCCCTGCCAGTGATATTTACATGTTTTCGCCCATTTCTGACGAGATTCTTAGTGTCCCTTCTAGAGAATCGTTCAGTGAATCGTCATCGATCATGAGAATCCAATGTTTCACTCATCTACTAGTCCTACTGTTCCGAATCTCTTTGACGAGATCGTCGTTCGAGAGACGACTCTAATCGGTTGCAAAAGCTGATCTTCAAAAATAAATAAATAAAATAATAATAATAATTCGAAGATACAAATACCGTAGGTATACAAACATTTGCTAAAACATCTCGAATCAGTGTAACGCCTCCACATTCAACTTACCATCACAGGTAGGTACCTACTATAGCTTGGATGAGATATACAAAAATGTGAACTGCGAATCATTAGGAGAGAAATTTATCTTCTTCTTCAGTTCTAAAAAAAAAAAAGTTTGGCAGGCCAAATATTCAATTTTCAGCATCCCAGGGGACCATTTTCAGGTCTCGGCAGATGAAAACATGTAGATCAGTGTCCATGGCCCTTTCTATCCCCCGGCCTTTTTTTGGCCTGTGGATTGTAATCGCGGTAGGCATTCCATATACTTCGCACTTTCCTTAGTTACCATGAACCATAATATAGAAATAGGGTTTGTAGGTCCCATTTGGGGTCTAGCTGGTCCATGAAGCGGGGCGTTATGTTATCATCTCTAAGGCTGGACGTCCACTGGACACGAATTTGCGCAAAGAGGCGAAGGGGCGAATTCGCAAGTTTTCGCCTCTTTGTCTCTTCCCGCGAAGGAACCCCGTCCACTGGACACGAATTCGCGCAATGAGGCGAAAATTTGCGAATTCGCATCTTCGCCCCTTCACGCGAATTCGCGTCCAGTGGGCGGGCAGCCTAAGGGGTGAAAAATAGGGGTTGAAATTTCCAGGACGCCATTATCTCGAATTTTTCAACGTTTTTAAATATCTCTCGAACTTGGGAGTTTTTTGAGAGCATCCAGAGCATTGCACGTCCAGCCATTCGTTCGCAGTAAGGCCCTGAATTTTGCACACTGTGAAATATGTTTTAATGTGGGCGATTCGCCCAATGATGTAGGTAATTAGCTACTCTTTGGGTCCCTGGAAATCGATAGGTTGCAATAAATGGCATGGGATCATTGGAAGAAGATGGTCTGCAAAGAATTTCAAAACTTGGATCATCTTATGACTATTGCGCATCAGCGAATTCGAAATGTTGATGGACCTTTCGAATACCTGGGATTTCGCGTTGAGGCGCCGGCTTTTGTTTCTCAACCGGAAGTTTCACTTCTATCCAATTCCCAATCTCATCCACAATTCCACTGTACGCTCCATTTTCCAAGTTACTCGATTTTAGGGTTTTCCTGGGAGAAGCACGAGGGTAGGTATTGACCACAGAAAACGCTGATCTACGCCGAAGGAGACTCTATACTGAAAATAATAGACCCTTTTGTAATAATTTGCAGCGTTTTACTATTGGTTCAGACATGGACATGGACCATTCATAAATATTATGGGTGCTGTCGACAAAACTTATTTACTATTTACAAATTTCTACTTGCCCATTGGGATATGTGATCAGTCCGTTGGCTTCGGTTCTCTCGACATTTGGCTTCCAGTCTATTTTACTGAGTGGAAATATCGCAAGAGAGTTGCAGTACTTATGCTTGAAATATGACATTAGATTTTGGTTAAACCTTTGATTGACTTCCTATGGCCTGCTGGCTCCGTGTCTCTTCGACAAATTTTGGGCAGCCCACCATCTTTTAGAATGGGCAATTTGCTATTCAGCCTTAACGGTTACATGCTTTGGTGCCTTTCTCCTTGTGTGTTCAGTATTAGATGCTGGGTTTTTCATCGTCTATCACTCCTCTGTTCCAATTTCCTTCCAACTCTGGGAGGGGGGTTATAGGCAAAGTTGTGTCAGTGGAAGCCATCCACCAGGTACCTATTTGTTTTCAAAAAAATGGCGTCTCCGAGTAGGCGAGCCGAGGAGCCGATGAGGGCAAGGCTGCCAACATAGCAGACGGGAATTCCCGTATTTTGACCTTCGAACTAGGTAAGCGCAGAAAAGAGCTGCTGCCAGTTATTAACAAATCTCGTTCCTACATAATATAGTCGTAATCAACCTGTCCCATCAGGTAGGTTGATTTTTCAATGATTTGGCCATAATTTGCAGTGTTTTCAAACAGTTATAACTCGGCTTCTACTGAACTGATCGGTTTCAGATTTTGACCTCTTCCTAAGGGAGCCCCAGAGAACAAATGCTCTCTGGCTGTAATGAACACATTTGCATTTCAGCTCTTAAAACTCTCTCTAAGCCACTCCTAGAAACGTCCCCTTCCAAATGGGTGGGGGGGGGGGGGGGGGCAAACTACACAAAAGCCAGTTCCTTGGCATAACGAATGTGTGCTAAATTTCAGCTGGATCCGTTACGTATTTGAGGATAAAGCAGCCCAGTCGAAGAACAACAACAACAAGAGCAATGAGAAGAACTAATAACTAGAAAGCATCAACATTCCAAAATTCCATAACTTTGGCACCTGATAGTCCCGAGGGCTGAAATTTGGTAAACATCCTCAGGAGCCCCTCGAAAATGGGTGCACGAAAAATCAACACCGGAGAATCACAGGGGGCCGCGTTACGGTGGTGGGGGGTCAAAATCTACTTGTTTTGTCGTGTCTTGGTCGCTTCGAGTTTTTCGGTTTTCTTGGCGGGTGAGATGCGCCCACGTCCCTTGATTTGAAAATAGTTTACATACTGAAATAATTGGTGCATTTTCTTCCAGAAACATCCGTGCAGGGAGCGTCTTTCAACATTACTCGAGTGACACGTGACCACATGGGAACGTATATGTGTATTGCTTCCAATGGAATTCCCCCTCCAGCCAATCAGTCCTTCGTATTAGACGTTCACTGTAAGTAGATGACTAGTATCGCTGTATTTTTCAGATGTATGGAGAGAAAGAGAGACAGAAACATGCATTTATTTGAATATAACATATTAAGAAATTAAAAAAAAATATATATGTATATGTACATGATTGTTGACATTGGGCTATGCCCGTCTTTCAGAGTGTGCGCACTTTTATACATGATATTTTTTATTTATTGTGATTTTAATACTATTTATTCCATACTTATTAGTCACCTTTGCTAATTTTCCTATATTATATCTGTTATAAGTACAAACATTCTGTTCTGGAATTTTGGATGCCGGGCGTAAACTATTGTGATAGGTACATGCTAGAGATACAGTTCGACATTAAGGTACCCTAGTTTCACGGAACAACCAAGGGAGCAATGGTGGGATGCCACAACACACCGGAACTTGATCGAACTAATCGTTCCTCCAGTAAAAGTGCCGGATTAATGCTGCTCTGTAACCCCAAGCCCACTGGCAGTATCTAGCCAGTGGCAGCCAGTTTGCCCCATTTAAAACATTCAGAAGAGCGACTCGAGTGAGCCGAGGGGTCCCAAAATTGAGCACACGAAATTCCGCAAGAACTGAACAGATTGCCAAGAAATTCTCGAGGTTCTCAGGCACACCATGTTGCACAGTGAGCAGATTTCAGTGTGTCCGTCTTCTTCGTGTGGCAAATATTCATATGTATAACTCTAATGAAAACAATGGGAGATTTCCGTGCGTAGGAATTTGTTATTTTTGATATCAGAATCGGATTTAGCACCCTTGAAACCCCCCACTGCCAATTTTCATCTCAAAACTCCGTGCACCTTGGGCAACAAACGGATAGAAAGAAAAGAAATGACGTCATAGGTGGATGGCGCTGAGGGTTCCCCCAGGCGGACGCGGGGGTGACGGCCTTTACCAATCCACTGGTTTATCGCCCACTTTCGATCATCGGATACCCCTCATATAGCATCATTTCGGAAGTACTCGCCAAGATCTTTCACTTAAGGCTAAATGTAACGACAAGTTAGTGAGATTCTCAGATAAGAGATGGCAGCACTATCGGGGGCAAATTTCCTTGACTCCTCACAGGAGAACGAATCAAGATATTTTGAATCTGAAAACGGATTTGATAAGATACCAACCCATAGTTTGGACGAAATCGGTTTAAAAAATTTGCACAATTTTTTTGCGCACTGTTCAAAAAATTTTTTGATTAAATTGAGACTTTTTCAAAAATGTCGCCTTATACAGCAGTGTGCCCATGCATACAGTGTACAAATCCGTTTTCAGAATTGAGATTGGTCAAAAATTACGATCGTAATCCTTAAGATTGGTGAAACAATAGTAGGGCTGACGGGGAGGAGGAGTGCGCTCGTGCGAGGGGGGCAGTTTGGTGAGGTGGTGCCGGCCGCCTGGACCCCTCGTATGAACGTTCTCCGAATTCTCCTACTCAAGGTCGGCATCAAAATCGAGTCTTCCTGATGTTGGTTGGAAAAGAAGTTTTGTCTGTGAACAGGATTGGGTCAAGCCTCGTCTCACGTTTGTGGACTACGAGAAAAGGGGGGCCTAAGTTGGGGGTAGTAGATTTCGTTTTTTTCTTGTAGGGGATGTGACTGATACGCAAAATCCATGTTTTTGACAACGGTGGCCCCCAAAACTTTGGTCAAAATGCGAGAAACCTCAAAATTTTCGCACTTTTTTTGTTTTTCCCCCATTTTGGCCATGATAGAGCGCGTTTTTGACAAAAAGTGTACATTTTGAAACTGAATTAGATTTGCTAGAATACTAGAATAGGCTCGGTAGACTCAATAGTTTCCGAGATACAGCTAAAATACCATACCTACCACCACTCTCAAAACCGCGTTGTGAAATCCAATTTTTTTTCTCGTATTTTTCGCTATATCTCCAAAACGTATTGTCACATCCGGAATTTAGTAGTGAAGTATTTCAAAACTCAAATAATTTTAGATTGTATTGCAAGTTGTGTCCCCAAATACATACATACAGACTACATACACACATTCAAAATAATTTTGTTACTTTTGCGCACTGCAACAATTTTGTATTGTTCACAAAGATTGGCAGGTACCTACAACAGCGTGCCTACATGCATATAGATGTTTCAAAAAATACAAGTCGATAATGAATCTAGTCTTGAAAAATTAAACTGGGTATTTCAAATCAGGGCAGTATCGAAATTAGGGGACATATAGGTACAGATCATCAAACACTTGAAACATTTCTGCTGTTGAATATACTATATTTGCTTTCAAAATAAAGTACCTATTATACTTTGAGGAATTTTCATCCCAAGTCCTGGGTAGGCTCCCGTATTTCCAGCGAACGTGGTATCCTTGGATCAATAATTTCTGGGAGCAGAACATTTTCATAACAATATTTCAACTTTGTTATCATTTTGTCCTCCCAGAATGAGCGATCCCTTTGTATTATCTCGTAATGTAGATCCCTAGGGGTCCACACTACGAAAAAACAACGCTCTCTCATCGTTATTTCCAATTGTCCTTGAATTTGGAAGAAGTAGTCGCTAGTTTTTTCAAGTTTTTTCGAGTTTTCGCTCTGGAAACACTAAAGTTTCGCACCATAGTAATGCACCAAACAGACTCATGAAACCTACTAAACACTATGATCGCAACATTTTCCATGGAAATTGGGTAACGGAGTTACGAAATATGGACGCACGCGTTGTTGTAGAAGTCCATTTTTGTGAAGCCAATTTTCGTTGGAGCAGTGCAATAAAGTTTTGGCACATCAAAAACATCAGGTAGGTACATACTGTTGGCAAAGTAAATACCATTCAGGTTCATCGACTATAATAGTTATGTAAACACAGTTGCATAAACGTCACCTGATTTCGAAAAAATCAAATCCAAATCAAATCGAAGTGTCGGCTTCTTGGAATTTGGGCAACCTTTTTGGCGAGTTCATAAGAGGAACTATCTAGGTACTCTGTAAGCAGATACCTCGTGACATGGATATATGTGTAGGGGTTATTATTATCTCTATCTCTATCCTTATTATCCTTATTATATTATAAATTCGAATCTTTGTCTGTCTGTGAAACTGTGATTCTTTTCACGGCAAAAAGCATATATACCTATTTATGTTATCACGATATATGTACAAAAGTAAATAAAACGCTGCAAAGTACTTGTCACATGGGTTTATTATTCTTGCGGACATATAGAATATCAATATCAAGATGTCAAACAATTTTTTCACCATTTATAAACAATGTGCCATTAATTCGTTTTTCCCGTGTTTTTTTCCGATACTTTTAGGTAACAAACATCCCTAATATAGATACCATCTTTGGACCAACTCCCACCTACCCTCCAAATTTGAATCACATTCGACCATTTTTACGGTAGTTATGGGCGTTACTACCCGTTCAACGGTTTTCACTTCAAAACTCCTAAAAAACGCCTCATTTTTGCCAGTTTTTTGTCCATAAAATCCAAACCGTTGGTCCGATCGAGCTGAAAAGCTTGCGGGCACCATGTCTGCCCTAGATGAGTATTTGGTGCAAATTTCGACTCAATTGGACCAATTTTGAGGCAGTTATGCGTGACACGGCGGACGGCGACGGACATTGCATTTTTTGAATCTAGACACCTTGAAACGTGTAAGAAAAAATTTTGAGGGGGTGTTCCAAAAAATTTTTGCTGAACGACTACATAGGTGTATTATTCACAGAATAATAAACCAAAACGATTTATTCATCTTCTAATAGACAATCACACTCTAGGATGCACCGCCAGTTTCCGAAAATACCAATTTTGGGAAAAAGTGTCTAAAAATGTGAAATTTGAGCCTATTTTGAAAAATATGTGCTTTTAGGAATCACGTATCAAAATTTTAGGGACGTATCGACAAATTTGGGAAAAATCGAAATAAGACTTATTTTTGGTGATTTTAGCTAAATGGCTGAAGCGATTTTGACGTACTAAACTCCAATCGACGCGCAATTTTATGCTCCTTATTCTAGCATAATTATAGTGAAAATAGTTTTCGAGAAGCGAAAAAGCTGAAAAAGGTCCGAAAATTTCGCAGTTTTTTGGCTCTCAAGAGTTTAGCACAAGCCAGAGTCGGTCGCAAACTCACATTACTCGTATTATGCCCAAATTCGATTAAAATAATTTCCAGCTAGTGCACATTTATTAGGCAGCAAGCGCAAGTCCAATTTGACTTGGCTATGCCTATGACCCAATCCTGCTCACAGACAAAACTTCTTTTCCAACCAACATCAGGAAGACTCGATTCCGAGAATGTTCATGCGAGGGGTCCAAGCGGCCGAGGGGTCGAGGCGGCTGGCCCCACCTCACTAAAAGGCCCCCCTCGCACGAGCGCACTCCTCCACCCCGTCAGCCCTACTATTGTTTCCAATCTATTGTTTCACCAATCTTAAGGATTACGATCGTAATTTTTGACCGATCGAAATTCTGAAAACGGATTTGTACACTGTATGCATGGGCACACTGCTGTATAAGGCCACATTTTTGAAAAAGTTTCAATTTAATCAAAAATTTTTTTGAACAGTGCGCAAAAAAATTGTGCAAATTTTTTAAACCAATTTCGTCCAAACTATGGGTTGATATCTTATCAAATCCGTTTTCAGATTCAAAATATCTTGATTCGTTCTCCTGTGAGGAGTCAAGGAAATTTCCTTCATTTTGGTGCTGCCACGTGGTGGCAGGTTTTGCAACTAAAAGCGTTACATTTAGCCTTAAGAAAATAACATAAAACAGGTTAAATTGCCAATTGCTTAATTCTACTCATACGACTGGTAAACTTCATTTTTATCGGTAGGCAGATAATTCCTAATTTACTGAGGTTCCTTTCACTTGTCTCCCTCGCCAGTTGTGATACGCGAGAACTGTCTCCGATGTCCATATCAGAACATACTCAGTGCTTTCGTACTGCAAATTTCCAGAAAAATTCTGAACTGAATCCAGGTAGGAAAAGTTCACCCATTACCCCAGTCAGCAAATAGGAACACCTTCGATTGACTGATGCTGCAAGAAACCTATTTTTTTGGTCAATTTGAGCCGCGTGGGGCACAATCATGTCCACTTAGGTATTCGGTTTTGGTGATCGACTTGAGCGTGAGGCCTATGCCTAAATACCATTTCTGGATGGTCATATCTTATTTTCCCAAATGAAAGGTCTCAGTGAGAGTATTGGGTTTAATTGACCTTTGACCAGAGAATGGGGTTAAAGAAAATGAATAAAAATTGAATAAAATTGAAAACGAACGGTTTTATTTATAATGATTTGCAAATCCTTCTCATACGACTCCACAGTGCAAACTAGCTCCAGGTTATGGCTTCCCAAGGGACAAGTCGAGAAAGGGGGATTGCGGGGGCTCCTGCCCAGCACCTTGCATGTGCGGCCCGCGAAAATAGGGAACGCTAAAAGTCTGTGCCCGCCGGGAAAATTAAATTGATTAATTTATAATAGATAATTTTTATGAACATTTCCCGAAACGGCCATTCTGACTATTTCACGGTCCCACGTGAAAATGGAGAATGAAGGAGCTTGGACACTTTTTTTATAGCGGAAATCATAAGTGGATTGAATTTGGAGACGAACGGTGAAAGAAAAATTTGTTTCAGACGTGCCAATGATTGTATACTGTCGTGGTATCCTCCCAGAATCACTCAATGTAACTTATTAAGATCTCGCAAATCAACACGTAAATGAAGTGGCAGGCCTTCAGGCACAGGTAGCTCGAGAGAGCTGGAAGGGTCCCCACCGTGGAAGAGATCCCCACCATCCTCCAACTAGTATGGAGGATGGAGGAAGAGTAGTCCCTAGACTATAAAAACTCGCCTCCCTCGCATTCTACTTCATTCTACGCTCTCTTCAAGTCGATGATATATCTCTCCTCCTAGCTCACGCCTCCTCTCTCTCCTTAATCTAAAAGATCCCAGACTGGTATATCCACTGGGCATATCCTCCTAGCACTCTATTGGTGGTAACCAGGGGGCTAGGTCCGATGCCTCATTATCCTTCCCTCGCCTCACCTCACCTCTCACCCAAAACCACAACATATACAAATAAATTAAATTTGGATTTCTGAGAGCCCACCAAAGCGCCCCTTTCAGCTAATTTGTCTCACTTTTTCAATCGTTTGTGTAAACGCACTTTGTCTCATTGGTTTCGATCTTGGCTTTTCAACGGACTTACACATTTTGGTTTCTGGTTTCGTGGCGTCAGTTCCCGGAATTCATTTGGTTTTTATTTAGACAAGCTTATGTGTAATGGAATCACCGGCGGATTCAACAAGCGAAATTCCTCCCGGTCTTCGGACGGTGATCAAGAGTGGAAAACCCCTCAAATCGCAAGCACGCTGCTTGGTTTTTCGAGTGTGGAAGTTCTTCCAAAAAGAAAAAAAACCACAGTCATGCAGCATGGCTATAAGAGCGAATTTTCGAAGAAATAACTGATTTTATGTAAAACTGTTTTATCTCAAGAAATAACCACGTTCCTTCATCTTCAAAGTGCTCCAGTTTGAGAACGGAATGAGATATCGCAATTCTGATTTCACCATCGTGTTCAGCGTAGAAAAACCTTTAAAATGAGGTGTCACTTGTCAGACTGTTTCATTTTGGGAATTTATGGGTAATTTTCCCCCCCTAAAACTCCCCAAAACTCCCCCTTAGAGTGACCCGATTCTGCCCATCTACGAACTTAGCCTGTCGATTGCCAAGACAGATTTTTCGTGCAAATTTGAACTTTTTATCTCAATTCTGTCGAGAGTTATCGTCTGGAATGACACATACATATATAAATATATAAATATATAAATATATATATAAATATATAAATATATAAATATATATATATATACATATAATTTTTGGTGTCTTTCGGCAGTGAATTCAGGATGGTCTGAAACGGATTTTGGTATAAAAATCTTTCGGAAATTCGAGTTTTAAAAATTTTGGACCGAGAACAATAGCTTCCTTTTCTTCGAAAATTCTCTAAAAGAACACCAGGGTCCTTTGAAAAACATCAACAAAATGACGGAAGGAGTCTGAGACGCAAGTGGCCTCAACAAGAAGACAGTAATCACGATCTTGTGGGAAGGGAAATCTGGAGGTGAAGAAGCTTTCGAGACGCCTGGTAAAACGAAGCCCAAGAAATGTATAAAAACGGGCATCGATTCGTTCGATCAGATGGCTATCTCCAATCACATTTTGGACCATTTCAAGGCGAAACAAATACATCTTCGCCAGTTAGGGATTTCGTGGTCTTGAAACGTAAGGCAGATGCGATGAGATAGTGAAAATCTATTTTCAAAACAAGACGTATCAAATGAAATAGTCTTTATTCCACAAAATATTATAAACAGAACTGCAGACCGGTACCATTATCAATACAACATACTGACACAAGAGTTTTTTATTTTTTAGCGAATTTTCGAAGAAAAGGAAGCTATTGTTCTCGGTCCAAAATTTTTAAAACTCGAATTTCTGAAAGATTTTTATACCAAAATCCGTTTCAGACCATCCTGAATTCACTGCCGAAAGACACCAAAAATTATATGTGTATATATATATATATATATATATATATATATATATATATATATATATATATATATATATATATATATATATATATATATATATATATATATATTTATATATGTATGTGTCATTCCAGACGATAACTCTCGAAAGAATTGAGATAAAAAGTTCAAATTTGTCTTGGCAATCGACAGGCTAAGTTCGAAGATGGGCAGAATCGGATCACTCTAAGGGGGAGTTTTGGGGAGTTTTAGGGGGGGGGGGGGGGAATTACCCATAAATTCCCAAAATGAAACAGGCTGACAAGTGACACCTCATTTTAAAGGTTTTTGAACGCTGAACACGATGGTGAAATCAGAATTGCGATATCTCATTCCGTTCTCAAACTGGAGTTCTTTGAACATGAAGGAACGTGGTTATTTCTTGAGATGATGTTCTTCCTGGTTCGTCTGCTCTAATCTGATAACGGAATGGGATATCGCAATTCTGACTTCACCATCGTGTTCAGCGTTGGAAAATCTACAAACCGAGGTGTTACTCGGCAAAAAATGGAACAAAAAATTTGTTACGTATCCAATACCTACTCTTCTGGTATTCAAAACATTTTTGATTTCCCCTCCTCCCACTTCCACCCCAAATTTTACTTTGCGTAAAACTACTCCTGTTTTAATTTTGTATGGTATCAAGTTGGGAAAACATTAGCCGAAAATTAATTTTCAGAAAATTTTAGGCGGAGGAGGAAGATGCCGAAAACCTCGAAAATTCGCTCTTATAGCCATGCTGCATGACTGTGGTTTTTTTAAATTATAAGCTCTGTTTTGCAGGGAATGAAAAGGACAGAAATGATGCATGGAATCGATTGTTGGAATTGAATTGAGGCCCAGAAAATGTTTGAAAATCTATTTTTGACTCATCTCGATTGTGAGCACATGAGGGAGGTCTAAAACTCCCGGACCAGTAGGGAATATTCAATATTCCCTCCCAAGTGGCAACTGTGGTCCGCTCTGGGGGAAAGGGCGGTGCTTGAGGCTCCCCGATGGTGGGGGGGGGGGGGGGGGGGGATTTTTCTGGTCAGTCCTATTCTCATATCTCACTGACTATAGTAAATGAAACGGTATACATACAGCCCAGATATCATTGCTAGGGAACAGCTGTATGAAATCGAATTGGCTATTCTATGATATTATTTCATTTGAAGAATGATGGTTATTTTGGATTTCGTTGTTAGGTACTTTTGTAACTTCCACCAACGTTATGCCCGATAAATAACGTCATACATTCTTGAATCCACCCCCATATTTATGAAACTATAATTCCCTGGTCGGCTCCAGTAGGACTGTCTTTTTAGGGAGGAGAGCGAGGGTAGGAAGGTATTCACCACAGAAAACTGGGACCTACAAAAAAGAGGCATCAACAGGTAAATAATAAACCGCTGTGTCATCATTTGTAGCCCCCCCCCCCCCCCCCCCAACAAAGATCGGGAAGTTGAGGGATCCTGAAAAATGCCTATCTGATGTCGAATTTCGAGTCTAAACGCTTTAGAATTTATATACATTTTATCTTACTCTTCATTAGGACGTAGGTATCATATTAGATTAACATTTTGTTTGTTTCAGTTCCTCCAACCATTAGAGTGAAAAACCAGTTTGTTACGTACCGGAATAATTCTGACGCCTCTCTGACCTGCGAAGTCGAGGCTTATCCTGAAGCAGTGAAATACTGGGAAAAAGAAGACGGAAGACTGGTGGAACCTTCTGAGAAATATTCAGTCAACACCATTGAAGTGGACAGATACAGAGTGAGTTACAATGGCACCAAAATATAATAGGTACTTGATATTATGTATGTCTAAAGTAGAATTCCCGTAATTGGCGTTTGTATGATGGGGTAGGTATGGTATGTTAACTCACATTACCCTATAATTACATTACAGTTTCGCTTATACGATTAATTATGGTCCACCATGGTAATTAAGGACGGAGTGAGGCATTATAAGAGTGGAAGCAGGGAAAATGCCTGATTGTTGTAAAATACCAACCTAATTCTGAATTGAACGGAACTTCAGGGTATTAGTCTAGGGTAGTTCAGGTTGAACCTTGTGATTGCCGATGGGTGGAGAAACAGAATTAACCCAGCAAAAGAAGTTGAATCAGAGATAGGTGTAGAGTCACTACAGTTTGGTTGATGGGTTGTCATCATCACTATGGGTGATCAATATGGTTTTGAAATATAGTTCAGTCTTCAGTTAAATGTGAATGCTACGCACAGGCGCATAGGCGCTGCGGACAATTTAAAAAAACACAATGCCAAGACATACGAGGAGACAAAGTCTACCTGCCGTAGAGAGTGAGGTGGAGCAACCTAACGGATCAGGAACTGGTGATGGAGGGCACTCCTTATCGGAGAGGCAATTTCTTGATCACCCGATGCAGACATTCAAGTTCGGACAATTTGAGGAAGAGGAGGAGACTTGGACGTACTATGTAAGTCAATTCGAAGTGGTTGTAAAGCGATACACCATGGGGAGAACAATTTCAGACAACCTATGGAGCATATTGCTGCTGTCGTCGGTTGGAGTGGTGCCATTCAAAATGCTGGTGGACCACTTCCGACCAGCGGAAGTGAGCACAATTCCTTACGCTCAGTTGAAAAAGGCACTGGACAGTTATTATGTAAAAGCAACGTGTGTTTTTGCCGAAAGAAGAGCGTTTGCTCTCAAACGTCGTGACAGCAATGAGACAGTGGCTAAATTCGTTAATAAGTTGAGAACATTGGTAGGAACGTGCGAGTTTGGGGAGTACCTCGAAGAACGGGTAAGAGATCAACTGGTGATAGGTATTAATGATACACAATGGCAGGAAGAGCTCATTAGGTAGCATCCAAACAATGCCGCTACATTCCAGCAGGTAGAGGCAACGGCTGTAGGTTTAGAACGCGCACGAACACAACGGTCTAAACTGCAGATGTTGGAGGAGACAAACCAAGAATTCTCGTTCACTAGACAAATTAAGGAGAAACCAAATAAGAGGGAATCAAATGCGGGTGTTTTGTTTTTCAAATTGTAATGATGCACGAAAAAATAGTCTTTCAAGTTTCAAGTGTTGATAGTTTCCGATAACGAGCAAAATAAATAATAATAAAGAACAAAAAGTGTAGTTTCTTTGGGTAGGCGGAACCTGGAGCGGAAATTCAAGTCTGTTCAAGGCTGTTCCAGAACCAGCTTCTTATCCCTACTAGTAGGTGAACATCTTGGCATTTTCTATGTATTTTAAAAGGGATAATCATTAGGTGTATTTTCTTGAAAGAGATAGTCTTTCATTCACATTTCTCGTTTGTTCGATGGTGACATCGTGTATCATCATCCTTTGTTCATCTGTTACCACATTGGCCATTTTGATCATTCATCGTGTATCTTTCTTCATTTCATAATGGTAAATCGAGTTTATGATGGAGGTTCAATTACTGAAATAAGTACCGAACTAGCTTTGATTTCAGGCAAATCAGGTTCTGTGGGTAGTGAGAGTTTATCCCAAGTGTCCTGGGAATCCTTCAACCAAGAAGGCCACCATAGCTTGTTATTCAGAAGTTTGCCTGGAAGAAATCCTCTGTATCCAGCATTGGAAGGGTTATCGTTTGACGTAACGTGATGCCAGTTAGATAAAGATATGAGGTGCAGTGTCTGACTAACACGGTTGCATACGAAGGCTTTTCAATTTGTAATAAGGAGTACGTAACCAACCCAGTGCTATTGTCGAATCTGTGAAAAAACAGGGACTTATTAGAGAAGACGGTCCCAGAAGCTCGAGAAAGGATGACGCAGATCGATTTTGGATAGAAGTAGACATCCACACAACTCTAGCCTTGGGTTGGTGAGTCTATGCAGCAGAGCTAATTTAGTTTTGGCTGTCATCAGGTTTACTCTGACACGTCCGCCTTGATCCACTCGGAGATCAAGAGATGCACAATAAGCGATTTCTGAAGTATCAGAAAACCCTACGGCTTGGTATACACAGGAGGTATCAGAACATATGAATCGAGGTGTCGTGGTACCCTTATAATATACCACTCCTGTAAATATGTTAAGATTTTCACCAATAAACAAGGAAGAAGCCGAGCTACGCAGTGTGAGGGACAGGGCCTAGGTAACTCTCCCTCCAACGGCTCCCAACGGCCATTCCGGCGGGGCCAAGGACGGAAGAGGTGCCTGGCTCGCCTAGCTCAACATTCATCCAGTTTCTCTCCTACAAGTGCCTTCTCTTTCAAATTTGTCACACTCCTGGAAGACTACCGACCCGAACCAAGACCGACATGCCACCTCTCTCAAGTTCAACGCTACACCGGCCCGCCGCTGTCCACGAATATTCGACGCCTTCGTCCCCTCCAGCTTTCACAGGCCAATGCCCACTTTGATAAATTAATCAAGGATCGAATTCCCCATGGGCTTCACCTCTCCACATAGTCCAGAAGCCGGATGGGCGAATCCGCCCAGACCTCAATGGACTCCCCTACGTTTTCTGCTCCCTCGGCGATGTCCTATAGGCCACCACACCACTGCAGAGCACACTACGACCACCTGTAACACGTCCTCGAAATAAGTACCTACTCATGTAGGTTTTGAATTCCTAAGTCCTGCACCTATGCAGGTTCAGAGCTCAGTTCATGAAACCTATGTACCTACTTCTGAAGTGAATGTTCGAGATTGAGTCAGTTGAGGAGGTGGAGTCGTGGACACCTGCTGAGAGGGAGGCAGAGAATATTCTCTTAGATCAGGTGCGCAGGGATGGCTCAGGTAGGTACACCGTTCCACTGCTCCTCACACAGGCTCGAAATTTGCTAGGTCATTCTCGATTGATAGCCCTACAGCATCTTTATCGGTTGGAAAGTAAATTTAGGCGAAATTCTGATCTTGTTCCACTGTATAAAAAGTTCATGCAAGAGTATGCTGCTCAGGGTCACATGAGACCTGTCGATTTCCCACTGCCGGGTCTCGCTCATTACTATATGCTTCATCATGCGGTTCGTCGTCAAGGGGATCCATCAGACAAGATCCGTGTAGTTTTTAATGCGTCACAGAAGACGTCGAATGGTCGATCTTAGAACGAAATTGTACTGATAGGTCCTAAGTTACAACCGGACATTGGCGATATACTCCTCTGATTCCACTCATTCCCCTATGTGTTCATTGGCGATCTAAAACAAATGTTCCGCCAAATTTTACATCCTAGAGAAGATCAGGATCTTCCCCGTATTGTATGGTGAGATTCACCGAGTGACCCCGTTCAAGATTTTGCGCTCTGCACATTCACTTATGGTAGGGCTCCAGCTCTGTTCCTGGCGAACCGGACCTTGAAACATTTAGCAGAGATTCAGGCCAAGCACTTGCCTATAGCTAGTTCTGCTTGAGAAAACCTACGTAGATGACGTTCATGGAGGAGGTGCCACGATCATAGCGGCTTGTGAGGTTAGGGACGAACGTATTGCCCTGGTAGGCTCGGTGGGTTTTGAGATGCGGAAAAGGGCCGTTAATCTCCCCGATCTGCTTCAGGCGATTCCCCTACATCATTGCCTGATATCCGGCGAAATGGTGGACTTGGAGCCCCTTAGAATGTTAGGAGTGGCCAGGGACCCTCGTACTGATACGTTCTTCTTAAAAGTACCAACTACACCTGTTGTTCGAACCAAGAGGGAGCTGGCTAGTGAGGTCGGTAGAATTTCGTTTTTCGCTCGAATGATCCAATGGAAGGTATGCCATGCACGTGTTGACTGGGATGATCCTCTTCCACTCTCACTGGTTACCGTTTGGTCGAACGTTGCTAGTTCTATCTATACAATCTCAGAGCTGACGATTCCTTGTCACGTTCATGTTTCTAGTCCCATTCAGTGGCTAGTAGGATTTGCGGACACCTATGAAAAGGCATATGCAGCTGTGATTTACCATGTTGGCGTGCAAGGAGGTTCACTTGTGACCCGGCTAGTCACCGCTAGAGCTCGAATTGCCCCCATAAAACAGGAATCTATACCCAGGCTAGAACTGCTTGCTGAGGAATTGCTAGGAAAGACCATGAACAAGATTCGGCCACAACTCGCTCATGCTCAATTGGTTGCATGCTCTGATAGCACAATCGTTCTGTCGTGGCTCACAGCCAATCCAGCTCCGTTAATGTAAAGTATTTGTGGGGAACCGTGTAGCCAAAACTCTACCTTATTTGCCCCAGGAGCTTTGGTTCCACGTTCAGATGCAGGACAACCCCCCTGATATAGCACCTAGGGGGGCCCCATTAAACTGGTCAAAGATGAGCTATGGTGGAATGGCCCCCATTGGTTACGCTCAGACCGGTCCTTGTGGCCTATCCACAGAAATAAGCCCGACCACTGCCAGACGGGTGGCTGAGGAGATCAGAACGGTCAGGTCGCAGGCCACCGCTCTGGGGACGACTGATGAGTTGGAGGAAAAATTCAGCTCATTCAGTCGGCTTAGAAGAGTGGTTGCCTGGATCCTGTGTTTTGGACGAAACTCCCGCGGTCAAAGAAATAGGTTTGCAACAGTTATGAGAGTGCCTGTCGAAACACTTTCAGCTGAAGAGTTGGGGGCAGCCGATCTAGTTTTGGTACGATGCCCTCAATGTCGACAATTTCAGGATATTCATTCCGCTTTAGACTGTTCCACTCCTCGTACCAAGCTCAAGATACAACGCGTTATATTTCGATCACAAGAGGGCATCATCAGAGAGGGGG
Source organism: Leptopterna dolabrata (assembly GCA_954871275.1). Classification (NCBI taxonomy): domain Eukaryota; kingdom Metazoa; phylum Arthropoda; class Insecta; order Hemiptera; family Miridae; genus Leptopterna; species Leptopterna dolabrata. The sequence continues at coordinate 156,978,576 of OX940974.1, forward strand.
GGGGGGGGGGGCGTTTGGAGCACAGCAGCAGCACATTCGAGACTAGGCATCCAGCACTTTTGCCCGCCAAGGACCCGCTCACTCAACTTCTCATTCGTCAGGCTCATCAGAACTGTTTGCATGTTGGTCCAAGAGCCACCCTAGCTCACCTGCACACAAAGTTCTGGATTATAGATGGTCGGAAGGCGGTCGCTAGAACTCTTGCAAGGTGCACCCGCTATTTTTGGATAAAGGCCTTTCAACCGGAAATGGGTCAGCTCCCATCAGGGTGGGTTCAGGGAACTTTCACATTTGATCAGGTCGGCATTGACTACGCCGGTCCACTACGGTGGTCTCCTCGGAGCAGGAGTGGTAGAAATGTACTTGGCTGTGTTCGTTTGTTTTGCCACCAAAATTATTGTTATGGATTTGAGCACTGACAGTTTCCTGCAGTGCCTGGAAAGATTTATCGCTCGAAAGTGAGGGGGGGGGGGGGGGGGTGCCCTCGGGCACTTGGTCAGACAACGGTCACAATTTTTGGGGGCAGCCAACCCCTTAGGAATCCAGTGCCCAGCTCCTTAGGAATATTAGAATTGCTCTGGAAACAGGTCGATCACGCTTGCTGAATGTTTAGCTGCTAGGGGGGTGAGCTGGAAGTTCATACCACCAAGGGCTCCTCATTTTGTGGGTTTATGGGAAGCTGTGGTCGTCATTAAAGCGGCTTATGAGGGTAAATTTACGTCATAATAAGGTCAATTTCCAAACGTTCAGCACTATAGTGGCTAGGGTCGAGGCCATCCTTAATAGTCGGCCTCTTGTGTTCCAGGCCGCTTCGCCAGATGATATTCTCCTTCTTACACCCGGTCATTTCCTGATCCGGAGATCATTTACTGGTCTTCCGGAATATGAGGGCTGTCTGGACTCCGGCTCCCAACTTATTCCCAAATGGAGGTTTGTGAGCCAGACAGTACAGGGTTTCTGGAAGAAGTGGAGTAACGAGTACGATGCTCGATCTACAGGCACGGGCCAAATGGAATACTCCTGACCGACCCCCCGTTTTGGGAGATCTAATGCTGATTATGGACGATAAACGTCCCCTGCTCTCTTGGCTCATAGGCGTGATTGCTGATCTTCATGTTGGTTCCGACGGTATTGTACGGGTAGCCAAAGTCAGGTCCACCAATGGAGAGCTGATGCGACCATTGGTCTAGCTTTGTCCCTTGTCCAAGGAGCAGTCCCATTGACTGGTGTCATTACGGGGGGGGGGGGGGGGGGAGATTGTTCGGACGTGTAGGTACATAAACGCCAGAAGTAGTGTGTCTGATGTCCGCTCGAGCGCTAGCTGCGACGGACTAAATCAGTCGCGAAGAAATCGTGGAAACCCATTTCAAAGAAAAACGGAGTTATTGAAAAATAGTCTATTGCCACTAATACACGAAAAAACGCATAAAACACTGGTATACTGGTTTCGGTGATCAAACCATCGTCAGCAACTACAATCAGTAAGTCTGATCACCGAAACCGGTATAACAGTGTTTTTTGCGTTTTTTCCTGTATTAGTGGAAATAGACTATTTTTTCAATAACTCCGTTTTTCTTCACTAGCAGCGGCTAGCGGGTTCGATCGGATCATGCTGCTTCTTGGGTCTTAGAACGAACGAATATAATTGTGCATATACTAGTAAATTGCATCAAGCTTCACATCAGCCATAGGAGGTGCAATTTCGATCCGACGGGTCAGATTTATGAAATATGTACGGTCATGTAGTTCTTTGGTTTCTGCAAACCTGAGCCTGAGCCCCTCTTGGACGGCAAGTCGGCGTAGTACCTCCGAGTTAGAAAGTTGTAGTAACCATTATTATTGTTAAAATTGTTATCCGAGTCGATCGCTATATATCGTTCTTGTATTAAAATCGTTCAAGTGAATTTCCGTAGCGTCTTTTGTTCCCGAACAGACAGTTACTATTGCAGGAGATTTGTTGCCTCCATCTTCGGATGGGATGATTTGCAACATTTTTTTTCCCGTAGGCTTGCCCCACTTGTAGATTGCTGAAATGATCGATGTACCAGGTGGTATCGAAAAAATTCCCAATTTCGAGATCAAAGTTACAAAAATAGTACCTTGGTGGATATGCAACAGTATGGTATCGATCCAGCTAGGAATTTTACATCCTTCCCGGATTCTTTCTAGTTGAAAATGACTGGTGTAAAACTAGACACCATCAAGAATCTAGACGTACTACAATTCATATAGTCTTGGAATTCACAGGCCATCTAGCAGTAATCCTCTGGACAAATGCTAGAGCCAGTGACCGTCAGAAAGACTTTGTGTATAGCATCTATTTTAACTGCCTTAAATTTCCGGTCAGTCTGTGTGACGTTCTTTGAAAAGAGGAACAATTTTAGTGTAACTCTATATACTTTGGATGACGAATATGGTGTAGGTACTCCCTTTTTTGATAGGTATCACAATACAGCCCAAGGCATTCTACATACAATCTGCTGCACTTGAAAGATTATGAAAACCGTCATTATTGGTTTATAAGAAATTTAAGTCGTTTAGTCAGTAATCCACTCAATATGCACCAGCACGCTAGTGAATTTGATGTGATGCTTTAAGACATATCAGCGTGCGTGTATTGGCAAGTCAGTGAAAGGAAGGCTTAAAGAACATGAATCTGTATCATTTTTCCTCCCATCCGTTATCAACTTCCGGAGAAAGAAATTGTTAAATTTAAAATACAGCATAATATGTGATTAATGTCCCCCTGTGATTTACCCACATATTGAGTAATTAGTGAAAGATATCGCCCTACCCTGATTCAAATAATAGGTATATTACAATGACACTATTGTGAACTAAGGCTGATGATCTGCATATACAAACATTTGCAGGGCTCCATTTGGGGCTCCTTATAAATATGGAGTACAATCCCCAGTTGAGAGCTCGATCAGTTTCGGAATTATCTAAAGACTAGCCTGACCGCTCGCTTCGCTCGCTATCCGAGATTCGCTGTACGCAGTATCGTGGAACCAACAAACGACGGAAAAATCCCATAGCCTACCGGGTATTTGTGCCCAATGTTATCAAAATCCGTCAAGCCATTCAGGATTTGACCATGGTCGACCATATTTCCGCTATGGTCAGGGAATTAAAAATGCGCCTACGTTCAACTTGGGAGGCTACCGGATATTGGTGCCAAATTTGGTCGATATCCGTTGAGCAATTCGGGATTCGACCATGGAGGGGCCCATGGATGCGCTAAGGTCGACCGCGGGGGTAGTCCGAAGGGTCGATCGTAGATAGAATTTCACGTAGATTACGAATACGCGATAAAAAATAGGGGTTACCATTTCAATTAACGAAGTTGACCATGGTCGACCATAGTTCCGCTATGGTCAGGGAATTAAAAATGCGACGTTGCACAACTTGGGAGCCTACTGGATATTCGTGCCAAATTTGGTCGATATCCGTCAAGCCATTCAGGAGTTGACCATGGTCGACCATAGTTCCGCTATGGTCAGGGAATTAAAAATGCGACGTTGCACAACTTGGGAGCCTACTGGATATTCGTGCCAAATTTGGTCGATATCCGTCAAGCCATTCAGGAGTTGACCATGGTCGACCATAGTTCCGCTATGGTCAGGGAATTAAAAATGCGACGTTGCACAACTTGGGAGCCTACTGGATATTCGTGCCAAATTTGGTCGATATCCGTTGAGCAATTCGGGATTCGACCATGGAGGGGCCCATGGATGCGCTATGGTCGACCGCGGGGGTAGTCCGAAGGGTCGATCGTAGATAGAATTTCACGTAGATTACGAATACGCGATAAAAAATAGGGGTTACCATTTCAATTAACGAAGTTGACCATGGTCGACCATAGTTCCGCTATGGTCAGGGAATTAAAAATGCGACGTTGCACAACTTGGGAGCCTACCGGATATTCGTGCCAAATTTGGTCGATATCCGTCGAGCCGTTTGGCCTTGCATAGAAAGACAGACACACAGACTCACTCACAGAGATCCGTTTTTATAATATAGTAGGGATTACTACAAATTAGCCTAAAACTCCGCCTTGGGACCACCCATGATGAACAAGCGCAAGTTCAAAGATTTCAAATGGTAACCAACGACTCGATATGGTACTAGTTAACAGGCCAGATTTCAACGCTAGATTTATCTACGATGAAAATTTGGTAGGGGTTCTCATGAACCGGAAAAAAGACTTGTTCGATATGCCCACCTGTGACGGATTCGTTAAACCCCCTCACCCTGTTCCCTTATCAACCCTGGAGCTGTTCCATCTGTTGCCCACAAATTGTTAGGATTGGTATGAGAACTTTTTTGATTACCCATCAAGTAAAGAAGGCCAAAGTAAGCTCGAATTTCCTCATTGTCTGTCAGTTTGCAGCAAAATTGATTTTTGTAATTTGATGAGAATGTTGTTAGTTTTTGATTTGTGCAAGAAACTATTTTTTCAATAACTTCATCCGGGAAAAATATCCTCCAACTTGAAAGAAGATCGGTGGCTGCCTATGCTAATCCCTTTGGTCTCTGTAGTATCCTTCCACCATACATCTCCAAATAAATCCATAAATCTTCTTCGAATAACATTTTATACTTCCATACGCATTCAAATCCATTCAATCATTCACTTCCATACTTCTTCTCATGTCCATTCGATTATTCGATCGTTCAATAAATCTATATCAAAAGTCGTGCATTTTCAATTCAAAACCACAACAATTTGGCGACAAGGATAAACCTAATCGATCGGAAAATTTCACCTGAAGACTGAGGCAAGTTTGGGTCAACCCAGTAAGTCGAAATTCAAGTTTTCAACGCCGCCGTGTTTCAACACCAAAGCAGGTAACCTCAAACTCTCATCTTTTTCTGACTCATTTTCGAACTTTCGTCAAAATTCTATCTCGAAAATGGATGAAACTCAGTTTCAAACTTTCATGACAACATTTCAAGAACAGCAAAAACTAATGCTGAATGCGATCTTGAAAAAAAATCAACCTGCAACGTCATCATCAACTCAACAACACACTGCGACCCCTAGTAGCACATTAAACATGTCTTTGATGCAACCTTTCGACAATTTCGATCCTAAAAAAGAGTCGTTTACGTACTATCGACAACGTTACGAAAATTATGCTAAAATGAAGAACGTTTTTGCCGTCAAAGACCGTTGTGCACAACTGCTTTTAAATTCGATAGGTGCGTCGAACTACAACATGCTTGCTACGTTGGTGGTCCCCAAAAATCCGACGGAACTTACATACGACGAAATATTTCAACATTTTGAAGCCCATCTGTGCCCCAAAAAGAACATTATGGTCGCTCAACACCACTTTTTGTCGGCACACCAGCTCGAAAATCAAACAATTTCGGAATGTATTACCGAACTTCGACGGCGTTCCATGGATTGCGATTTCGTATCTCCTTGTGAATGTAATGTTTCATTAACGGACGTTTATCTCCGTGCGCAGTTTGCCCGTGGAATTGAAGATAATTCAATTCGCGAGTTCATTCTTCAATCTGGCGAACTTCAATTCGATGAAATCGTAAATAAGGCCATTGCACTGGAATCATCTAAACTCAACAGTCGCGAACTTTCGGTACCTACTGCATAGTTCGGAGCCCACCAACAAAATTTCACATCAGCGATCGTCCTCGCGTAATTCCAGGCGTGCCAACCAACGAAACCGATCAAATTCACGTAATCGAAAATCACTTGATTTCAACAAATTGGGATTAAATAACCAATGTATCCGATGTGGTAGAAATAATCACGTTGTCAAGGACTGTAGGACTGACCCAAAATTACTTAAATGCTCATCATGCAAGAAAACAGGTCATGTCAAATCAGTGTGCATTCGTTCTCTGATGGATAAAAGCAAACATTCAACTTCCAGTGAGCATTCAACAAAATATGTTTCTGACGACGATTCAGACAATTCTGAATAGTATGGTATCAATCAAAATTGTCGACATTTTTCAACACAAAAAACTTGGTTCTGATTCGGACAAGTATTTAATTTCTGTCAGAATTGAAGGTAGGAATCAAACCCTTGAAGTCGACTCAGAAGCAGGGTACACATTTTTGCCTCGTGACCAATTCTACAAGCTCAACCTACCTAACAAATTGCAAAACTCGAAAATTGTTTTTCGATCCTACACTGGCAATGTTTTTCAACCAGATGGTAAAGTCCAGGTTGCCGTTGAGTACAATGGTAAGAAATCAACTGAAGAACTTTATGTTGTTCCTGAGGAATATGATCCCCTTCTGGGCCGCATCTGGATTCGTCACCTAGGTATCAACCTTCAGGACATTGACTCTCAACCCTCTCACCCAGGTTCACTCCATGTTAACCACGTTAACTGCACTATGGAAAATCCCATTTCCAAATATCCAAAAGTTTTCGAGCAACGAGTTGGTTGCATTCCAGGTGTTCAAGTGTCTTTACATCTTCGCGAGGGAACCAAACCAGTATTTTTTAGAGAACGTGACGTTCCCTATGCTCTTCGCGAAAAAGTTGACAAAGAGCTCGACACTCTCGGAATCTCAAGGCATCATCACTAAGGTTGCAACAAGCGACTGGGGTTCACCCCTCGTGGTGATACCTAAAACAGACAATTCTGTCCGCTTATGCGTTGACTACAAAATCGGGGTCAACAGACAATTAGTTAATTCCAACTACCCAATCAGACGTGTCGAAGAAATTCTCAATAGTCTCAAAAATTCGAAATACTTTTGTCGTCTCGACTTGTTTAAAGCCTATCTACATTTACCAGTTGACGCAGAAAGCGCTAAAATTCAAACCCTGTCCACACATAAGGAAGGTACCTTATGAACCGATTATCATTTGGTATTAAAACAGCCCCAAGTGAATTCAATCGTATTATTGACCAGGTGCTTAGAGGACTACCTAAGACTATGTCTTACTATGATGATATTATTTGTCATGTAACAACTTTAGAAGAGTGTCATCAAAATCTTGATTTATGTCTACAACGCCTTCAAAAATATGATTTACACCTCAATAAATCAAAATGCTCTCTGTTCCAAGAGAAAATTGAGTATCTAGGACATGTTGTTCACTTCAATGCAATCTCGAAATCTCCCGAAAAAGTGCGAGCAATCGTAGACATGCCAAGACCATCAAATAAAGACGAGATTCGACAATTTTTGGGGATGGTTACGTACTACGCACGTTTCTTACCCAATCATTCAACCATGACGTATCCTCTCAGACGTTTATTGAAACAAGATGTCAAATTCAAGTGGGATGCTTCTTGCGAATCCTCGTTCATCAAACTGAAAGGTGAACTGGCAAGTGAACGTACACTTACACCATTTGATCCTGATCTACCAGTAATCCTTGCCTGTGATGCTAGTCTTGTAGGAGTAGCAGGTGTTTTATCACACATTATTGACAATGAAGAAAGGCCCATAGCTTTTGCATCAAGGTCATTGACCCAAGCTGAAGTCAACTATTCACAGTTAGATCGAGAAGCTCTCGCAATAGTGTTTGCAGTAGACCACTTTTTCAACTACCTGTATGGCAGACATTTTCAGCTCGTAACAGACAATCACCCCTTGGCGAGAATTTTTCATCAACATTCTAAAATTCCAGCAATGACCTCTGGACGTTTATTGAGATATGCGTCATTTCTGTCCGCATTTAACTATGAAGTTGTTTTCAAAAATGGTTCTCAAAATACTAACGCCGATTGTCTTTCCAGAGCTCCTATCAAACAGAATTCAACATCCAGTGACATAATGATCAATAAAGAAGTTACTCGTGTTTGCATGGCTTCAATCAATCAAATTTCTACTGATCAACTCACTGCTGAGAACATCAAGGAGGCTACTCGTGCTAATCAACACCTGTCGAAAATCATCCAGAACCTAGAAGAAAACCCTGAAGAAGTTCAAGACTTCACTTACGATTGTGGAATTTTATTCAAAGGTCAGCGTGTAGTGATACCTAAATCTTTACAAAAACTTGTGTTAAATGAACTACATCAAACCCATATTGGGATCAACAAAATGAAACAATTGGCTAGTGTTTTGAGCGGGTGAATAAATCACGATAATGAACGGTTTGAACGGAGTGTAAATCAAATCCTTTATTGGAATTAAACACGTATACTGTTAATAATGATAAAAACGTCAACAGCAAGCAATTATCGCAATGAAGAACTCAGAACATAATGGCCGCCTTGGGCTAATAAAAGGAGAGAGGGGAGCGATCGATAATGGGAAGCAAAATCGATCGCCGGCCCGCCAACAGAACAACCGGATCCACCCGGTCACACCGGGAGCACTCTAGTGGGGGAATTTCGAACTGCTACCTTCAGTTCCAGATACCCACTACCTACCAGGCCAAACATCCTCCCCCCACGAATGAGGGACTCATTCTAACAGGTCCCCCCTAAAGAGCACTAGCGGGTATTAACAGTCCTTAGGTAACGGGCGGAGTTTTTCCCCATTACCGGAACAGACCTTGGCAACCCGAATTACTCCATCCTTACCGGGAATCAAGTCCACGATCACACCCATGGGCCAGGACAGCGGAGGAATGTCATCTTCCTTAATCAACACCACATCACCAATTACAGCAGGACGATCAGGGGTATTCCACTTAGATTGGGTCTGGAGCTCTAACAGGTATTCGGAGTGCCATTTCTTCCAAAACTGGCCAACCAGATTGGAGACGAACCTCCACTTGGGTGCCAAACGGGAACTGAACTCAAAAACGTTGCTCTCAGGCAGCGCGGTAAGAGGGCGTTGAACGAGGAAGTGAGCGGGGGTGAGCACCAGTATGTCATCAGGGGAGGAGGACTGATGAACGAGTGGGCGACTGTTAAGGATGGCCTCAATTCTAACGGCAACAGTACTGAACGTTTGAAGCGTGGTGGTTTGGTCCCTTAAATTCACCTTTAACAGTCTTTTAGCGGATTTCACAGCGGCCTCCCACAACCCGCCAAAGTGGGGTGCCCGAGGCGGAATGAACTTCCATTCGACTCCTCTATTGGCAAGTCGCTCAGCGATTTCAGAATCAGGGTCAGCGGGATTGGTGGAACGGATTCTATTAAAAAGGTTGGAGGTGCCCAAGAAATTACGACCGTTGTCGCTCCAGATGGCGGACAGAACTCCCCGACGACCCATGAAACGCTCCAAACATTGGAGAAACCCATCGGTACTTAGATCCATGACCACTTCCAAGTAAATATACTTCAACAGCGCGAGCACCGCACAACCCAGTGACCGAAACGGTGAAAGGACCGCAAAAGTCAACTCCGACCTGCTCGAAGGCAAAGGCACGGGTAACCCGGGCTTCAGGGAGCTGACCCATCGTGGGTTGAAACGGTTTGGGTTTAATTGAAAAACAACGGGTGCAACCGGATAAAACTCGATTAACAGCATTTCTTCCATCAATGATCCAGTATCGGGTACGCAGGTGGGCCAAGGTGGCCCGCGGTCCAGCGTGCATGCAAGCAGCATGAGCCTAACGAATAAGAAGCGGTACCAAAAAATCGGAGGGTTTGAGCAGAGCTGGGTGTTGGGTTTCAAAAGAGCCAGACATATTGGACAAACGCCCCCCTACGCGGAGTATACCATCGGGATCGGAGAAAATCGCTAGCTGTTTCATTAGTTTGGTGGGCTTGGCTCCTTTAGCGGTTGCCTCCAGAATTTCAGGCAGGCCACGGACTTGAGAACGGTGAACAAGCACCGAATCAGCCCTCCTGAGCTCAGCAGTGCTCAACGGCAATCTGGCCTGGGGCACCGAGTGAGAACGTCGGATTTTACAATGATTAATAAAATGGAGAATCCAGGCCGTCACTCATCGTAAGACGGTGTAGGAGCCGAATAGGGCTTCCCAAGGCGTCTCAGCGGAGCCAACGGCTAAAACTTTGGATGAGGCACGGATCTCAGCGGAAACAGAGTCGGGCTTCAGGTCAGGGCGGATCCTCCTAATCGGCCACAAGGAACGATCGGATGCCAACCAGGGAGGACCAGTCCACCACAGCGGGCACTCAACCAGCTGACAGGTCTGGCCCCACGAGAAGCAATATCGGCCGGGTTATCGGGGGAGCGAACATGGAACCAGTGTTCCTTGGGTAGATGGAAGAGAGTCTTAGACACTCTATTGCCTACAAATACCTTCCACACCGGAGCGGGGTCAGCAGTGAGCCAAGATAGGACAACAGTACTATCCGAACAGGCAATTATTGCTGAATCAGGAACGGATGGATATTCCGAACGGACGCGAGTCATGGTTTTTCCTAGCAGTTCAGCCGCTAGCAGTTCCAAGCGGGGAATTGACTGGGACTTCATCGGGGCGATTTTGGCTCGAGCTAAAATTAAGCAGGTATGGAAATTATCGTCCATGAAAGATACATGGTAAACGGTGGCGGCGTAAGCCTTTTCGGACGCATCAGCAGAACCCACTAACCATTGAACCGGGGCATCCACACGGATATGGCGAGGGATGACAACAGATTGAAGTGAGTCAAGGGTGTTAGCGAGAGCCGTCCACTCGCGAACAATTGAACTCGGTAGTGGGTCATCCCACTCGTACTTGGAACGGCAAATTTCTCGTTGAATGAAACGGGCTTGGACGGAAACAGGCATAACCCACCCAGCGGGGTCATAGATGCGTCCAACCTGACTTGCTAACTCCCTTTTAGTATGAACGGTGTGGGAAACTGGAACCTTAAAGAAGAATGAATCAGATGCGGGGTTCCAGGAAATTCCTAACATTTTTAACAGTTTCTCGTCATCAGGGTTCAAACATACAGCGACAGAGGGGGCTAACCGGTGCTCATCGGGAATACCGGAGAGCAACTGATCGGAATTCGAAGCCCATTTACGAAGCTCTAGCCCAGCGGTAGCCAATAGCGATAGCAGTTCGTTCCTAGCCTGTAACGCTGAGCTCAAAGAGCTCCCCCCACCATGCACCATCAATGTACGTGTTTTCCTTCAACAATTTGGAGGCAACCGGGTAGCTCTGTTCGTTTTCGTCCGCCAAGTGGCGAATGACTCGGTTTGCTAGGAACGGTGCGGAAGCTGTTCCATACGTAACGGTTGTAAGCGCGAAGTCCTTAACAGGCTGATCGGGAGTGTCTCGCCAAACGATTCGTAACAGGTCTTGGTCCTCAATCGGGTGCCGAATTTGTCGGAACATTTGCCTTATATCGGAGATGAAAACATAACGGAAGGCTCTAAACCCTGTGAGCATGATAGATATATCGGGCTGCATTTTGGGACCAACTAACAGGATTTCATTCAGAGACCTACCATTAGCGGTGCGCTGAGATGCATTAAAAACGACACGGATTTTTTCAGGTGGATCACCTTCACGGTGGACAGGGTGGTGAGGAATATAATAATTGGGACAACGGGAAATTTCACTAGCCTTCAACAGTCTCATGTGGCCCAACTTAGTATATTCACTCATAAAAAATCGGTAAGCAGCAGCCAGAACAGGGTTGCGTTTTAGACCGGACTCCATGCGGTACAACTGTCTGAGGGCGATGTGTCTGGATTCACCCAAAGCGGTAGGCACCTCTGACAACGGGAGAGCAACGGTGTAACGACCAGTGTCATCTCTACTAACCGATTCCAAAAAAAGCCTCTCAGCTAGGTGATCCTCAGGTGACCAGGGAGCAACGGGCTCAACGGACTCAATCTCACACATCTGACGCAACAGATCATCCGTTGAAACCGCGGCAGTCACGGCCTTGACCAAACTGTCATCATCGGAAACGGGACTAGTGATAGACGGGAAACTAAATACGCTGGGGGCTACCGGTTGGAAATCGGAAGTGCAGACTCTGGCCGCTAACTGAAATAAACCAATCGGTTCTTGAGCGGGTTCAACAGGAGGGACTATTGAAAACAGATTTCTAATGGGAGTCAAACAAATGGGCTCATTTCGATCAGTGTTTTCAACATTTTGAATACGAAACGGGAAACGAAGGAACGGCTTCCGTTGAGGTTTAGGGTTAGCTGCTACCAATTTAAAAACAGGGGCGAGTTCCCTGAGCACTTGAGAGTGATAACCCGTTGGTAGGAAATTTGGAACAGTGAAAACGTGAGGATCCAACAAGCAAGGGTAAGCAGCTTGTCGTCTAGTGTTGACGAGGAACGGGTGTTGTTCTGTTTTGTTTACAGAATCACTACTGGAATAGTTGGTCACATGATCATAGCGGCCAAATCTAACAGACCTTTTGCGAACGGGAGGGACAGGTCCAAGGACCAGAGTGCCCAAATCCGTCTCACAAAATCCAGCCTCAGTGGAACGGGGGAGCAGGCGAGAAAAAACGTCGGCCCCCAGGATAGCCTGAACATGGTGGACGGTGTGAAACTGTGGATCGGCTAACAGGGGTCCCATGGGTGCGGTCCTTGGCCATAAAGCAGGGTCCCAACATTGACTAGGCAACGGTGACAAGGGGCGATCCATAACAAATGCTTCAAGCGGGATTATTCTATCGGAACGAGTGTGAAGCTGAATTATCACGCGGTTGTGAATTGGATTGGAACTCCCCCCTATTCCTCCCAAAATACCCTTCATGGGGATCAATCTCAATCCCAACTGGTGAACGACTATCGGTGAAACGATATTGACTTCGCTTCCAGAATCAATTAGTACCCTAAAATTTATTGGTACACCCTTACAGGAGGAAAGCGGGACAACGGCTGTGGGAAGGAGCCCAGACCGAGATAACTTCAAACAGGACTTATTGGTGACGTCAAACTTGCTAGCGGTTTGGGAAGAGCCTGCTACACCTAAGTTGGAAGGCTCAATCCCAGGAAACGGGCCCCTGAAAAGACTACGACTAACCGAACTGGCAGTGCAATGAGGTTTCCCCAACCTGGGTATATCACCGTTAGGTTTCAGCGGTTGGTTACTTCCTCGAAGCCAGTCGGTCCTAGGGACGATCATGCACCTAGTTCTACCTAAAGGTTGACGTCGAACGGTAGGAAACTTAACGGTAGTGCTCCCTAGTGATAACTCGGAAGAAACGGGATGAACGTTGGCATACCTTCATAACAGGGGGAAATTGTGCGGCGGAATCGACGAGTGGCCGGAGCGATGACCCCTTCTCCAGAGCTGGGCCACGGTAGCGGGTTGCCGAACAACGGGTCCAGTGGGCGGCTGGCTCCTGTGGATAGCTCCTTCTTCCGGGATGGCAGTCGGGGTTGACGGTGAAGAATGATGCGAGGGAACAAAGTAACTCTGTTTCGAGCCGGACGCAACGGGGGAACTGGGAGCGGAGGGCATGTGGAGCAGGGTATGATGTGGCTGACCACAGTGACATCTTCTCTCCGACCGGCATGCTTCCACTGGGTGGAGCCTTGAAAAACAGTTCCGACACGCTCGGAGCTCCTGAATGGTGCGGGCGCGATCGGGCACACTCAGTTCCTTAAAGTCGGGGCAGCGATACAGGAAGTGGTCCTGATGGCAGAAGTGACATCTGAGTAGCGCTGAGAACGGGTGCCGAGGGCTGAGCGGAACGAACGGGTGTAATGGCTGCGGCTCGGAGCGGAGACGGCTGCCTACCCGAACCGGAGGGTAAAACGGTAGTTGATCGGAACGGTGACGGCGAACGGGTTCTCGCAGCCGAAGCATAACCCCCTTTCTTTGGTGGCTCCTCGGGGACGAGTCGAGCTATTCGAAGTTCCTTTTCAACAAACGCCATCAAATCGGTGTGAGATGGGATCTCATCCTTTTCCTCCATGACTTCCCTGTTGAACTTCTCCTTGAGTTCGGCCGACAAACGGATAAAGACAGCCTCAAACAGGAGGTAGTCTTGTAGAGAACGAGTGGGGAGATCTATCATCGCTCCTACCCAAGAACGGGCTTCGTTGACAAATCGGTCCAGGTCGGCAACGGTGGGCGAGACCAATCGGGGTATGGTACTTCGCTGAGCGAACACAGAGCGGGCTAATCGGTACTTGGAAGTATTTTCAGCTACCAAAGAGTCATATGCGTGCTGATAGCTGCCGCCCTCGAATGCGGAACGGAGTTCGGGAGAAAGTTTGGTAAGCAACTTCTCAAACTTAATCTCCACCGGGACGTGCGGCATGTTGTGTACCGCACGGTCAAACAGTTTCTTGAACTCCGCAAAGCGGGCAATCTGACCGCTGAAAACGGGAACGGTTGTCAACAGCTCGTTCATCATCCTTATTTCCGTATAACATTGATCCTGCGTCATACCTTGCTTATCAACAATTTCCGCTTGCTGACTCGGGATTCGCTCGGCTACACGACTGATAACGGTGGCAATTTGCCGGATTAGCGACTCCTCCGTGAGTCTGTCAAATAGAGCGCCTTCTACGTCGTCCAAGAAGGGCTCTCCCTTCCGCAAGTTAGCCCTCAGGCTATCTGACAGGGCACTTACCTGTTGCTGGTCGAGGAATGCGATCGCTCTGACCGACCAGCGACGTAATTCCTTAAAAAGGTCCCGCTGTGTGTCGGTCAAATTATCGACCACCGTGGGGTCGAGGTGAACCGGGGCGAGCGGTGCCGAGGCGATATCTTCACTCGGAAACGGTGGGTCCGGTTGCCGCGATTTCCTTTTGCCTTTAAGCGGCATGATGGCGATCGGAGAACGACAAACAAAACGGAGCAAACGGTACAAACGGTGCGAACGGTGAAACACTCGGTTTGACACGAGATCGCGAGGTTAACGGGGCTGATCTCGGACGCGCTCGAGATTTCACCAAACTCCCAGGTTTCGGCACCAAATGTTTTGAGCGGGTGAATAAATCACGATAATGAACGGTTTGAACGGAGTGTAAATCAAATCCTTTATTGGAATTAAACATGTATACTGTTAATAATGATAAAAACGTCAACAGCAAGCAATTATCGCAATGAAGAACTCAGAACGTAATGGCCGCCTTGGGCTAATAAAAGGAGAGAGTGGAGCGATCGATGATGGGAAGCAAAATCGATCGCCGGCCCGCCAACAGAACAACCGGATCCACCCGGTCACACCGGGAGCAGCACACCGGGTAGTTTTAGTTTTCGTTTTTAGTTTTTTTAGTTTTTAGTTTTCATGTTTTTTTAATATAGTTTTCTGTGTTTGCTGCTATCACTTTTATTCTGTTGTTATCTACAGCATTCAAATGGGGAATGATAAAATGGGAATCGTAACCTGAAAGGTTATGAAATAATACGGGTAAAAAGGATGGATTTTTATACCGGATGTTGCACTCGGAATGAGCTCTACCTTGATACCTTCCTATTATGTGGCAGTGATCCCATACTTCTCTATTAGTTGCAGACGTGAATCACTTATCGCATAAATAGCAGCAACTCGCACTATTATATTCCATCTGTTGGGCTGAGGTCAAAGGGAGCTTTTTCTCATTTCGCGCGTATATTGGCGGATGGTGGGGTGGTCTGAGGTCTGGAGGCCTTAGATGGAAAGGGGGTGGGGTCAGGAGGGGATAGGGTGTTGTCCGATGGGTGGGAAGGGTGGTGAGCGGGTTGGTAAAGGGGGTGGGGGTGAGGGGGTTGGTATAATGTGTGTTGTAGGGGGGGGGGGGGCACGCGCTAATGCCCGAGGGAGCTGGACGCCTGACGAGCATGTTCAAACAGGAATGTCCCAGGAGTGACATTCTCTCCCTACTCAAGACAACTCCCTACGTCAGACAAGGGTCGCAATTTTTGGGGGTAGCCAACCCCTTAGGAATCCAGGGCCCAGCTCCTTAGGAATATTAGAATTGCTCTGGAAACAGGTCGATCACGCTTGCTGAACGTTTAGCTGCTAGGGGGGTGAGCTGGAAGTTCATACCACCAAGGGCTCCTCATTTGGTGGGTTTATGGGAAGCTGTGGTCGTCAGCAAAGCGGCTTATGAGGGTAAATTTATGTCATCATATGGTCACTTTCCAAACGTTCAGCACTTTAGTGGCTAGGGTCGAGGCCATCCTTAATAGTCGGCCTCTTGTGTTCCAGTCCGCTTCGCCAGATGATATTCTCCTTCTTACACCAGGTCATTTCCTGAACCGGAGATATGAGGGCAGTCTGGACTCCGGCTCCCAACTTATTCCCAAATGGAGGTTTGTGAGCCAGACAGTACAGGGTTTCTGGAAGAAGTGGAGTAACGAGTACGATGCTCGATCTGCAGGCACGGGCCAAATGGAATACTCCTGACTGACCCCCCGTTTTGGGAGATCTAATGCTGATTATGGACGATAAACGTCCCCTGCTCTCTTGGCCCATAGGCGTGATTGCTGATCTTCATGTTGGTTCCGACGGTATTGTACGGGTAGCCAAAGTCAGGTCCACCAATGGAGAGCTGATGCGACCATTGGTCTAGCTTTGTCCCTTGTCCAAGGAGCAGTCCCAATGACTGGTGTCATTGTGGGGGGGGGGGGGGGGGGGGAGGAGGAGGATGTTCGGACGTGTGGGTACATAAACGCCAGAAGTAGTGTGTCTGATGTCCGCTCGAGCGCTAGCTGCGACGGACTAAATCAGTCCGTCAACCATCAATCGTGGAAACCCATTTCAAAGAAAAACGGAGTTATTGAAAAATAGTCTATTGCCACTAATACACGAAAAAACGCATAAAACACTGGTATACTGGTTTCGGTGATCAAACCATCGTCAGCAACTAACAATCAGTAAGTCTGATCACCGAAACCGGTATAACAGTGTTTTTTGCGTTTTTTCCTGTATTAGTGGAAATAGACTGTTTTTTCAGTAACTCCGTTTTTCTTCACTAGCTGCGGCTAGCGGGTTCGATCGGATCATGCTGCTTCTTGGGTCTTAGAACGAACGAATATAATTGTGCATATACTAGTAAATTGCATCAAGCTTCACATCAGCCATAGGAGGTGCAATTTCGATCCGACGGGTCAGATTTATGAAATATGTACGGTCATGTAGTTCTTTGGTTTCTGCAAACCTGAGCCTGAGCCCCTCTTGGACGGCAAGTCGGCGTAGTACCTCCGAGTTAGAAAGTTGTAGTAACCATTATTATTGTTAAAATTGTTATCCGAGTCGATCGCTATATATCGTTCTTGTATTAAATTCGTTCAAGTTAATTTCCGTAGCGTCTTTTGTTCCCGAACAGACAGTTACTATTGCAGGAGATTAGTTGCCTCCATCTTCGGATGGGATGATTTGCAACATTTTTTTTCCCGTAGGCTTGCCCCACATGTAGATCGCAGAAATGATGGATGTACCGGGTTGTTGCATTTAGTTTTACCTATACGAAGTGTTGTTATTTTTATCGATGTGTGGTGGCGTCGTGCCGATAAGACAGGAGAGGCCGATTGTTTTGTGAAGTTCGATTGTTTCGTGAAGTTCGGACTCGGGAGTGCAGAGGGGAGGGGACATGATACAGATCGACAGTTCACGAGCTCGGCAGTTATCGACGAGAGGCTTCGACGTTCCACACCTAATCAGCAAAATTTACTTAGGCGCACAGCCACGTTGCAGTCTATAAAATCCCTACATCGAATTCCATATATTATACCTACATCACCAATACGTAAGTTATCACCGTAATATATCTTCAGCCTCCCAGGACTGCTGGTCGGAGAATATAAAATTCTCAGCTAATAACCCTCTTTTTGCAGATCCAGGGTCCCCCGAAGAAGCTCTTTTAAAACAACACGCATACCTATATTTCCCTCTCTACTGCCGCCCGACCATCAGCCACCGTCGACTCCAACCAACGGAATCAACGGCGATATCGGGTTGCTGGGCGCTGTCTTCCGGCCTTGCGAATTTGGTGGCATAAAAATTGGAATCCCGAACGTCCAGCCTCTACACTCAGCACGTGGTTCGTCGCCACCCCCGCCCCTCACCGATCGCTCTACGAATTTCCTGGTCAGAACGTTTCTTTTTGTTTTTCTTGTTTGATAATACCTACCACCAAGATACCACCTAAGTACCAAGATACTATTTTATTTTCCAATATTTTCTCTCCGATTGTATTTTGCTAGGAGGAGCTCCTTAGGGACGATTCCGTCGTTGCAGTCGCTCTCAATAAATGTTACCTAACAATATTCTCCAATATTGCCTCATTTCTATTAATTGGAAATCTGCACCTGCTAACACACTACTGTCATTCAGAGACGAAGATTCCGATCCATTTGTCGGCTTCTATTTGGTTAACTATTCATTTACGCTGCTTATGTGTATCATTTCCTGCTATCCTGGACATACAGCGTGAATCGGACATTACATTGGTAGCAGAGCGTGGTTCTCTGAGTGATTTGGTGCAGAATTTCAATTGCTGGCACATTCAACTTTCATACACTGAAATTTGATATCATAGATCGTATTTACGAGCTCATATTGGCACGTGCCTACATGGGTCTAATACGAACTTTTCTGGCTTGAGGTATTACCGCACGTATAATATTTTTTTGTTACAACGCCTTTTCGGCTTTGATATTAGAATTAGTCTGAACCCAATACCTACTTAGACTTCTAATAATATTGGAGTATAGCAGATCGATTATACGAGTAGCTACACACCCGCGTGTCATAGCGGGGCTTACCTCATTCTATTTCATAACGATTGCTCACTCAACAATAATTTTCGTACGTAAGCTTAAGTAGTTCGGAGATCTACCTACTCTTGCTGCATAATACAAGTAGGTATTTTATTTTGCATTTCGAGGCAACTGCTCCCTGACTATATTTCAGTGCCTACTCTTCAAACAATATAACGCCCTATTTCATTACGTTGCCATTTATTACATAACATTTCGCTCTATTTATTCACGTTAATATTATTGTGCCGCCTCGAATTATTTTATTGTTGTAAGGGTCAGATCCTGTCTTCACCTTTCACCTACCTACCAATACCTCGTACCTGTTATTCCCAATTCTTAATCTGTTTCCACTGTCGTGCGCTATGGCAAAAGACTTCGAAAAATTGGCCATTCCTTACAGAAGGAGATTGAATGACTGTTTTAGTACAATTCAGTGTATTAGGGAGTGGGGGAAGAAAGCCACCGCCGATCCATCTGATAAGGAAAATGTGTCATTTTTCCGAGGTATGCTAAAACAGCTTGAGTCCTCCTACACTAAGTTCGAAGACATCTGGCAACAATTGGAAACTTTTCAGGACGAAGGCGCGACAACGGTTCCATCAACAACGGACAACGAGCTTCGAAAAAATACTAGGAGTCTATATTACAATGCTAATAAATACGCCGAGATGTTGACGATGCAGGACGAGGAGGTTAGGAGAGCTAGGGACATGTCGACTGTTAATGCTACACTAGGTAACGAATCCATTAGTCGAGTTTCACGTAGTTTGCCACAGCTTCAGCTTCCCTCATTTGACGGGCAACCTTCAGATTGGCCTAAGTTCAGGGACTCTTTTTTATCGCTTGTGGAAAATGACCGAGGCATGGCCGACATAGATAAACTGCACTATCTCCGATCTGCATTGAAAGGTTCTGCTTTCAGTGTCATAGGACATTTAGGTATCTCGGACGTCAATAACTCCATAGCTTGGAAGGCAGTCAAAGACAGGTTTGACAATAAACGACTGCTGGCTGCAAATTATTTGGACCAGATTCTGGCCACCAAACCTAGCAGTGGTAAGGCGACCTCGGATTCTCTGAAGGAATTTCTTTCCAAGGTTGGAGATAGCATTTCTGCATTCAAGCTACTAGGCATCACGGAGCCGGGCGAGTTCATTTTGTTCCACCTAGCAGGTAGGGCGCTGGACGTTGACACTCGAGAACATTTTGAGACCTCCAACAACGGAGTGGAGTTTCCCACTATCGATGCTCTTCTCAAATTTGTTCGAGAGCGGTCGACGTCACTAATGCTGGCGAATAGTGGCTCCCATCAAACCTCATCACCCAAGGCATCACCCAAACCTTCCAAGCCTCCCAATCCTAAAAATGCTCCTAAATCTACTTTATTGTCTCAGGACAAAACGCCCCCAAAGAAGGACAATAAAGAACGTAAGTCTTCAGCTAGTCCATCCACTCACAAGTATCCAATCTGCGTTGTCTGCAAGGCGCAAAATCATCACCTGCTCAGTTGCGAAAAATTTCATCAGGCTTCCGTAGACGAAAAATGGAAACTTCTGAATGGATGGGATGGGTGTTTCAATTGCCTGATACCGACTCACGATACGCAATCTTGCACATCCAAATGGGAATGTAGATTTTGCTCTACTCGGCACCACTCATGCCTTCACAGAGCCAATAAACCTGCAGCCTCTTCAATCCCCTCTACATCACTTCAAACAACTGCTGCTAACTATCATGCCAGGGGGGATGGTCAGGTAATTCTAGGCACAGCTATCGTGGAGATTTTGGATGCACGTGGTGATTATCAAGCGGTTCGAGTAGTTGTGGATTCTGGAAGTCAAAACTCGTTTATCACACACAAATGTGTAAACAGGTTGGGCCTGACTATGCAACATCTTCGTAAGCGGATTTCTGGGATTGGAAAAACGCCGTTCGACGGAACAAAAGGGAAGACTACATGCACTCTTCGACCAAGAAATCGCCAAACTCTACTACTACGTACTGACGCCATCGTAGTTGCTAACATAACTTCGTTTCTCCCATCTAAAACTGTACACATGGACTTCGTCACTTGTTGTGCAGAGTTTGAACTTGCGGATCCGACATTTTGGAAGCCTTCAGCAGTAGATTTTCTCATAGGAGCCGACCTCTTTTCTGAAATAATGACTGGATCTATTGTTCCCATTGAAGGTAGCCAGGCGAGGTTATTTTCCTCTATTTTTGGTTATATCGTATTCGGTAGGGTTGAAGACCATCTCCAGACTGACACGTCCTCAGCTCTCTTCACCCTTGATGCAGCCGACGATTTGAACCACCAGTTGGCAAGATTTTGGGAGATAGAGGAGCCGGACAGTCAGCAGATCCATCGCAATCCAGAGGACGAGCTATGTGAGGAGCACTTCAGGCAGTCTCACTCTTGGCTTCCTAACGGCAAGTATATGGTGCGACTTCCCTTCAAAGGCCTTCCAAACGTTGGAGACTCCTCACATGTAGCACACAGACGATTCCTGAATCTAGAGAAAAGGCTTGATACGAACCCACCCTTCAAGCAAGTCTATCATGATACTATTCGTGAGTACCTCGAGCTGGACCACATGACTCCAGCTACTCAAACTATGAGGTTCGTCATTCCCCACCACTGCATAACCAAAGAAGAGGATGGCAACGTTAAATTGCGCGTCGTGTTTGATGCAAGCGTTCCAGTTCCCAACGGCGCCCTCAACGAACACTTGTTTGTTGGGGGAAAGCTTCAGAAGGATATCAGGGAGGTCGTCATGTCATTCCGCCAGCATCCCGTCGTCTTTTCTGCTGATATCATCAAAATGTTCCGCATGATAGAAATTGACGCACGGGACAGAGGATATCTGCAAATCTATTGGCGATTCGACAAAGACCAGGATATACAGTTGTGGGAATTGAAGACTCTTCCGTTCGGACTTGCTTCATCCCCTTTTCTCGCCTTGCGAGTGTTGAAGCAACTTTGCATCGACCACGGCCACGAGTATCCATTGGCAGCTCGAGTCCTCCAAAAGGATATATATGTGGACGATGTACTCACTGGAGCTCCATCACATGCCGGAGCCCTCGCACTGAAGGAAGAGATTGTACACCTACTGAGGAAAGGAGGCTTTCAGCTGAGTAAGTGGGTGAGCAACTCACAAACTATCCTCGATTCAGTCTCAGCAGATTCAGTGAAAGGCGTCGTTGCATTGTCGGACAAGGAGGACTCTTGGGTCAAGCTACTGGGCTTACAGTGGGAACCTACAACTGATGCATTCTTGTTCTCCTTCAAGGTCCCGACTCCTGTCTATACCAAACGAGGGATACTATCAACAGTAGCGAGACTGTACGACCCTCTTGGTTATCTGACACCAGTCACACTGCTGATAAAAAGCATCATACAGGATCTATGGAAGCAGGACTTGGGATGGGATGATGAGGTTCCTGCCCAATCACGGACGTTATGGGATACAATTCTGAGCGAACTCCACCTACTTGCATCTATTAGAATTCCTCGTTTTCTACACACCACTGGCGACTATTCATGTCAAGTGGTCGGGTTTTCTGACGCCTCTCTAAAGGGTTATGCTGCAGTACTATACCTCCGCGTCTTCATTCCCAGTTCTGGCTGGCGGATAACGCTTCTCACTTCTAAGTCCAAACTTGCTCCAACTAAGGCTATGTCGGTACCTCGCTTGGAACTGAGTGGTGCTATGCTACTGGCTCAACTATATGCAGCAAATCTGGCTCTTTTTGAATCGTTGTCAGCATCTTTCAAACCACCATCATTCCACACGGACTCCTCAATCGTCCTAGGATGGTTGAACACACCTACGTACAAGCTGCACACATTTGTGGCAAACAGAGTGGCTAGGGTTCAAGAATTGACTTCTAATAACTCTTGGAGACATGTAAACACTGAAGAAAACCCTTGTGACGCTGCATCTAGGGGTCTCTTACCATCTCAATTCATCACGGACGAACTTTGGTGGAAAGGTCCGTCTTGGCTCTCGAAAAATGAAGAGGACTGGCCAACTCCATCATTCAGCATAGCGCCTGACCTTCCAGAACTTAAAGCTACACCTACAGTTCTTATTTCCAGCTATAGTGAGAACCCTTGGATCACTTGGATGCAGAAGTATTCCTCATTTCTCAAGATATTAAGGGTTATGGCCTGGGTGCTTCGTTGGATTTACAATGTTAGGCACATGGGATGTTGTTGCTGTCAGGTACGCACTGGCCCCATTAAGCTCTTTGAAATTCAACTCGCCCATGAGCTATGCGTAAAATGGGTGCAGGATAATTATATCTTACGTGGCCAACTGCTTACTGTTGCGATGGAGAAATATGCCAATTTGCAACCATTCCAGGATGAGAAAGGTATTATCAGGGTAGGTGGCCGACTAGGACATTCACAATTGAGTGCAGCTCAGAAGTTCCCTATTCTTCTGCCCTCAGAAGCTCAGTTCACAGTCCTCATGGTTGATCACTACCATCTCACCTATCTACACCCTGGGCCAAACCTACTTCAAGCCATCGTTCAAAAGATCTACTGGGTTCCATCGTTACATCGGTCGATTCGCAAAAGAGGCTTCCAGTGCATGACGTGCTATCGGTCCAAGGCCAAACAAATAATGCCGCTAATGGGGGACCTACCCAGCTACCGTGTCAATGGTGGACGGGCCTTCCTGCACACCGGCATTGACTTTGCTGGACCTTTTCCTATGAAAGAGTCATCCAGACGTAAGGCAGCCATAGGTAAAGTCTACCTATGCTTGTTGGTATGCATGACCACAAAGGCATTACATTTGGAAGCAGTGACACGCCTAACTACGGATGCCTTCATTGCCTCTTTAGAAAGGTTCACCTCTAGAAGAGGACTTCCTTCGGATATTTATTCCGATTGTGGCAGCAACTTTTTAGGGGCTGCACACTACCTCAAGGAGTTGAGTAAATGGTTCAGATCAAGAGAGACACAGCAGGACCTTATTACCTATGCTGCAAACAGAAATATTAATTGGCATTTCAAACCTCCTCTCACTCCTCATATGGGAGGTATTTGGGAGGCCGGAGTTAAGTCGGTGAAGGGACATCTCAGTAAGATGGTTGGCAACTCTGTCTTTACCTATGAAGAATTAGCCACCCTTTTCTATAAAATTGAGGCCATCCTGAACTCTCGACCTATCTGCCCCCTCTCCCTGAGCCCAGAGGAAACTGACTACCTGTCCCCTGGACATTTCTTGGTGGGCGGTCCCCTTGTTACAGTTCCCCAACCTTCGTACCTGGACCTAAAAGAAAATTTACTTGACAGGTGGCAGTTAGTGTACACCTTAGGTCAGCGGTTTTGGCAGAGATGGAGGAGTGAATACTTATGCACCCTGCGGAGAAAGCCAAGTGGACGGAGAGGACTGAAAATTTAATGATGGGTGACCTTGTACTGCTCAAAGACGACGCACCCCCCCATGTCTTGGCCTGTTGCCAAGGTCATAAAAGTGCACCCAGGTCAAGATGGTATAGTGAGAGTAGCAACCATCAAAACTCCTCAGGGAACCTACAAACGGCCTGTAGCAAAACTTGTCCCACTATTGCCATTAACCCAAAGCTCCTATCCTAATCCATAAATTTGACCCAAATTTAGGTGGGTGGCATGTTGCATTTAGTTTTACCTATACGAAGTGTTGTTATTTTTATCGATGTGTGGTGGCGTCGTGCCGATAAGACAGGAGAGGCCGATTGTTTTGTGAAGTTCGATTGTTTCGTGAAGTTCGGACTCGGGAGTGCAGAGGGGAGGGGACATGATACAGATCGACGGATACTGATCGACAGTTCACGAGCTCGGCAGTTATCGACGACAGGCTTCGACGTTCCACACCTAATCAGCAAAATTTACTTAGACGCACAGCCACGTTGCAGTCTATAAAATCCCTACATCGAATTCCATATATTATACCTACATCACCAATACGTAAGTTGTCACGGTAATATATCTTCAGCCTCCCGGGACTGCTGGTCGGAGAATATAAAATTCTCAGCTAATAACCCTCTTTTTGCAGATCCAGGGTCCCCCGAAGAAGCTCTTTTAAAACAACACGCATACCTATATTTCCCTCTCTACTGCCGCCCGACCATCAGCCACCGTCGACTCCAACCAACGGAATCAACGGCGATATCGGGTTGCTGGGCGCTGTCTTCCGGCCTTGCGAATTTGGTGGCATAAAAATTGGAATCCCGAACGTCCAGCCTCCACACTCAGCACGTGGTTCGTCGCCACCCCCGCCCCTCACCGATCGCTCTACGAATTTCCCGGTCAGAACGTTTCTTTTTGTTTTTCTTGTTTGATAATACCTACCACCAAGATACCACCTAAGTACCAAGATACTATTTTATTTTCCAATATTTTCTCTCCGATTGTATTTTGCTAGGAGGAGCTCCTTAGGGACGATTCCGTCGTTGCAGTCGCTCTCAATAAATGTTACCTAACAATATTCTCCAATATTGCCTCATTTCTATTAATTGGAAATCTGCACCTGCTAACACACTACTGTCATTCAGAGACGAAGATTCCGATCCATTTGTCGGCTTCTATTTGGTTAACTATTCATTTACGCTGCTTATGTGTATCATTTCCTGCTATCCTGGACATACAGCGTGAATCGGACATTACACAGGTGGTATCGAAAAAATTCCCAATTTAGAGATCAACGTTACAAAATTAGTACCTTGGTGGATATATGCAACAGTATGGTATCGATCCAGCTTGGCATTTTACATCCTTCCCGGATTCTTTCTAGTTGAAAATGACTGGTGTAAAACTAGACACCATCAAGAATCTAGACGTACTACAATTCATACAGTCTTGGAATTCACAGGCCATCTACCAGTAATCCTCTGGACAAATGCTAGAGCCAGTGACCGTCAGAAAGACTTTGTGTATAGCATCTATTTTAACTGCCTTAAATTTCCGGTCAGTCTGTGTGACGTTCTTTGAAAAGAGGAACAATTTTAGTGTAACTCTATATACTTTGGATGACGAATATGGTGTAGGTACTCCCTTTTTTGATAGGTATCATAATCCAGCCCAAGGCATTCTACATACAATCTGCTGCACTTGAAAGATTATGAAAACCGTCATTATTGGTTTATAAGAAATTTAAGCCGTTTAGTCAGTAATCAACTCAATATGCACCAGCACGCTAGTGAATTTGATGTGATGCTTCAAGACATATCAGCGTGCGTGTATTGGCAAGTCAGTGAAAGGAAGGCTTAATGAACATGAATCTGTATCATTTTTCCTCCCATCCGTTATCAACTTCCGGAGAAAGAAATTGTTAAATTTAAAATACAGCATAATATGTGATTAATGTCCCCCTGTGATTTACCCACATATTGAGTAATTAGTGAAAGATATCGCCCTACCCTGATTCAAATAATAGGTATATTACAATGACACTATTGTGAACTAAGGCTGATGATCTGCATATACAAACATTTGCAGGACTCTATTTGGTCCTTATAAATATGGAGTACAATACCCAGTTGTACTACAAATTAGCCTAAAACTCCGCCTTGGGACCACCCATGATGAACAAGCGCAAGTTCAAAGATTTCAAATGGTAACCAACGACTCGATATGGTACTAGTTAACAGGCCAGATTTCAACGCTAGATTTATCTACGATGAAAATTTGGTAGGGGTTCTCATGAACCGGAAAAAAGACTTGTTCGATATGCCCACCTATGACGGATTCGTTAAACATACTTCAAAGGAAATACTTTCCTATTCCAATAAGTAACTCTAAGACTGCTGTCCTTATAAAGCCCCTCACCCCCACACCACTGCCGCCTACAGTCCACAGGCCACCCCACCCTCCTTAACATCCCTCTGACCCCAGACCACCTATTACCTCTCCGCCCACAGACACTCACACCTGCCCTTTATCAACCCCCTCACCCACCACTTCTTTGGTCCTCCCACACCTTAGCCTCTTTAACCCTCCGTCCACCAGGTGGGGCCGAATGACACCGTCCACCAGGTGGGGTTCGCACGCACCCCATCATCCTTACAGTGGTCATTTTCATGAAAAGCAAGGGAAAATCACATTACAGTTCGGAATGTAGGTTGTTAATGTTGTATTTAATGAAAAAATGTAGCAAAATTGTTTTTTACAAAAATATTATCTTTTGTATAGCATATTATGAGAGAAAATAATGTATTCTTCAAAAAAGTAAATAACGTAGATTTTTTAGTAAATACATCAAATATACAACAAAAATTAAACTCAGAAAACTTCAAAAAACGTTTGGTGTGCAGGAATAGGCCTATAAAATAGAAAACAGGTAACAAGAAATAAGCAACCTTTCCAACTCAGACTTTGGGAACACTAGTGTTGAATGCAATGTTTCTCGTTCACGTTGGTGCAGTACCTACGATCACAAAAATTCAGTCTTCTCCACTTTCGGACTCACTTACACTATTTGTATCACACAGCAGACATGTACGAATGATCTTCTCATGTTCCTTGCAAACCGGTCGGTTACACTTCAAGCAGCTGTTGTTGGTTTTCCGGTCATTTTTCCTATCACACATGTGGCACCTCGCTTTTTTCTTCGGTGGTTCCGAAATGGACGGAAGGACATTACTTTTTTCTGTCCCAAGAATTACTTCAATTTCAAAGCGAAGGCTTCTGCTGATCCTCGAATTACAGGCCCTCCTTTTCATCTGTGGTTCAATCAAGCTGTAGGCAACAGATTTCAAAAAGTCGGCTCGACCACGATAATTATTACTGCGCCCAGCTAAGCTGCTCAAAATGTAGCTGTTTATACCCATTATGTCAAGCATACCATAAAAGTATCTCATTGGCCAACGGCGAGTATATCTTTTTGTTGTGTATGAGTGACACATTTTGTCCATGCAGTCAACGCCGCCTTTGGTGAGATTGTAGAATTCGACGACTTCTGGTTTTCTCGTGTCCGGATTTACCATTCCTGTATCATGCATCGTTGCAATAAGGATAACATTCTTGTTCTTTTTCTCGGAGAAGGACGTCAGCATTTTGTCGGGTTGTTAAACGAATCTGGAAGTCATGGGTGGTAATCCTTTGACAGCTATCATTTCAGGTGGTATTTCACGCTTGTTTTTTCGTAAGGTACCTACGTATGTCAATTTTCGCTTCATAAGTTCCTCTGCTAATTCGTATGATGAGAACCAATTGTCAGCTGTAACGTTACGACAAGATTTTTCGAGTTTTTCAACCAAGCGAATGACGTAGCAAGAGGGCAAGAGAAGGGAACCTACTCTCTCCAGTGTATCTTTACCTATGTAGGGAATCCCACTGCAAAAGTAAAACGTGCGGGCGTCGCAAAGAGAAACGATTTTCAACCCATACTTATCGGGTTTATTTGGAATGTACATTTTGAAGGGACATCTCCCTCTGAAACTCAGGAGGGTTTCATCGATGGTGACGTATTCAGATGGCGTATAGTTTTTATCGTAATTGGCAGTAAAAATGTTCCATGCTTCTCGGAATGCTGCAAATTTATCAGTACGCTTCCTCTCCACGCGTGTTTCTTTGGAATCGAACCTCAAATGAGACAGTAGAAACTCAAACCTGTTTTTCGAGGTAGTGCACCGGAAAATTGACAGTCCAAATTTACGGGAAAAAATATCGAGGAGAGAAACGTCGGAGTTTTTGGTAGCCCCACAAACAAGGAAGAAACCAATAAGTGCTCTTATCTCGATATTGTCGGTAGGTCCAGTGTACCACTCTGAACTCGGCTTCTCAGATTTTCTGATTGTAATCTCTTCGTTGGTGTGAATCACGATTTTTTGAATAATATCATCGCTCATGAAAAGTTCAAAAAAAGAGACAGGAGTTTGGCACGTTCGCGCATTTCCTTTCGCACCTGGAAGATGGGTAACAATGTTCTTCTGCGGAATTTTGGAGTTCTTCTTCCTAAGCGTCACTGTGGTCCAAATAGTTTCACCATCCTTTCCTAAAAGGAAATTCCTTTCTTCTTCACTTTCTGAGGGTGATTGGGGTGGCAAAGGATCATCATGTTCTTCCTCGACAGAAAATTCCTCGTCAGAGACATCGTCGTTTGGTAATATATCATCTTCGTCTTCACTATCCACCTCCTGGGTCTCCTGCCTCAACAGCTCTAATCTTATTTGCTCTTCAGAAACGAAGAGATCTGCAGAAAAACGGGACATAGCGCATAGGATGCTCAAACACATGAAAAATAGAGAAACAATATTCCAATTGTAGAATTTTGTTGTGACTTAAACCACCAGGTGGGGTCCAGAGGAACCCAAACAACATGTTTCTTGGAAAATATCCTTGAATAAAATGGACCACGTACCTTGCAGCTCGATGCTCTCTTGCCACTTTCTCGAGCACAACTGAGAGGGAAGATACCCAAGACAAGAAGCCCTAGGTGCACGGTGGCGCGTGTGCAGAAAACAAATAGCGCACGTGGGGTCCACCGGGACCCCACCTGGTGGACGGAGGGTTAAGATTAAAGTGCCGTTTTCGATTAAATTCTGCATGACGGTTAGCCGCCCTCCTACTGCGCTATTAGTCACCCCTAGCATCCGGGATGGGCCAAGTGGAAGCTGCGCAGGTGGGAATTAGGGGGAGGCTTCTGGGCCATCTCCAATCGCTACTGGATGGTGCCCGTACATTGGGGCTTTGGCGACTGTCCCTAGTCATAGCTGTTATGCTTGTCGGCCGTGCCACTTATTTTGTTCCTTGCCAAAGTTCAGTCTCAACTCTGTTACAATCGTAACTCAACACATTCTCTGCTTCCATTCAACACAAAACACTCAGTCAATAAATTACATTCACTTCATAATAAGTTACATCCATACTACTAACAGACGAATACACATACAAGCTTCCGGCTAGCTGCACGTGTAGTTTCATCATCAAATCTAAGGGCACGCTGGAGAATCTTGAAGCCTTGTAATAGCGTAACTCCTCGATATACTTCTGGAGCTGTTCCATCTGTTGCCCACAAATTGTTAGGATTGGTATAAGAACTTTTTTGATTACCCAACAAGTAAAGAAGACCAAAGTAAGCTCGAATTTCCTCATTGTCTGTCAGTTTGCAGCAAAATTGATTTTTGTAATTTGATGAGAATGTTGTTAGTTTTTGATTTGTGCAAGAAACTATTTTTTCAATAACTTCATCTGGGAAAAATATCCTCCAACTTGAAAGAAGATCGGTGGCTGCCTTTGCTAATCCCTTTGGTCTCGACGAGTCTTCTTTAGAGGATGCATAAGCCAAGTCGTTTGCTTATCTCGTCCTGAATAAGTTGGCATGATACGAGACACGGAATGTAATCTTTTTCTTTCTTCCGAAAGAAAAGATCCAACATCACTTACCAGATCTTCATCCTCATGAGTGGATATTTCTTGTTGAGATTCGGCGTCCTCTATGTCGTTGGTTGGCTCGATATCCAATTCAGAATCGTCTGCATCATGGAGAAAATCGTTCTTTCGATTCTGAATTCCCTCCTCCTCTTCCAACTCCCTCATCCACTGGCGAATTCGTTCTTCCATTGCCTCATCTATGATAAATGACGTTGTGGGAAAAATGTGCTGATGACTGAAACGGAATAACTATTCCAGAAAAGTATGCAGGGTGTATCACTTTCGAACACTCAGACTAGAACGGCTGGGCTGGCCTGAGAATTGTTGTCGTGAGGGGTGAATGGTTAGCTGAGCGCTCACCAACCCCCTCCCCGCATCTCAGGTAATCAGCTCCAGTTCTAAACAGCCTTTTCATTATTCCTATGAGTTACCTGATACATACCCAAGAGGAATTTCCAATGGGAATCCTCATTCTCCAACAATGGAAGAAAAGGGAAAAGACCTGAGCGCTGGGCTCACCATTCACCATTTTACTGGACACCGGAAGCACCGCTACCTTCATAAACCCCAAAATCGCGCACAACTTTTTCCCCAAAAAAATTCATAACGATCTCTTCTGGATTCATACAGCGCATGATACATCAAAATCAAATAGTAGCACTTATGTACCGTGTGATGAAAATTAAAAAAATCTGAACCTTAAATTTAAAATGTTCAAGTTTCACAACCAGCTTGACATGTTGACTGGCCTTGATAATTTAAAAATCGTTAACGTCTCCATCGACCTCGTTCACAATCTTTCAACTACCCCGTAGTGTACAATACCCTTGAAATACCTGAGAGTTGAATTGGCCCAATAATAATTTCTTCGTTCGCCTAAATGTGCCACTAGTTTTTCCCCGACGCTGGATAATTTCTCAGGAAGGAATGGCAGATCACTATGATCGTCATGGAGCATACTGATCCAGATCATATGGAGAGTCGTATAAAATTGGACGGGGTCTATTTTGTGGGACTTGAATGTGACGTCCCTAAACGCTTCAAATACCTCCGCTAGAAGAAGGGTATCCACTTTCAGGTATAAGTCATGGTAATCGCCCAAATTCTCACAGCCGGCTTCCTTCCATACATCTTGAGCCCGTTTGTAATCCTCTTCCATGATCCCCGCATGCCGCAATTTACTATATGTTACGATGCGGGGACTTCGGGGTGGAGCAGAGATGATTTCGGTCGAGGCTGCAACCCCATTGCGGCATGAAGCCCACAAAAACACCCCCGCTAAACCCTTCTCGCCCTGCCGTACTCCTAATCCTTCCCTGAATAGTGGGAAACAAATGCAAACTTCTAACTATCACTTTTGAGAATTGAAATACTAGGAAAAATGAAATTACCTATCTTTACGTGATTATTCTAAAGGGGGCGTTCCACCAACTGTTTCCCTCCCATGAAAGAGAGAGGAAACAGTAAACAAAATGTTAGTTTTTAGGTTACACAAAAATCGAGGTAGAGCTACTCTTCATACACCATCCCCACAACCCAAGAAGACAGTGACTTCCATACCATCGTTGGTCTCGCAGCTTTGCCAAACTCATCTTGTCCCAAATTCTATTGGTGTACCTACTTAGAGTTATTGCAATAAAAAAAAACCCATCGGGTGATTATCGGATTTATTACGATGGGTCCTCCACTTCTGGAACAAACCTACTCTGAAAATCGGGCCTAGCCTAACTTGTAAAAGTGATAGTGTAGTGTCAGAAAAATTACTGCAAGAGTGCTAGATCACCTCCAGGAAAACACAACCATCAATGATCATGGACTTACCTTGTTTCCTAGAACTCCACTATAAGACCTGAGCTCAATTTAGCAAAACTCCACAAATATTGGAGTATTATTGTTCAGGCTCTCGAATCTCCCTAACCCAACTTGCTTGTCTTTTGCGAAATGGAACTTCCTAACATCGCAGAGGGGGAAAGTTGGAACTTTAGGGCTATAATTCCCAAAAGATCCGTCTTATCCCAAGGCACTATCATAGGCCACGGTGAATTCGTGAGGAAATAAACCCCGTTCCCCCAAGGGACGGATCCAGGCTTACTAGCTCCCGAAAACTCCGAGGTCCATCCCAAAAGACAAGGAAGTTTACGAAAATTCGGCTTTTCAACCTATTGAACGAAAAGAGAAATGTTTTTCTGAATATTTGAAAAGTTACTTGAGCTCAGGATCCTATGAGAAGAGCGGGCAAGCCGACAATGAGCAGCCTATAGCCCCATGGTAGGAGGTGATCACATTTATAGTTACTTCAAGGAAAACGTAATAATAAAGCCTAGCTTCTCTCGAGGGGATAGACGAAAAATACTGTGATTAAGAAATTAGGTAGTAAGCCAAGAGAGAAACTAACGAAGTCTAGATGGAGTTTTGGAACGCTTGGAAAAGTGTGTACTACCTACGAAGTGGGACAAGATGCTACCAAAACTGAATCACGAGGAAAGGACATGGGTTTTATGATAAATAGGAGCAAAATCCACGTTCAAGCCCTCATGATTTATTAAACTAAGAAGAATGAAAAGTGATATCGGAAAACATGAATAGGAAGTGAGTACAAAGGTATTAAGTTCTTAGATTCTAAAAATTCTTAATAAACTAGAAATGTACTAAGACCAAAAAAGGATAAAATAATAAAAAGCCAAAACTTCTACCCACAAATGAATTTATAAAATGATCTAACCAGAACCTACATTTACAATTTGGTCGATAAATTAACAAATTTTTCTTTAATGAGTGACCTTTTTCCGTTAAGTAACTTAGAAAAGAAAATTCTCCCCTAAATCCTAGAAAATACTCTCACGGAAACCACAAAGATAAGAGATTTGAGATGGAACCACCATCACAAGATTTTGAAACAATTTTTAGTGTTTTACATTTATTTCTAAGGCATGGAGATAGAGTTAAGTTAGAAAAAAAACCCCTTGAGGGCCAAGTTAATTTAAAAAGGGGAAAAAAACTTAACCCTATCCCCATATATTCTTATAATACTTCTCACTTGATCAAACCACAAAGAATAATTTTTAATAACGGCCAAATGCCCACGAGATTTTCGAAACTATTATGGTAAATTTGAAAAAGATATAGGTTTCTTTAAAGTGCCTAGATTCCGTAACACCTTTACGTTTTAGCATTTTCATTTTTGGAATTTAACTTTGGTTAGGAAACTCTAATAATTTGGACTAGGAGGAAAGAACCAAGATCTTACCTTAATGCAGCAGGAGGAGAGCAGCCCAGGGAATCTTCAGCAGCCAACTGTCCACATTCCGACTTCTCCCTTTCCCAAGTCAACTCCGACCTCCCACTCCCCGTTTAATAAGAAAATCTTATACTCTGAGGAGAGGGGCGACCGAGCGAATCCCAGGAAAAGGGGCTCCGGTAAAACTGTGGATTGATGACTGAAGCCATACTGAGAGAGATTATTTCCGAATATTGGAGAGTTTATATAGTTGACAAATCGAAGGAGGGACATGACGAAATTCGCCCTTATTTCATTAAATATTCCAATTTATTACATTAACAGTTAATTTGGGAATTTCGTCACGTCACACACCCCTTCTGGGTCGGGGAAAACTCGACCCCGAGTTTTAAACGTGAATTTTGTGATTTTAGTTACTGGCGCCCTGGAGGGGCTTCCCGCCTACTGGTTTTCTTTGTGGTATCATCCTAACAGGAGTTATTTGTTTTTGGTGGTTCTAGTGGGGACAAGTCAACCCCATGTACGTGAGTGAGGGTAATGGGAATTTTGAATTTGGTCCTAACTTAGAGTAAAAGTACAAGTGTAAACCTAAGCAGTATAAACCTGTAAAAGCACTTAGCAAACTAAACAAAGTACAAGTCTAATCCTAATCGAGTTCTTATTTAATAAAGGGGATTTTCCCCGTTACTTGCTAGTTATTGTCTTTTCAGTTTCGTTGTTTCCACCTTCGTGCTCCGTCGCGACGTGGCGCTGTCCGACTGGTTGG
This sequence comes from Leptopterna dolabrata, assembly GCA_954871275.1. NCBI lineage: Eukaryota > Metazoa > Arthropoda > Insecta > Hemiptera > Miridae > Leptopterna > Leptopterna dolabrata. The sequence goes on from OX940974.1 coordinate 157,012,472, forward strand.
ATCATCGTGGCTCTGTTTCTTGTAGTTCTGGTCCGTGGGTGTTCGTCGTGTGGACTCAGGCGGTCTGGGAGTCGGTGGGATCGGGAATCGGGAATCGGGATGAAGTTCCGAAGAAGCCGATCGTTGTGGGCGGCTACTGGAGCTGGTTGTGGTGGTGAGCGGTGCCCAAAGGTGATCCTCTGGCCTCCTTCGGAGCTCCGGGTGTAGTGCAGCGTAATGGGGTTGTCCTCGGGGTTGGCAAGACCAAAGTCCAGCGAAATTCAGCGGTACATGGAACAAAACGCAACCGAAACACAAGAGGATTAGAATTTGGTTGTGGTTGCGAAACTTAAGGGTGGGTTATCCCCCTGAAAAGGAAAGTTGTTATGATTAGGCTAACCTAACCGTAAATGTTTTACCGTTGCCTGCCCCAACTTGTGAGCTGGGTGCAGTGGAAGAATGGAAGTATTTGAAAAGTAAAGGGTGGAAATGTATAATAGGGGTTTGATACTACTTTATGATTGTGTCTTGTCGTCGAGCTCCGTCCAGGTTGGCTGTACCTCCCCCTGCGTCCAGGCTGGACCCGGCTCCCCCTCCCAGTCCAATGTTTTGTTAAATTCAAAGCGTTTGGGGTTTTTTTTTTTTTTTTTGACGTGGTTTGGGGTAGAAGTCAGTGAAACGGAAAAGCGCAAAATCATACAGGAAGGTCAAAAGAAAACAAAATTTTACCAACGAACTGAAATAATTGAACTGAAAAAATTAAGTAGGTCCTCCGTAAATAAATTTGGGGTCCTGTCCGCCATTGTTGGTATTAAGGATACCTTACTAGGCGTAAAACAACCTCGCCACACTTTTGGGACGCAGGCGACCAATAGACTGGGTTTCAAGAAACTTAAGCAACTTAAGTTGGAAACTTAAGTGTTTTTGTCGTAAGTCGGCATCTTCCACGCGCGAACGCGATGTAAACTTTTCGTTTACACTGAATACTCGTCCTTACGAGAAACGATATATCCCAGTGGGTCCACGCCTTTCACAACGGGACCACGCTTTTCAGGGCGCTTTTCTTTTGGTGATATTCGGCCCAATTTTGCAGGGGCTTTGTGGTCCCTCGCCTGAGGTCCTTTGTTTCTCTATTTTTACTTGTAAACTATCATTACCTATCATTGTGTTATTCATTCGTTTATTTATTTATTTTGTATGCCCAAGTGAGTGAAGTGGTGTGAGTGAGTGGGGGGATTTCATTAGCCTCCGTGGTTTGCTAGGGATTAGGAGGTTGCCAAGCTCTGCCCTATTTGAATGGCTAGGGGAGGAGGCCAAGGTTCTAATGAGGTGGGTATTTTTTGTATTGCGTCCAGGTGAACCAGGTGGAAGTATTTACTCATATTTTGTTGTTGTTTATTTTATCGTATTTATTTAGTTATTTATTGTTTGGGGTGATCAGTGGTGAAATAGAACTGTGGAAGTACAGACTTATTTATTTCTTTAGTTCAGTTTATTTTATAGGTTTTTTTTTTTTTTTTTTTTTTTTGAGACCGGTTCTAGGAGAACCGGGCTACTGAGGAAGTATTTTTGAAGTGAAATGCACGAAGCTGTAACCTTGCTCCTGTGAATGTATGCAAAACGAAGATACCTACTCGCGGTGAATGGTGTTTAGCACATGAAAGTGGAAAACGGTTTTTTTTTTTCTGAGTTGCTTTGAACAATGGGGTTTTTATTTCTGGGAAATGTTTGAGAGAGTGATGGAGCTCCTATTTGACTCCATTTTAACCATTTGGTAAATGCTTGTTCTCCTGATCAGTTCAGTTGATTCAGTTGAAATGTAGTTAAGTGCCACTCCACAATGTCTTTGGCAACTTTGAGAAGAAAAGGGTCGCTGGCCTAAATAAAATCTCATTTTTATGATTAAGATAAAATCTTTGGTGATTTTATGAATCTGGTAACCCTATAAGTGCGGGAAACTGAGGGTTGGGGAAACCATTTCGCGCCCGAATGTGGGATCGAGAGGATGGTAAAAAAAAAACCAAGGATCAGCGCGGGGGGGGGGGTTATTGGAAACATGGTGAGACCATTGCAAATGTTCCCGGTTAGAGTTCAGGTCGTGCACAAGAATAATGTCGGATATTGATATTTTTCATCCGTCATCCGGCCGTTGTTGTTTTTCATTTGAAATATTGGTTGATACCATTTCCGATATGTTCATTCGATATCCCACCCCGACTCTATGGCGTTAGGGTTTGACAGAGGTGTGGCCTTAGATTGCCCTCACGTGATGGCCAGACATCTATTTATTTCGCCAATTGCATCCCCGTGAACGAAATGGAGTGGCGGTGCGAGAGGAGACGGAAAGGCGGTGGGGTGTGTTGGTCAACAAGGTAGCGTTATCGCTCAACGCCGGTTATCTCTCTCGCTGGCCCTCCCGGCTCGGGAAAATTCCAGGGCTCCCTTTTTCGCAGGTTACGTATAGAGCTACGGATCTCACGGCCCATTTTGATGTGGCCAATCCTACCTAGGATATTTAGGAAGTCCCTAGTAAATGGGGGTACTTGGATGGATCGGTTTTAAGTTTCGACCTCAAGCAGTTGAAAGATTAGTTAGTGACAACATACACCGACAAGGATGTGTCAGTAAGCTGAGGCCAGATTTCGGGGCGAATACAACCATCGCTCATGTTGCGCAAAACCTACCTCCAAGGTGTCGAGCAAGTCGGAATAAGGGTCCGTTCCTTATTTGGTTTCTAAGAAAGATAGATTTTGGTCTCTGTGGCCGTACGGCTATGCCTTTCCAACAATTTTAGGTTAGCTTTGACAATGAACGAGTGTTGGAACAGAGAGTAGCCCTCTTTAAAACTTAATAGTTTTTGGCATTGGATAGGGCTGCGTCAGGGACTCCAGCTTTCTTAAGTACAGCGATTGGGACAATCGCCCAGGCAACTTGAAATTTTTGGTTTGAAGAATTGTAACCAATCAAACAATAAAGCATGAGTTAGCGTCAGTGGAGAATCACAAAACCCATCAATAATACCCTAAGGACATAAACTACAATTAGACAACAACATCAATTGGACTTGGGTGAGCGGTGGCGCCTAAGACGTGGTTTAAAATTTTTTTTTTTCCTTTTTTTTTCATGAAATTTGAAACGCACAGACCAATGAAACTGAGGTTAGAGGAGGAAAGGTTTCTTTGAGTGCAATAATCAGACATACCCACTCTTATTCGCTACGGCTTTAACCGAAACAGAAAGATGAAGGCAAAGGAGGAGTGAGGTATTTCCATTGAGGAGGTATTTCCATTGAAGCGGTGGCTGTAATGGTTTAAAGGGGCAGACGCCTTCTAGGCTGAGATAACGGGGAGATAAGCGCGCATCAAGTTCAGCACTTGCGTATCTCTGCAAGGTTTTATCCTCCGACCTTCTGCACTCGTATAGTGTCGGAAGGTGTCACGGTTACGTCAAACCTTTTGTGACTGATTTTTCGTTAGGTCCAGAAGAACTCTCAGCTCTTTCGATGAGTTCTGGTTGACGTTAGAGATCGCCTCCAGAAAAAATTAATAGGGGTGTAGGTAATGTGCGACTAACGAAAGAAACTTCCGCTTTATACCTATCAGGGAAACCTGTTCCCAAAATGATCGGATGACATAGGTAAGTGGGTTGTAACTACACAAGGTATCGTAAAGATGAAAGTACTTGATTGGAAATGCAAATTGGTTCAACCTCAGAAGTAAGAAGGCCTACAAGCTTTTGTTAGTGACTTTCCCGTGGCCCTAGCATGGTTTTCACAGAATTCGGGTTTAATGGAATTACCCATCAAAGAAAATGGACGCTCCGCTATCAATTTGCGCTTGGCGCACCTTACCAAAGCAGGTAACTGTTTCATTGGGAGTTAAATCCGTCGTCAAAACATGGACGCGTCACAGGTCTACCGGAGGTGATTGAATGGTGCTAATATTTTAATAGGACACTCACCCCGTATGATTGAATGATTGATTGAGTGACATGTTTATTAATTGGTATAATCTTGACCTAAGGAGCCCACTCTTACAATCCTACCGAAAAATACCGGTAATTGAAAAAAAAATTAGCTTCTAGTCTGCGAAGATATATATTCTTTTAATTTTAATATTATTTAGATATCTAGTTACGGGATTTTATTTATTTTATTTTATTTTAGGTTGGTTCTTTTTTCTTCTAGTTCCTTGTTGTTGAAAAATTTCAAGGTTTTGGGTCGGGATTCGCAATTTTCTCAACAGCCGTCACGTTAGGAAGCAGAAATAAGTCGGGACATTAATTTGCGAGTTGAACGCTTTGAAATAGGAAGGACTTACTTTAGGTTGCTGTTTGGTGAATAGGAATCAGATGAATACTGTGCTGTGTTAAGTATGAATTTGCCGGTGGTTCAGGTTTTGAAAATTTTCTTGGTTTTATAAGTCAGCAAACCTATGTTAAATTTCCTTTCGTCGTAAATTCTATTTTTTTTCATTTGAATTTAGGATGGCATGACATGATCATCAAGACGCAATTTGAATATAAACCTAACTGCAGCATTTTGCGGGGGGGGGGGGGGGGGGTTTCGTGTATCAATTATCGGTTTCAGTAGTGCCCCACATTGCACCAGAAGCATAATTGAAGTAAGGCATCATTTAAGCCATTACAAGGCTTGATTTTGGATTTTAAGGGAAATCAAATGCCAAACGGTTTCGCTGGTACCCGGCGCCTCCACCAATGTTACGATGCGGGGACTTCGGGGTGGAGCAGAGATGATTTCGGTCGAGGCTGCACCCCATTGCGGCATGAAGCCCACAAAAACACCCCCGCTAAACCCTTCTCGCCCTGCCGTACTCCTAATCCTTCCCTGAATAGTGGGAAACAAATGCAAACTTCTAACTATCACTTTTGAGAATTGAAATACTAGGAAAAATGAAATTACCTATCTTTACGTGATTATTCTAAAGGGGGCGTTCCACCAACTGTTTCCCTCCCATGAAAGAGAGAGGAAACAGTAAACAAAATGTTAGTTTTTAGGTTACACAAAAATCGAGGTAGAGCTACTCTTCATACACCATCCCCACAACCCAAGAAGACAGTGACTTCCATACCATCGTTGGTCTCGCAGCTTTGCCAAACTCATCTTGTCCCAAATTCTATTGGTGTACCTACTTAGAGTTATTGCAATAAAAAAAAAACCCATCGGGTGATTATCGGATTTATTACGATGGGTCCTCCACTTCTGGAACAAACCTACTCTGAAAATCGGGCCTAGCCTAACTTGTAAAAGTGATAGTGTAGTGTCAGAAAAATTACTGCAAGAGTGCTAGATCACCTCCAGGAAAACACAACCATCAATGATCATGGACTTACCTTGTTTCCTAGAACTCCACTATAAGACCTGAGCTCAATTTAGCAAAACTCCACAAATATTGGAGTATTATTGTTCAGGCTCTCGAATCTCCCTAACCCAACTTGCTTGTCTTTTGCGAAATGGAACTTCCTAACATCGCAGAGGGGGAAAGTTGGAACTTTAGGGCTATAATTCCCAAAAGATCCGTCTTATCCCAAGGCACTATCATAGGCCACGGTGAATTCGTGAGGAAATAAACCCCGTTCCCCCAAGGGACGGATCCAGGCTTACTAGCTCCCGAAAACTCCGAGGTCCATCCCAAAAGACAAGGAAGTTTACGAAAATTCGGCTTTTCAACCTATTGAACGAAAAGAGAAATGTTTTTCTGAATATTTGAAAAGTTACTTGAGCTCAGGATCCTATGAGAAGAGCGGGCAAGCCGACAATGAGCAGCCTATAGCCCCATGGTAGGAGGTGATCACATTTATAGTTACTTCAAGGAAAACGTAATAATAAAGCCTAGCTTCTCTCGAGGGGATAGACGAAAAATACTGTGATTAAGAAATTAGGTAGTAAGCCAAGAGAGAAACTAACGAAGTCTAGATGGAGTTTTGGAACGCTTGGAAAAGTGTGTACTACCTACGAAGTGGGACAAGATGCTACCAAAACTGAATCACGAGGAAAGGACATGGGTTTTATGATAAATAGGAGCAAAATCCACGTTCAAGCCCTCATGATTTATTAAACTAAGAAGAATGAAAAGTGATATCGGAAAACGTGAATAGGAAGTGAGTACAAAGGTATTAAGTTCTTAGATTCTAAAAATTCTTAATAAACTAGAAATGTACTAAGACCAAAAAAGGATAAAATAATAAAAAGCCTAAACTTCTACCCACAAATGAATTTATAAAATGATCTAACCAGAACCTACATTTACAATTTGGTCGATAAATTAACAAATTTTTCTTTAATGAGTGACCTTTTTCCGTTAAGTAACTTAGAAAAGAAAATTCTCCCCTAAATCCTAGAAAATACTCTCACGGAAACCACAAAGATAAGAGATTTGAGATGGAACCACCATCACAAGATTTTGAAACAATTTTTAGTGTTTTACATTTATTTCTAAGGCATGGAGATAGAGTTAAGTTAGAAAAAAAAACCCTTGAGGGCCAAGTAAATTTAAAAAGGGGAAAAAACTTAACCCTATCCCCATATATTCTTATAATACTTCTCACTTGATCAAACCACAAAGAATAATTTTTAATAACGGCCAAATGCCCACGAGATTTTCGAAACTATTATGGTAAATTTGAAAAAGATATAGGTTTCTTTAAAGTGCCTAGATTCCGTAACACCTTTACGTTTTAGCATTTTCATTTTTGGAATTTAACTTTGGTTAGGAAACTCTAATAATTTGGACTAGGAGGAAAGAACCAAGATCTTACCTTAATGCAGCAGGAGGAGAGCAGCCCAGGGAATCTTCAGCAGCCAAATGTCCAGATTCCGACTTCTCCCTTTCCCAAGTCAACTCCGACCTCCCACTCCCCGTTTAATAAGAAAATCTTATACTCTGAGGAGAGGGGCGACCGAGCGAATCCCAGGAAAAGGGGCTCCGGTAAAACTGTGGATTGATGACTGAAGCCATACTGAGAGAGATTATTTCCGAATATTGGAGAGTTTATATAGTTGACAAATCGAAGGAGGGACATGACGAAATTCGCCCTTATTTCATTAAATATTCCAATTTATTACATTAACAGTTAATTTGGGAATTTCGTCACGTCACACTATACAATTTTTCAATTGACGGCAATTGGGTCTCATGGAAACGAGCATGGGTACGTACGTTCGTATGGGTACACACCTTTTTGTTTCACGAGATCCAACAAGAGGGATTGGTAAAATATTTGGAAAGTATATTAAAATTCGAGAGAGTCGGACTCAATTTGTCAAGCGAGGATGAAAATCTAAAACTATCTAAAATGCAAATGTAGAACTTATTCGAAACATAGGTATTTGCTAAAACTTATATAATTTTCAGTGTTTGCTGCTATCACTTTTATTCTGTTGTTATCTACAGCATTCAAATGGGGAATGATAAAATGGGAATCGTAACCTGAAAGGTTATGAAATAATACGGGTAAAAAGGATGGATTTTTATACCGGATGTTGCACTCGGAATGAGCTACACCTTGATACCTTCCTATTATGTGGCAGTGATCCCATACTTCTCTATTAGTTGCAGACGTGAATCACTTATCGCATAAATAGCAGCAACTCGCACTATTATATTCCATCTGTTGGGCTGAGGTCAAAGGGAGCTTTTTCTCATTTCGCGCGTATATTGGCGGATGGTGGGGTGGTGTGAGGTCTGGAGGCCTTAGATGGAAAGGGGGTGGGGTCAGGAGGGGATAGGGTGTCGTCCGATGGGTGGGAAGGGTGGTGAGCGGGTTGGTAAAGGGGGTGGGGGTGAGGGGGTTGGTATAATGTGTGTTGTAAGGGGGGGGGGGGGGGGGGCACGCGCTAATGCCCGAGGGAGCTGGCCGCCTGACGAGCATGTTCAAACAGGAATGTCCCAGGAGTGACATTCTCTCCCTACTAACAGGATCATGAAATGGGTTGTATTCCTACAGGGTCTCAGGTATGGGGCGAAGTCCCAAAGGTTTTCTTGGGCCCTTGTGAGCTCCTAACAGAGTTCTTGCAGCCCCCTCACAACGAAATGAAACAAAATCAAGGCAGTGCTGCGCATTCGCACCGAAGATACCGAAAAGTTTGACGAACCATGACAACGAAAAATACTTGGATCTCACGGTCAACTTTCGTAGTTGTTGAGAAGACGGAAACGTAAGGCAACCCTACATTTGTATTAACACCACCTACCTTCTTCTGACGTTCTGTCCGCCGTGTAGGTAGAGATAGCTACCTGATGCAGATGTCACTGAGAAGGACAAAAGTGTCTTGAAGAATTTTGTTGACACACTGTTGTACACCAGAGAAATCTTGAAAGTAATGTTAAATGTCGACATGTCGTAGGGTTACCAGATTTCCCCTTCCAAAAAGGAGTGGGTATATCCTCGGTTTAAAAAATATAAATACAAATATAGATAGGTCATTTTAGGTCATTTTATGAATTGATAGGTACATGAATCAAGAAACGGAATTTACTGTGATAATAAAAATAAGATTTTATTGGGTCAGTTCACTTTTTTCAAACTCAATTTTGTTGATGACATTGTGGAATTTTATATAACTGCATTTCTACTGAATCAGCAGTGGAACAAGCGTTTTATTAATAATCCAAATGGAGTTGAGTAGGAGCTCCATGAGTCTTTCGAAAATATCACAGAAATAGAGAACACTAGGTAGGTACCTATGTTGTTCAAGGCAACAACAAGAAGAAAATATCTTTTCGAATTCCATTTGTCAAACACAGTTCGCAATAAGCACCTACGTTTTGCGGTGACATTGAGTTTTTTCACATTACAGTTACAAGTAACAAGTACCTAGGCACTTATCTGTGACACAAGCCTTTTAAAAATACTTCTAACAGAGTAAAACGGTAAACTACAAAGTCTCTCAGAAATATCACTTAAAAAAAACGAGAACATTGGCCTTCCTTCTAGCCATGGAAGCCTAATTCCCAGCTAACCTCATATGCTATGAAAAAAGAACATATTTGGCTGTAAAATGAAAAAAAGAATAGTAAGTATATGAAATTATGGGGCCAAAAAGAGTACATAATTAGAGATAAATATTTGTTCCAGCAAGTGCCAATTTGTGTCGGTAGGTACAAATGTATATGTTGTACCAAAATTATATTCCTTTTGCAAATTGGCACTCAGCCAGAGTAATGATCAATTTCAATTTAATTTTTATAAATCCTATCAGCAATACCTACTTCTGCTTCTTATTAATTTTATTTCTCTTTGAGCGTATTTATATTACCGTTGTCCTCTGGGCTTTGGGTTTATTTAGCTCATCTGAGGCAAGCCACATCATTATAAATACCATGTCTGTACCTACAATCTTCGTTGTATTTTGGAGTGTTGTGGTGATTGTGGATGTGAAGTGCAGTGGGGCTGGGGTCAACTTAGATCTGAGCAGAGAAGAGAACAGGCAGTAACAACTCAGTTTCCCTCATGGTATGAACCTCCTGTGTCTTGAAGTGGTCCAATTCGCAAGAATTTACTGAAATTCGGTGTGCCACCTTCTTCAGTATCACAAGTGCCATCTTCATCTGATTCTGAGTAATTTCCTCGAAGTTCTCAAGCCAAGGAAAGGAAGAAGTCTCCTACCTACTTATCCTCAGCCATTTCAAGCCCTGATCCAAGCTGAAAACACAGGACTTCCAGCAAGGTACTCCAGTACTGCTGAAATAGGCCCAGGCAATTAAGGTACTGTAATTTCAATTTCATGTTCTAAAGTGAAATTACCTACCCACAATTGGAACCATCAGGACGATCTGCTGTTGCTGTATTGGATATATCAGTATCTAGTGACCCTGTGGTAGGGTGGTCAAGACTTCTGACTCATAATCTCAACTTCCTTACAGACACAGGTTCAAATCCCAGAAAAACAGTACATTTTTGGCCTCATCATCCACCTCTCAACATCGAAATTCGCTCAAACAGACTTTTTATTTCCACAGCTTTATTTTAGAAATAGTTAAAACCATATTGGTTAAGAGAAATATTGTTTTATAATCAACTACCTAAATACTTAACAAAAGGAGCTCCTATTATTTTATTTTCACTATTGCCTTTTTGGTCACCTTTTATTTTGAATACAAATTTTACCAGTGTGCACTTAATTTCTTATTCAGGTTTCCTCATTAATTTTATCTATTAGGTACCTACCTAAATTACTTATTTTATAGCTTTTTAAAAATGAGGTAATCATATATCCATCCACAAGGACTATACACCCCATTTTGACACAATACTATAAAAAGAGTAGATATGTGAGGTAACCCTATTGTCTTGAGCCCCTCCGGGAACCACTCCAACGCAAAGATTAAGTTCTCCCTAACATTGTCCGCAAACTTTAGTATCTGTGAATAAACAGTACGAGTGGGGAGACAGGTCGCAGGACCCGAGTGCACAACCTGGCCAGAGACTGGAGGGAGAAGGCCTCCCTGGCTATAAAAACTCGAATCCTGCGCCCTTCTGGTCATTCGACACTTCCTCTAGCTTGCTCTCTCTCTTCCTACCTTGCTCCCTCCTTACACCTAAAAGAACCTAGATGACGGTGGTGGTCAGCCCATAACCGCCTAGGCACACCTCCCAAAAGATTCCAGATGTCGGTGGTGATCCGCTCATAACCGCCTGGACACAACTTCCAAAAAGATCCTAGATGTCGGTGGTGATTCGCTCATAACCGCCTAGGCAAAACCTCCATCCAAAAAGATCCCAGACGTCGGTGGTGATTCGCTCATAACCGCCTGGGCATTTCACTCACACCACCGTGATGCCAATTTTAAATTCATCACAGTGGTGAACCCGACGTTCACTCAACCTTCCTCCTTCCTGCCATTACATGTGTCAAACCCAGTCCAGTCACGTTACTAATTCGGTCTTTTAAGTCAAATGTCAAATTCAAATTTCAAATTCAGTTCAGTTTAAATTCGCAGTTTCAAGTGCCCACTCGCCCGGAAACCACAACCCTCTCGCATCTCCGCTCTGCCGCACCGCCTCTCCCAATTTTGCGAATTTCAAATTTGATATTTTAAATTGAAAATTTCGAATTGCAAGTTTCAGTTTGACACACCTGGACTATGGACTCTCCGCCACCTCCCGTCCTCAAGCCGGCAACACTCCAGGCCCCCACCACCGCAACATCGGACGCAACGGCCGCTGTCGCCAAACCCTTTTCCACCCTCTCGCCGCCCGGGACCCTCTCACCGACCATGCCCGCTGCGACCGCCACCTCCGACGTGATGACCGCCTCTGGGTCATTCCCCCTATCACACCCCCATTTTACTCACACCACCCTGCTTTATGGTTTTTTCAGGTTGACGCAGCTTTCTCGGCCGCCGGCAGTCGCAGCCAGAAGACCCGCTACTCCCGCATCATCTCCCTGCTACCGTACGACATCCTCCTACAAACGTCGGACATCTCCCCCGAGGCTGCTGCTGCGTATGACGACCTCTGCGGCCGCCTCATCTCGCTCTACCAACCGTCGAAAATCGCACGAGTCGCCGCCCTGTCGCAGCCCCAGCAACTCGGCGATATGAAGCCCTCCCACCTCTTCCGCCGCCTGCGACATCAGCTGCAGGGAATAATGACCGCTGTTATTGCCCGTACCTTCTGGCTGCGCGCGCTCCCCCACCCCATCCAGATGGCGCTAGCCAGCCACCTCGACGGCCCGGACGAGGCCCTCCTCCGCCTTGCGGACACGGTATACGACCTCGCCGCATCCGCCTGCGTCAGTGAAGTACGCACCCCCTGCACCGCACCCCCCCTCGACAGCGCGACGCCTCCGCCGACCGCCGGCGCCCCCTCTCCACAGACCGCCGTCGCACCCCCTCCACGGAGCGCCGCCAGCCCCCCTCCACGGACCACCGGCGCAAGGCCTCCTCCGAGCGCCGTCCCGCCTGTCCCCGGGACCAACGGCGGGGAAATTCACCAGCCCGGCCTACCCCCACCGACACAACCCGCTGCAACAGACCGGCCTACCTCCCCGCCGATCCCCCCCCACCGATGTTTCTATCATGTGAACTTCGGTGGGGAGGCCCGCAAGTGCAAAACCCCCTGCTCCTTCGCCTCCGGGCAGGGAAACGCCGACGCCCGCCGGTCAACCCGGCTGGCCCCCCCCCCCCCCTTGGCAACACGGGGGGACCCCCCCCCCGGCCCGCATCTACGCCACCACCACCACCAGAACACCCCACTCCTCCTACGCCGCCGCCACGGCCGCCAACCTCCCGGCCGCGCCTCGCTGCAACGCTGCCACCCCCTCCACGTCCACTCCCGTTCCCCCACCATGGAACGGCCCCTCCACTGACGCCGCCACGGCCGCCAACCTCTCCGCCACGGCTCACTGCGCCAACACACCCCCCTCCCGGACGTCCCCCGTTCCCCCACCACCGAACGGCCCCTCCAACGCCGCTGCCACGGCCACCAACCGCCACGCCGCGCCCCACTGCGCCGCCGCAACCCCCACCCCGATGACGCCCACTTCCCCCCCGAGGAACGGCAGGCAACCCCGCGTCTCATTTGCGGGAGACGCCTCCCCACCACCGCCGCAACAACTCGCCCCCCCTACCACTGCTGCCACCCCGACACCGGGGACCTACGCTGAAGTTGCCAGGAAACCCCGCTCCCCCGCTCCGACAGCCGCCATCTTACCTCACACCGCCCCAGCCCACCAGCGCCTATTTGTTAAGTGCCAGCGCACAAATATCCCCTTCCTCATAGACACAGGGGCGGCGCTCTCGATTTTCCCTAACTCCCTCCTCCGTCGTCAGGCGCGCTGCAGCCGCCAAACACTCTACGCCGCCAACGGTACCACCATCCCCTCGTATGGTAATTATCACTCCTCCATCCGTCTTAACGGGCTCACCTACGAGTGGATCTTTACCGTGGCGGACGTAGAGAAGGCCATCCTGGGGGCCGATTTTCTCGCATACTTCGGCCTCTAGGTGGACGTCAAGCAGGCGCGCCTGACTGACCCGTCCTCCGCCAAGCCCATCCCGGGGTATATTCACGCCATTTCCGAACCCCCCAACAGATTCACAGCCCTACTCCACAACTACCCCCCCCCCCCCCAGCGCCGCCCCTCAGCCCACATCTCAACCATCCAACACTATATCGAAACCTCTGGCCCCCCCCGATAACCGCCAAAGCCCGCCGCCTCCACCCGCTCCAACTAACGCAGGCCCGACAACACTTCGATCGGCCAATAGCGGACGGGATCATCCGCCCCTCCAAGTCCCCTTGGGCTTCGCCCCTGCACATTGTGCAAAAGCCTAATGGGGACATCCGCCCCTGCGGCGACTATCGCCGCCTAAATTCAAAAACGACCCCCGACTTATACAACGTCCCCCACCTCCGGGACTTTTCGTCCCACCGCCACAACATGAAAGTATTCTCCACACTCGACATCGCACAAGCGTTTCATCACATTAATATCCACCCCCCGACATACCGAAGACGGCCATCATCACCCCATTTGGCCTCTTCGAGTACGTGAAAATGGGACTCGGCCTCAGAAACGCTGCCCAGACGTGGCTGCGTTACATGGATAATATTTTACGTGGCCTCCCCTTTGTATTCTGTTTTCTAGACGATGTACTAGTCGCCTCTCGCACACCTGAGGAACACCTCGAACACCTGCGCCAAATTCTGGACATCTTCGCTGCCGAAGGACTCCAAATAAACACCGACAAGTGCGTACTCGCTCAACCTTCCGTACGCTGCCTCGGGCACCTCGTCTCAGCCGACGGAATCAAGCCTCTACCCGACAAAGTTCAAGCAATCACCGACTTCCCCCAACCCCGTACCGTCACGGAACTCCGCCGTTTTTTAGGTATGTTAAATTTTTACCGCCGCCACATAAAACACTCCGCCCAACACCAACAACCCCTCATAAATTCCATACCCCAACCAGCCAAAAAAAAATGGCAACCGCCCCATCACTTGGTCCCCCGAACTAACAGCCGCCTTTCAAACTTGCAAACAAGACTTAGTAGCCGCCGCTCTACTAGCCCACCCCGACCCCCACGCCCCCCTCTCCATCACCACAGACGCATCCGACTGGGCAATCGGGGCAGTGCTCCACCAGCACACCGGCGCCACCCCCCAACCCCTTGAGTTTTTCTCTAAAACCCTTTCCCCCACACAAAAAAACTACTCTACGTTCGACAGAGAGCTCCTCGCCATCCACGAAGCCATAAAACACTTTCGTGACTTCGTGGAGGGCAGGCAGTTCTCTGTCGTAACGGACCACAAACCCCTCACCCATGCCCTCCTCCAGAGTCGAAAATCCGCCTCGCCTCGTCGCCTCCGGCAACTCGAATTTATCGGACAATTCACGTCCGATATTCGTTACTTGCCAGGGGCCGACAACTGTGTGGACTCCCGCGTAGGTGGCGGAGCTACTGCCCTTCCTCTCCCCACAAATCCTCAAAAACCACCAACAACCCAATTCCGACCCGACCCTCTCCAACCTCATCTCCGCCTCCAAACTCCAACAGCTGCCGCCCCTTGAGCTCTGGTGTGACGTAACGGCCGACTCACCGCGCCCTTACGTCCCACCCGACCTCAGGCGGCAGCTATTCTTACATTACCACTCCCTCCATCATCCCGGCATCCGGGCGAGCCGGGACCTCATAAAAACACGGTACTTCTGGCCCCATATGAACACAGATATTCGTAACTGGGTTCTGGGGTGCCAGAAGTGCCAAACATATAAGGTCTCGGCTCACCCCCATGTACCTCCTCAATCCATACCCGACTCCCTCCCGTGGGAACACGTCCATCTTGATCTGGTCGGCCCCCTTCCCCCCTCTGAGGGGAAGAAATACTGCCTCACCATGATCGACCATGCAACAAATTGGGTGGAGTGTATTCCACTCGCCCATATTACCGCGGGCGCCGTCGCCGCGGCCTTCCTTAACAATTGGATCAGCCGCTACGGTTGTCCTCGGACATTCACGGTCGATCAGGGGAGGCAGTTTGAGTCCGCCCACTTTTCCGATCTCCTCCGTTCCCTCCGGATTCAAAAAATTCACACCACCCCCTATCACCCTCAATCCAACGGGAAAGTAGAGCGGTGGCACTCTGTTCTTAAGCAAGCCATCTCCACTTCCTCCACATCCCCCTCACGGACCAAAACACTTCCCTACGTATTATTGAGCCTCAGAACTTCCGCCCGTCCTTCAGACAACACAAGTCCCGCACAAAACGCATTTAAAGACCCCCTCCGCTTACCGGCTGATATTTTCCCCACACATCACAACCCGTCAATTAACAGGGAACCGCTACACAATACAACACCCGTCAATGATACCGCTTACCCGAAACGGTTCTACACCGCCACTCACATGTACCTGAAAGAGCCCGGCATCCATAAAACTTGTCAACCCCTTTACGCCGGGCCCTTTCAAGTCATCCGCTCCACACCAACCACCCTGTTAATTGACGGGAAACCCCATACTGTCCCGTTAGCCCGGTGTAAACCCGCTCCTGTCCTCCCGCAACCACAACTCCCTACCAGTCTCTCTCCGTCCGCGCACCATGCCACTTCGCTCCCGCTGACGCCGCTCCCCGTCACCTCCGTCGCAGTTTCCGACTCCACACGTCCCGGCGGCCCGGACAGCCTGCCCCGACCAGAACAACCACGGCGGGGCATTGAGATGGCGGAATGCTGTCTGTTTCCCATGGACCCACACACAGCACCCCGCCTCTCGCCGCCACGCCGCTACAACTTCAGACGCCCCCGCGGTACGCCGACACACCGACGGCGCCTCGGGGAAGCAGAAGATCCTCCTGACAGGTTTTTTTCTCTTCCTGTCAGGGGTTCTACCGCTCCACCGCGTAGCCTCCTCTCTTCGGCATCATCGCACCTCCTATCATCCTCGCTTCCACACTCTTCTCTACAGTCGCCTCACCACCCACCCACACCCCACCATCCCCACCACACACAATTCAATACCAACACTACTTAAAGAACGGCGGACTTCCGTGCACCCCCCATATTGTAAACCCACCCCATCCGACTGTGACTATTGTAAATACCATTGTACATAGCACTATTATTATAACTATTCTAGTAATACCTAAGTACCTTTTATTGTAAAACTCTTGTAAATAACCATAGTTAAGCACTACTTTTCATCTAGTCTCATCCACTATAAATATTCTCCCTCGCTATCATTGTAAATACCTACCCCATCATTGTAAATACTCCCTCACTATCATTGTAAATACCTACCCCATCATTGTAAATACTCACCCTCATCGTTGTCAATCCTCGCCCTCATCGCTGTACATATCTTCTACCCCCACTAACTCTAAGTCGCTCTCAGGACCTCAGCCTTTTTTGTTCACTTCACCTAATCTTAAGCTCCTCCTCGCCTAGTTTATCCACTCACAGTGTACCCTAGTTTTAAGCGCCACACCTGCTGTAACCTCTTGCCTTCAGCACCACTCCTGTTTGCCTTGGCCCTCAGCCCCTGTAACCTCTTGCCTTCAGCACCACTCCTGTTTGCCTTGGCCCTCAGCCCCTGTAACCCTGCGCCTTCAGCACCACTTCTTGCTTCCATTGGCCCTCAGCCCCCTGTAACCACTCCAACGCAAAGATTAAGTTCTCGCTAACATTGTCCGCAAACTTTAGTATCTGTGAATAAACAGTACGAGTGGGGAGACAGGTCGCAGGACCCGAGTGCACAACCTGGCCAGAGACTGGAGGGAGAAGGCCTCCCTGGCTATAAAAACTCGAATCCTGCGCCCTTCTGGTCATTCGACACTTCCTCTAGCTTGCTCTCTCTCTTCCTACCTTGCTCCCTCCTTACACCTAAAAGAACCTAGATGACGGTGGTGGTCCGCCCATAACCGCCTAGGCACACCTCCCAAAAGATTCCAGATGTCGGTGGTGATCCGCTCATAACCGCCTGGACACAACTTCCAAAAAGATCCTAGATGTCGGTGGTGATTCGCTCATAACCGCCTAGGCAAAACCTCCATCCAAAAAGATCCCAGACGTCGGTGGTGATTCGCTCATAACCGCCTGGGCATTTCCCTCACACCACCGTGATGCCAATTTTAAATTCATCACACTTATGTATCGTATTCACTGCTTGCTTGCTTGATTGCTTGCTTGCTTCTTTCTATGTTCATTTGTCCAGACTTGGCGCCATGTGTGGACTTAGATTTTGGTTTATTAGTTTCAATAATGAACCATTGGAATCGAGCATGAAAAAAAAAAATTCTTACCCCCCCCCCCCCCCCTCAAAATGTGATGGTTTACGTTTCAAGGTATGTTGAATCCAAAACTGCAATAAAAATATTTCTGTCTGTCCGCCGTACACCGTACGCCGTACGGGCCACTTTTCTTAGTTACCATGAATAAAAATTGATAAAATTCTGATTATCTTCGGTCTAGTTGGTCCTCGAAGCTCGACGTTACTGTCAGTCATCTCTAAGTGGTTCAAAATAGGGGTTGAAATTTTCATAACGCCGTAACTCGAAAACTTTCGATTGAAGGGTATGGTTTTTTTTTACGTTATTAAATTTATCTTGAGCTAAACAATTTTTTGAGACCACCCGGAGCATCGTACGTCCAGCCGTTCGTGAGCACCATAAAGCTTCGTCAACACGATCGTGAATCAAACGGTATAAATCCGGCCCAGATATCATAACTAGGGAGCACCTGATTATAATCAAGGATGGCTGTATGAAGTCGAGTTGTTTGTTCTGCAATATTATTTCATTTGATAAGTGATGGACTATTAGATTTTGTTGGTAGGTACTTCTGAATCTTGAACAAACGTTGAAGTATTATTAATCGGTAAATTATTACACAATGGCAAATTATTACACACCGGCAAATTATTACACAAAGGTAAATAATTACACCACGGTAAATTATTACACAACGGCTCATCTACCCAGAAGGGGCGGGATTTTGTTGATAGGTACTTTTGCAACTTGAACAACCGTTGAAGTATTATTGATGGGTAAATTATTACACAATGGTAAATTATCACACAACGGTAAATTATTACACAACGGCTCATCTACCCAGAAGGGGCTGGATTTTGTTGATAGGTACTTTTGCAACTTGAACAACCGTTGAACTATTATTGATGGGTAAATTATTACACAACGGCAAATTATTACACAAAGGCAAATTATTACACGACGGTAAATTATTACACAACGGTAAATTATTACACAACAGCTCATCTACCAAGAAGGGGCTGGATTTTGTTGATAGGTACTTTTGCAACTTGAACAACCGTTGAAGTATTATTGATGGGCAAATCATTACGCAACGGTTCATTATTCTATCTCCGTAGAAGGGGAACCTATACAGGTAAATTATTACACAACGGTTTAGGTAGGAACCTAGTAACGAGTACGGGGTTAGGTACTAACCTACTGAGGGTCCGCGATCTACATTAGGTATATGTGTAGAATAGTACATAATTATGTTATATAGAAGGGTTATCTATACGGAGACCTGTGATCTGTAACAGGAGGGTATTCTGTACAAAATAATAAACCGTTGTGCAGGGATTTAGAACTAAAACAATGAACACCTATAGCTACATGGAACGACAAAACCTTTTTAGTGGTATATTACAGTGTATAACGCTCGAAATGAACGCGTGTTAAGCTGCGTCCACACTATGCGGAATGAGGGTGGGCACCCTCGTCGGATCCGAAAAGGTGACCAAGTGTGGACGCGTGCCGAACGTGCGGAAGGCGACCCGACTGAGGGCTATCGCAACCCGACTCGAGTCGGTCTGGATCAAAGGAAGGCGATCCGCTTGGAATCAAAAATCACAATGTGGACGTGCCTATCGCCCCAGTCGGGTTTTGGTTTATTATTCTTGAATAATAAACCTATGTAGGTATTCGCTCAGCAAAAAATTTGTATAACACCCCTTCAAAATTTTTTCTTTTCCGTTTCAAGGTGCGTAGATTCCAAAAATGCAATGTCTGTCCGCCGTACGCCGTCCGCCGTATCACGTGTACAGGCTTCATTTTCGGTCTAAAAAATTCGTTCTTTCGCACACATGCTCCATTTGGGCCCTAGTTGTGTCCCGAAACTTTTCAGCCCGATCGGAATATACCCAGGGGTGTTATGAGTGAAAATGTGTATAAAAATATGTACTTTTTGTGTTTTAGTAACATGTTAGTAAAATGAGCTTTTGAGGTATCGTTTTTCATGTTTTGGGGGACGAGAAGACCGAATATGAAGTCGATTTTGACCAAAGAGTGGAAAATTGAGGTTGTGACGAAGGTTCAGCTCCCGAAATTGATTTTTTATGAGTCAAAAACCTGGGAAACCGTCTGAAATCACCATCAATTTGTAGAATAACACTAGGAAAAGTATCAACAGGTGGATCAAGACGATTAAATGGCACTACCAATGATCAAAGATAATTTGGGGAAAAAAAGGAGCGTACCTAATTAAGTTAGGTTGGTGGGTTAAAGTTGGTCACCAGAAATAGATATTTCATTATTTTATATGAAAGAAACAATAAATAAACAACCAACGTTTCTGTAGGTATGTCCAATAAAATAATAAACCCATGTGACAAGGACTTTGCAGCGTTTTTTTTTCGCGATTTGCGGCCCAATAATGCTCAACAAACTTTCAAAGTAAGAACATTTCATCCTGAAAAAGTTCGCGAAGCCTACTTCGTTCCTATACTTGTAGTTGAGAGCATCTACCTCATCAAGTAGCAAATCATTCATAAATTTGCTGGCGCTGTATTTTTTCCTACCATGCCGAATACTGGGGCGAACCCAAAATCTTCGAGGGCGGACGTGGCGAATTTCACCAGCAGCAACTCCAAGCACAATTGCAGCAGCAGCTGCTAAAATTGTCTCTTCCTCGTCACTCATTATTCACAGATCAACAATGAAATTCAATAAAGAAATTAAATTCGCTACAGTGAAATTCTACGGACCCAGGAAAACAGAACTCGAAGGAGACTTGAGGCGGACTGAGGGCGATCGCCCAGTCCACACTACTCCTGTATGTGGACGGCAAGCTGACCCGACCGTTCCTATTCACCTTTTCGGATCCGACGAGGGTGCCCACCCTCATTCCGCATAGTGTGGACACAGCTTTAGAATAGAGAAGGAAAGGGCTGTATGTTAGATTGTATGTTAATGTGAAACGATTTTTCATCGTTATTTAATTAGTGCTACGGAACAGGAGGCAAAACTCTGAGAAAACTGATACCAGCCCCGGGGGCATTCTGTAACGACATGGGTCTTCCGCCCGCCGTCTCTGTCTCACTATAGTTTTTAAAAATGCCTAGTTCCGTTTTTCCGGAGCAGCCAAGGGAATCCGTGAGAGGAAAACGCGTCAGGTATAACTAAATAAGAAGAAAAAAAGTTCATTATCCTATTCAGACTGTAATAATGATCAGAAGTCTGGAAAAAATAGTGACGATGTTATCTTAACTAGGGCAACCGCTGGTATGAAGATGTTTCTCTCAAAAACAAAGCCATTCAAGGTGATTGTAGGCCTATTTAGAAAATACATTATTATGCATAATAATTATCAAACCTAATTATCTATTATGTAATCGGTGGTTCATAAGTAGAGTACCGAAATCAGTTTGAGTTGCAAAAATGGGTTAAAAACTTTTGAAAAACTTACTATTTTTGTTTATTTATCAATCAATCAATTTTTGTTTATTATTTCCAGCATACTGAACTTTTGGAATGGGGCAAGGAAAAGGCGCGGGGGGGGGGGGGGGATCAACCCCCCCGCACTCCTCTTAAAATGCGATGGTTTTCTGAACGTAGAAATCGAAAATGGAATAAGAGATTTTCTGTCCGTCCGCAGTACTTCTTAGTTACAAAATTAATGAAATATGGTTTGTAGGTCCCATTTGGGGTCTAGTAGGTCTGAAAGGCTCAGCGTTACTGTCAATCATCTCTAAAGGGTTAAAAATGGTGGGTTGAAATTTTGAAAATTTGAAGTAACATGAACAAAAACTTTATGCTCTATGAATAACATCAAATAAGTAGGTAGGTAGTTAATGATAGAATTGTTGAATCTTCCGCATATTTATGAAACTGCGATTGCCCAGCCGGCTCCAGTACTCGATTTAGGGCTTTCCCGTGGGAAACACGAGGGTAGGTAGGTACCTAATGACCACAGAAAACAGTGATCTACGCAGAAGGGGCATCTATACAGGTAAGCAACAAACCGTTGTGTAATAATTTGCAGCGAATTTGGTTCGGTGTCATAATTTCCTCAATTCGAATCAAATTTCGCCAAAAAACGGATCATTGGTTTGGTTCGCAAACGCGAATTCGAGGTTCTACTCAAATTCTCAGAATAAATGGCCCGATTATGCTCAATCGAAAAATAGCCTTCTAAGCAGAAAGGGCTCCAAAGGAAAATAATAAACCGTTGTGTAACAATTTGCAGCGTTTTATTCACGGCGAGCAAATTGGGCGAAAGAAAAGTTAACGTTACCGTGACTTCACTGGCCGGTAGATGCCAAAGTGGAACGGACCGAAAACGGAACCGAAAAAGGTGAGCATCTGATTTTGGTCGCCCTATCCGCCCTTTTCGTTTCGGTGTCGTTATCTGTTTTGTTTCGGTGTGAAGGTGCTGCAAAAACTCTAATGAGGGTATGAGACGGCCTACCATTTCAGGTTGTACATTTTCTATGTGCAAACATCACCATTATTAAAAACTAGTACTTAACTGCATAAAAGTGCTGAACATAATGAAAAATTAAACTTACATATTAGCAAATCTTATTAACATATTGTTGAGGAGAAAGTCGCTGGACTTCAACTCTATTTCATGTTCCTTGTTGCTATTTACTCGAAGTTAATTGACCAAAATGTAATGCGCAATAGTTATTTTGTTATTGGAAAAAAGTTGCCTACAAAAAACCTTATACTCCGTTGCCATGTTTCAGGCGATTATGATCCTGAATGTATCCGATGTCAGTTTCAACGATTCTGGGGATTACAACTGCATCGCAAAAAACGAACTAGACACCACAAAAGGGATCATCACACTTGTTGGTAATACTTGTTGGTACTATATCCGCTCTTAATATACGATTCTCACGTATTTTTAAATATACCCCATTGAAGATGCAGAAACATACTTTTCAAACCTCGTAAGGTTTTGCGTCAAAAAAGCCTTTATTTAAAGTAGAAACGAATTAATTGATTGCCACAATGTTAGCAGATAAGCTCAACTAGCCAATATTTGTAATCAGGGACTAAATACGGAGTTTTCAGCGGAAACTAGAAGAATTTATGAGTTAGTAACAAAAATAATCATTCTTGTTACCTCCATGACATCGTTTACATTGTAAAATTACCATAAAATTTCTGACTAAAATTACCATAACCTACAGTGTCCCGTACAATGGAAAAGTGATTGAGGTGACCTCAGTTGCTGAATGGAATGGGCGGCTGACAGAAACCTTGAATGATGTCACTGAGGTGCTTGTATGTGTATTCAAGTCGTGCCATGGTGAAACAATGACTCAGGCAAAACTTCAGCGACTTAGTTGTCTACATTACCAGCAGCCGAGGAGATACATATATCTTTAGTTACGAGTGTTGACCATCCTTTTAGGGTAGCTGGTGATCAAGCAAGTTGACGCTCTGACACTTGGTGGCTGTGCTTGAGATAGCAGCCATCAGTTCAAATCCCTCGTCTCAACCCTCGGCAGCGAGCAAAATGATCGGAATAAATTCTGATTGTCCTGACACACACAAAAAAAACACTCTAATCGTCCTGTGACAAACAAACTCTGATCGTCCTCACCCGCAGGGAATATGCAAATCCTGGGCTGAAATAACTGCTTACATTACTGTTTGTCTTTGGATCCCCATGTACATAGATAATCAAAATCAACCGATAAAGCTCCCTCCCCTCTTCGATCTTTTTACAGAAAATATAGTGCAGTAGATATGACACATCAAAATAATGTGGGAAGAAAGAAAAAAACAAAGACGTTGGTGAGATTCGAACAAGGAGAAGAAGAAGGAAGCATGTTTATTAGCATACCAAATACGATTTAAAAAAATCAATATTTTAAAAACAAGATACATCATGGACATTGTGTCGAACTGTCGGGAGGATTTTGGAAACACCTGCGATTAGTGTAGAGAGAAAAAGAAGAAAAAAAAGGACGAACATATAGCTGTTATAAGTCAAATTAGTTCTATAAAATACCGTTAGAGGCCACTATTGTAGCGCCGTCTTGAGCGGACCAATAGGAAGACCTGTGGGTTTGGGGGATCCCAAACCCGAGTATAAATAACACCCCATATGGGATAATAGGGCAGACAAGCTAGAGCTCTCAACATTAAAGTGTCAACTCAAGCCGTGCGAGTTTTATTCATCCAGCCTACAACACTGGCGATGGGTCTGGGATCGACCCTGTGTGCAGCTGAACCGTCAACGCCTCTCGCTTCGATACGAGGTCTTCCAAACATCCCGGCGTAGTTCAAGAAAAGGTCCTGCACCTGTCGTCTACCTGCAGCTTCGTAGTGAGGTTCTGCATCCCTGGGCTCCCGAGCAGCAGCCAAGCAGTGAGGCTGGTGCAACGTCTTTCTTCTAGC
Organism: Leptopterna dolabrata; assembly: GCA_954871275.1. NCBI lineage: Eukaryota > Metazoa > Arthropoda > Insecta > Hemiptera > Miridae > Leptopterna > Leptopterna dolabrata. Next base: position 157,036,070 of record OX940974.1, read on the forward strand.
CCCTGATTAAGAACGCCGGTACCTTCTCGAAAATGAAATCTTTCTTGTTGCCCAAGGCCGTCAAGGACGATACTTTTCTTGAATGCACAGTGACATTGGAAAAGGCTATTTCTCCCGTCATCTCGAAGCCGAGGGCAAGAATTTAGTTCGCCACCCTTCAACGTGCCCCAGGTCAGCCCCTATTGGACTTCATTGGACTCTGAAGAGGGCAGCGTCAACCTGCAATTTCGGGACTTTTGAGGAAACTGCTCTCAAAGATCGTCTCATTCAAGGTGTGAACGACAGTCAGCTAGCGAACGGCCTTCTTCCTCTGGTGGAAAACAAGAAATTCGCTCTCATGGCAGAGTCACTGAAGGACACCGTAGCTTCGATGGCGCCTCCTGTCGTCGCTGCTCACATACGAACTAAATCACTCGCGACGAAATCGTGGAAACCCATTTCAAAGAAAAACGGAGTTATCGAAAAAATAGTCTATTTCCACTAATACACGAAAAACGCAAAAAACACTGTTAAACGGGTTTCGGTGATCAAACCATCGTCAGTAACACACAATAACTGACGATGGTTTGATCACCGAACCGGTATAACAGTGTTTTTGCGTTTTTCGTGTATTAGTGGAAATATACTATTTTTTCGATAACTCCGTTTTTCTTTGCAGCTCACATCTTCAGTAGATCTCACTCGCCCTCCCGCGGTACGAATGCTCGACCACAGCAGCGATTTCATCGGTCTCCGTCCCCAAGGCGTCTTGTGAGTTTTGCACCAAATACCACTGTCTCTCAGCCTCAAAATAATAATAGAAGTAAGGGTCAATTCATCTCAAACAAACGTTGTAATGATTGTGAAGTTTCCCATTCTATCCAAACCTGCCCTGCTAAGTCGTGGGTTTGCAACCATTGTGGTGTTCGGGGGCACACAAAGCGATATTGTAGGTCTAACAGCTCACTCAGTACTTCCTGTACATCTCTTCAGCCATTCCAGGAATCACATGTGCCTTTCCTGCCTGTCGTGAGTCCCTCCCGGGAACACTCCTATATTATTAAGTTCTCACCAACATTCAAACGCCAAACTAAAGCTCCGTAAATAAAGATATGAGTGGGGACAGGCGACAGAACCCAGGGTTACTCAACCTGGGGCCCCACTACCAGCTCCCTGCAAGGAGCTGGAGGGAGAGGCCCCCAAGTACTATAAAACCCCGGATCCTGGCGCTCAAGCTTCATTCGACACTTCCTCTAACCAGCTCTCTCTTCTCTCTCTTACCTTACCTCCCAGATGATCGGTTGACTACAGCCGCCTGGGAATTTCACCTCCTCTCTCCTCCTCCTTGTCTAGATGATCGGTTGAATACAGCCGCCTAGACAAGGGACCTCTCCTTTCCTCTCCTTCACCTAGATGAACGGTTGACTACAGCCGCCTAGGTGAAATTCCCTCATCCACCTCTCTCTCCTCCAAAGTCGTAGATGTTCGGTTGACTACAGCCGCCTGCGACTTTTCCTTCTTTACCTAAATTCACTCACTCACCTTCCTTCCACACCGCCGTGATGAAAATTCTAAATTCATCACAGTGGTGAACCCGACGTTCACTCAACCTTCTTCCTTCCCACCTTCCCACCTCATGTGTCGCCCCAGTCAAATAGTTCGGTGTCCCAAATTTTAAATTCAAATTTCAATCAGTCAGTGTAAATTCGCAATCCTTGGCCCAACCTCACCGCTCAACTCTCAACGCACCTCCGCCTCCGCCTATTGCGAATTTCAAAATTCAAAACTACCTCAAATTTTTGAATTTTAGTTACAGACATGGACCCGAACTCCCCGTCGCCGCCGCTCCTGCGACCAGCCACACTGCAGCCGCCCGCCGCTGCGACATCCGACGCATTGGCCGACAACCCTTTCTCCACACTCTCCCCGCCGACCTCTGCGACATCAGCCGCCTCCGCCGCCCACGCCGCCGCTGCGGCCGCAGCCGCCGCCGACGTCATGACGGCATCCGCAGCGTTCCCTCTGTCGCTGCCCCCCTTCTACACGCACGACCCGGCGCTTTGGTTTTCCCAAGTGGACGCAGCGTTTTCGGCCGCCAACATCCGCAGCCAGAAAACTCGATATTCCCGGATCATTTCGTTGCTGCCCTACGAAATCCTACTGCAGACTTCCGATATCTCCCCCGACGCCGCCGCTGCGTATGACGACCTCCGCAGCCGCCTCATCAACACCTACCAGCCGTCGAAACTCGCCCGAGTCGCCGCCCTCTCCCAACCTCAACACCTCGGCGACCAGAAGCCATCCCACCTCTACCGACGGCTGCGGCACCAGCTGCACGACATTATGACGGCCGACATCGCACGTACTTTCTGGTTGCGCGCTCTTCCCCACCCCATACAGATGGCCCTCGCCAGCCACCTAGACGGTCCCGATGAGCCCCTTCTGCGACTCGCGGACACCGTCCACGACTTAGCCGCAGCCGCCAGCGTCGGCGAAGTACCCGCGCCCCGTCATCCCCCACCTCTGCGTGACCGCACCGCCTCCCGGGGTCGCAGCCGGACCCCCTCCCTCGACAGACGCAGACCCACTTCCAGGGATCGCCGGCACTACCCCTCCGCCGACCGCCGACGCCAGCGCTCGCCGGAGCGACGCACCTCCCCTACCCGTGAGCTACGTAGGGGAAAGTCCCCAACGACCGCAACCCCCTCCACTACGAGACGCCCCACCAAGACTGACTACCTCCCCGCGGACCCCCCCCACCGGTGTTTCTACCACGTGAACTTCGGTGGGGAGGCCCGCAAGTGTCAGCCCCCCTGCTCCTTCCCCTCCAAGCAGGGAAACGCGGACGCCCGCCGGTAAACCCGGCGGGCCCCCCTCCTCGCCAACACGGGGGGGACCATGACCGAACCCCCCCCGCCCGCATTCACACCGCCACCACCAAGCCCCGCTACCCCTCCTACGCCGCCGCCACGGCTGCCAACCTCCCGGTCGCGCCTGCAGCGCCGCCGAAACCCTCACCCCACCACCAACGGACCAACCCCTCCCCGCCCGCCACCAGGGCAACCAACCTTCCGGCCGCCACTCACGCCGCCGCTACCGTTCACCCACCCCGGAGCGGCCCCCCCACGCCCGCCAACAGGGCAGGCAACCTTCCGGCCGCCACTCACGCCGCCGCAACCGTTTCCCCACCACGGGACGGAACCTCCACGCCCGCCTCCAGGGCACAGCCCCCCCGGGCCACCACTCACGCCGACACTTCCGTTCCCCCCCACCGGAACGGCAAAAACCCGCCCCGCGTGTCATTCGGGGACGACCAAAAGCCGCCACCACAAATTCCCACCTCCGCCATATTACACAACGCCCTCCCTACCCACCAGCGACTCTTCTTGCGCTGCAAAAAGACCAACGTCCCTTTCCTGGTGGACACAGGGGCGGCGCTGTCCATTTTTCCCAACAATATCCTCCGGCGTCAGGCGCGCTGCAACCGGCAGCTTCTCTACGCCGCCAACGGTACCACCATCCCCTCGTACGGGACGTACCGCTCGTCGATTTACATGAGCGGTCTCGCGTACGAGTGGGACTTCACCGTGGCGGACGTGGAGAAGGCGATCCTGGGGGCCGATTTCCTCGCCTACTTCGGCCTCCAGGTCGACGTCCGCAATGCGCGCCTGATCGACCCCCAGACCAACAAACCCATCCCTGGATTTATCCACGCAATCAACCACCCCCCCACACAGTTTGAACGCCTACTCCTCAACTACCGCCCCCAGCGCCGACCCTCACGCTCCCCTTTCCATCACTACCGATGCGTCCGATTGGGCCATCGGGGCAGTGCTCCAACAGCACACCGGCGCCACCCCCCAACCCATTGGCTTCTTTTCAAAAACTTTATCCCCCACCCAAAAAAATTACTCTACCTTCGACAGAGAACTCCTCGCCATCCACGAAGCCATCAAGCACTTTCGTGACTTCGTGGAGGGCAGGCAGTTCTCTGTCGTTACAGATCACAAGCCCCTGACCCACGCCCTCCTTCAGAACCGCAAGTCCGCCTCCCCGCGTCGCCTCCGGCAACTCGAGTTTATCGGACAATTCACGTCCGATATCCGATATTTGCCGGGGGCCGACAACTGCGTGGCGGACGCGCTCTCCCGACCCACCCCTACCCCCGCGCCGGTGGCGGAGCTGCTGCCATTCCCTTCCCCACAATCCATCAAATCCAAACAAGATCCAACCTCTGACCCCGCCCTCTCCAACCTCATTTCCGCATCCAAGTTGGAACAGCTGCCTCCCCTCGACCTCTGGTGCGACGTGACGGCCGATTCACCGCGCCCTTACGTCCCACCGGGGTTGAGGAGGCAGTTGTTCCTCCACTACCATTCCCTTCACCATCCTGGCATTCGGGCGAGCCGGGACCTCATCAAGACGCGGTACTTCTGGCCCCATATGAATACAGATATTCGTAACTGGGTTCTGGGGTGCCAGAAGTGCCAGCGTTTCAAAGTCTCGGCCCACCCGCATGTCCCTCCTCAACCAATCCCCGACTCCCTCCCGTGGGAGCATGTACATTTGGATTTAGTGGGCCCCCTTCCCCCGTCCGAGGGGAAGAAATACTGCCTCACGATGATCGATCGTGCCACCAACTGGGTGGAGTGCATTCCCCTCTCCAACATCACCGCGGACGCCGTCGCAGCGGCTTTCCTCTCTCAATGGGTTAGCCGTTACGGTTGTCCGCGGACAGTCACGGTCGATCAAGGGAGGCAGTTCGAATCGGCCCACTTCTCCGAATTGCTACGCTCCCTCGGGATCCAAAAAATCCACACTACCCCTTACCATCCCCAATCCAACGGGAAAATAGAGCGGTGGCACTCGGTCCTGAAGCAAGCCATTTCTACATCAGCAAATTCCCCTTCCTGGACAAAATCTCTCCCCTACATTTTACTCAGCCTTCGAACATCCGCCCGCCCTTCAGACCAAACTAGCCCCGCACAAAACGCCTTTAAAGACCCACTACGTTTACCGGCCGACATTTTCACTCCACACCACACACCGTCAATTAACAGGGAACCGCTACACTCAACAACACCGACAAACGACACCACTTATCCCAAACGATTTTTCACCACCACACACATGTACCTGAAAGAGCCCGGCATCCATAAAACTTTCCAACCACTTTACGCCGGGCCCTTTCAAGTCATTCGCACAACACATACCACCGCAACCCTGTTAATTGACGGCAAACCTCATACAGTCCCGTTAGCCAGGTGCAAACCCGCACCTGTGCTAACCCCAACACCAAACACTATCAGTCTCCCACCGTCCGTTCGCGATGCAACATCACCTCTTCCCGCAACACCCGTCACCTCCGTCGTTTCCGGATTTCGACTCGGATCCGGAAATGGCGGCGATTCTCCGGGACGTTTTTGTCCCGGACCCACTTTCCCCCCTACCCCCTTCGCCCGGGCCTACCACACCGCTTCTTTTTCCTCCGCCACGGATCTCCGGGTTACCTCCCCGGCCCCGACGATGGAAGTACCCCCAGTGGCGAGTTCTACGCGAATTTCGCGTAGCACAAACCACGGGGGTACACCCTCCCTACACCCCCCAAGACCCCCTGATGGATTCCATCCTTCACGAGTTCCGCCTTGCGGAACTCATGCCTCCCCCGCCCCCCGTTCAAATTACAAACCCCCCCGTCAATTTCAACAAACCACCTCCCGTACCCGTTCAAATTCAAAACCCCCCCATACCATCCAAAAACCCACCACCCCCCTCTCAACCAACAATTTCAAAGCCCCCCGTTTTAATCCCCCCGCAATTTTCCATCTTCGACCCCCCTCCCTCCCCTCCATCGTCGGGGATATCCCCAATAGTTCCCGCCGGGACGAAACGGCCCGGGCGGCGGAACGGACGGAGGGAGCGTCCCCACACCCCCCTCGTCCCGGCGGCCAAGTCCCCCGCCCCGCTATGAGCAATCACGGCGGGGCCTTGAGATTCCGGGACAGTGCTGGTGTCTCATCAACCCACTCGCACTGTACCGAAACTCGAGGCCCCACCGTGGCCGCCTCACCACGACGGCCGCCGGCGACTGCCCCCAACACACTACACTCACACACACACCCACTACAATCACACACACACACACACAACCACTCGCCACATACTATCCACACCCAGGAAACGGCGGACCCGCACAACCGCCTCCCACGTATTGATCAAATTTTCCCACGCCTCCCAACTTTTGTACTTACCCCTTTATATTCTGTAAATTCTCCTTCATCCCTTGTACATACTCGCCCGTCATCTGTAAATACTCATCCATCAACTGTAAATACTCGTTCATCCTTTGTACATACTCCATCCTCGTCATTGTAAATACTAAAACACACATTGATCACATTTATAAATGCAAAATGTTTATGTCTGTCGACTCATCATCACCCAATATTTATACCATATACTTACTCTGTCTTATACTCTACTTACCGTGTCTTATACTCTACTTAATCTGTCTTATATTCTACTTACCATATACTCTGTCTTATACTCTACTTACCATCTACTTACTCTATGTACTTACCTTATATATACTATACTCCCCATCTACTTACATACACTTAAGCCTCCTAGCTTTAAGACTGGCCTTCAGCCCAACCGCCTGTTTGCATCGGCCTTCAGCCCTTGTCACCTTGCGCCTTCAGCACCACCTTTGTTTGCCGTAGCCCTCAGCTCCTGTCACCTTGCGCCTTCAGCTCCACCTTTTGTTTGCCGTAGCCCTCAGCTCCTGTCACCTTGCGCCTTCAGCTCCACAAATATTGGTTCAAACTGGGGGGACCTCTGTCGTGAGTCCCTCCCGGGAACACTCCTATATTATTAAGTTCTCACCAACATTCAAACGCCAAACTAAAGCTCCGTAAATAAAGATATGAGTGGGGACAGGCGACAGAACCCAGGGTTACTCAACCTGGGGCCCCACTACCAGCTCCCTGCAAGGAGCTGGAGGGAGAGGCCCCCAAGTACTATAAAACCCCGGATCCTGGCGCTCAAGCTTCATTCGACACTTCCTCTAACCAGCTCTCTCTTCTCTCTCTTACCTTACCTCCCAGATGATCGGTTGACTACAGCCGCCTGGGAATTTCACCTCCTCTCTCCTCCTCCTTGTCTAGATGATCGGTTGAATACAGCCGCCTAGACAAGGGACCTCTCCTTTCCTCTCCTTCACCTAGATGAACGGTTGACTACAGCCGCCTAGGTGAAATTCCCTCATCCACCTCTCTCTCCTCCAAAGTCGTAGATGTTCGGTTGACTACAGCCGCCTGCGACTTTTCCTTCTTTACCTAAATTCACTCACTCACCTTCCTTCCACACCGCCGTGATGAAAATTCTAAATTCATCACACTGCCCGTGGAACAGCCATATTATTTTGGGCCAAATTTTCCCCAAAATTCACAAAATTTCGATTCCGTTTATGATATCGATGACCCAGATAAATTTCAGTCCGTTTCTATTATTAATACCCAGCCTACAACAGTTTCCACTACTCAACGTTGGGCCCAACCTGCACCCCCTATTTTTCTCACGCTCAATTTAGAAAATTCCGTTGATTTAAAATTTCTCATTGACACTGGTAGTGCCGTATCCCTCGTGTCCCATAACGATTATACAATTCAACTCAAACATATTGCATTACACCGTTCTCACATAAACCTATCTGCTGCCAATTCCGATAAAACCCATGTCGAAGGAGCGTTACGTGCAAATGTCAAAACTCCAAATTCATCCACCACTCCTTCAGTTATTTGGGTGGCGAAAATTCTATCTCCCCCATTAATCATAGGTAGAGATATTTTACATAGCCTTTTTCCCGACTGGGAGTCTTATTTTCTGCCGACACAGGTTTCCTTAGTTTCACTAGTAAATTTTAAATCGCAATACCCCAACGCTTTTGCTTTGACGAATAATGACAAGCCTATTCGCGAGTTCATGGTTCATATTCATTTGAGGCCAGAGGCAAAGCAAATTTTTCAACGCCCGTACAATATTCCATTTCCCTTACGTCAACCTGTCCAGAATGAACTTGAGAAATTGCAACGCCAGGGAATAATAGTTCCTACATCGTCGAGTGATTGGGCTTCACCGCTAGTGGTGGTTCCTACGAAAAACGGGAACATCCGTATCTGTGTTGACTTGAAAAATCCTCAGTTATTGCATGAATCGGTTCTTCCACGTTTAGATGAATTTTTCCATAAATTTTCGAATTGCTCTATATGCTCTTGATTTATTAAATGCATATTTGCAACTGGATGTGCATGAATCTAGTCAACAACACTACTAACAGTAAATACGTTTGTAGGACTGTTTCGATACACACGATTAGTTTTCGGCCTGTCTTACAGTCCTCCGATTTTTCAATCTGTTATGGATAGAATATTAATAAAAATCGAAAATTGTTCAACATATATAGATGACATCCTTCTAGGGGGGCGGGATTTTGAAGAGTGTCAGCGCATTTTACATAAAGTCTTGTCGACTCTCGATTTTCATAACATCAAAATTAATGTCGAAATATCAGAATTTTTTGTACAGTTATTAGAGTTTCTAGGGTTCGTGTTAACTTGCCAGGGCCGACAACCATGCCCCTCCAAAATTCTAAAATTAAGAGGGATGTCTAGTCCCACAGATGTGACACAACTCCGTTATTATCTCAGTATGTTGAATTTTTATAGATCATTTTTGCAAGCACCTTCTGATTTATTAGAGCCACTCCATTAATTATTAAGAAAAGATGCGAAGTGTGAATGGACTCCGATGCATGAGGCTGCGTTTCATAAATCCAAGAATTTGCTGTCTAATAAGTCTCTGCTGGTTTTGTTTATCCCCAGTTTATCCGTTGGTATTGTCAGTAGATTCATTAAATTATGGGGTGGGTGCAGTACTTAGCCATAGACTTGACAACGTCCGAGACCCTATTGCATTTGAATCCGCTACCTTATCACCCCCTCAACGGAGTTATTCCCCAAGTCCACAAAGAAGCTTATGCCATAATTTTTGGGTTAAAAAAATTTCACACATATTTATTCGGAAGAACGTTCGAAATTGAAACTGACCACCAACCACTAGCCTCAATTTTTTTCTGAAAAGCGTAATATTCCCACAATTGCAGCTTCCCGTTTAGTTCGTTTGGCAGAAATCCTGTCTAGCTATAATTACACAATTCACCACAAAAGTTCGACCGAAATTCCCCAAGCAGATGCATTTTCTAGACTCCCCTCTTCAGATTCCATCGAACCAGCACATAAATATTGCATTTATTCATTCGGCGTATCCGACCATTGCCATGGAGAAACTTAAAATTGAATTGAAAAATGACAAAATTTTAAAGAGATTGTTCTCTCGTTTACAAGGCTCATGGTCTTTGTGATGAATTTAAATTGGCGCAAATTCACCACGAGCGGCTGAGGGGGGAATTTGCCGGCATCTGGTTAAGGGCGGACCTCCACCGTAAGCCGAATCTTTTTGGATGTGTGCGGTTAAGGGCGTACCTCCACCGATCTTTTAGGAAGGTGCCGGCATCTGGTTAAGGGCGGACCTCCACCATAAGCCGGATCTTTTTGGATGTTGTGCGGTTAAGGGCGTACCTCCACCGATCTTTTAGGAGAATTTGCCAGGCTGGTTAAGGGCGGACCTCCACCATGATCTGGTTCTTCTGGGTGTAGGATAAAGATGAGGTGAGGAGAGAGAGAGATAAGTCAGCGACTTGTAGGAAGCGTAGAATGAGCTTGGAGGCCCAGGAGCCGGGGTTTTATAGGCGTGGAGGCCTTCTTCTACCATCCTCTTGCTGGTAGAGGATGGTGGGGCTCCAGGTTGTGCACCGGCTCCTGTGGCTTCTGTCCCCCACTCGTACTCGTTTATTTGCGAGAACTTAAGTTAGCTATGTATAATTGGAGTGGTTCTGGGAGGAACCCATGACAGCCTTCATGTCCGAAAACGGATTCTCTCTATCCATACTTTCTGGTGCGAAATAACCTATCCTGTGACTCTGAATACATCAGGTTTGGGGACAGATTAATTATTCCTGCATCTCAACAAACACAGCTCCCGACAGTTCCTGACAGTTAGGGAAGTCCGATCTTTGGTGGCCTTCTCTGGACCAAGACATAAAAAGATTTGTTCAACAATGTCATGCCTGCCAACAATATGCTCCCAAACCCCCCCGAACCAAAACACAGGGCCCCATGGCCGGCTGTTTCAAGACCATGGGAAAGTGTTCACATGGATCTTTTCAACCTGGAAACAGTGGACTATCTTCTAATAGTTGTCGTATTTTCCAAATGGCCGGAATGCTTCAACACATCAACAGGTATCGTGCCTACCGCAGCCTTATTATCATACAATCCCATATTTGTTATAATGCCACCACCACCCCAACCTCATCATGAGACTTCCAACTCTCACTCAGTTAGACTAGTATGGGTCCTTCTTAGACCAGACTCTTAACCAGCTATCTGTTCCGCAGGAACCATAGTCAGCAGAGAATTGGAGAAAATTTTTGAAGTCAAACTCGAAAATGGAGTTGAAAAAACCGTTCACTACAACCAAATGAGGCTCCGTCATCCCCCTAACACCCCCACTCCTATTACCCAACATACTTCTTCCATCCCAATACAAAATATTCATGCTCAACATACTTCTTCCATCCCAAAATAGTCATGCTCCGACACTACCACCATCCACCACCAGATCGGGAAAACTTTTCAAACCATAGTGTTAGGTCATCATATATGATAGTATTTCGGAAACGAAATTAAAAAACAAAAATTGTAGCCTCCTATAAATTGGGCCACTATAATTGTATAATAGCTTGTGGCGACTCCCCACCGCTTAACCTCCAACTACCAAGATATAAAAATCCAAATTTCGTTTTCGGTCAGGTGCTTTAAAAAAATAAGTTTCGGGGATTTCTAACAAGCCAGTCGTCGTCGAGTTGTTGCCGTGTTGCGCTCAAGACATCAAAAACCCATTTTATACTCTTGCATTCGAAATAATATTTACTTTAAATTCCTTCTACCAAGTGTCCGTCATTCATAGCAATAGCTGCAAGTGGTGACCCCGACGTGATAATGGACGAAGGCAGTGGAATTTCACACCAGCTACCAAACAACGAGTTATTGACGCCTGGTGTACCCTCACAAGTCAGCCGGGTGGTAGACCACCTTTTTGGAGGGTAAATCCTCGATTATGGTTTCGGCAGTTGGAGTCCCAATTCTTCAACGCCGGCATTACAAGTGATTTAACCAAGTACCACACTTTGGTTGGCGCGATCGAGAGCGACGTTCTGGCTCAGGTCAGCGACGTAATCCTCAACCCTCCCGGACGCGACTTGTACGACACACTCAAACGGAGACTTGAAGAGCGATTTTCAGACTCTGAAGAACAACAATTGCGGAAGCTGATTGGCGATCTGGAGCTGGGCGATAAGAGACCGTCCCAACTACTGAGGGAGATGCGTGAGTTATCTTCGAATCGGGTAAGTGACGTACTTTTAAAATCCTTGTGGTTACAACGTCTATCTACACAAACCCAAGCAATTCTCAGTGTTTGTGACCAGGATTTAAATAATCTTGCAACTATGGCTGATAAAATAGCTGAAGTTACTATGTCACCTTCATTGCACGTACTTTGCCCACCAAGCACACCAGCCCCACCTTCCTGCAATTGCTCGACCAACCTAATTAACGAATTGACGTCCGACGTGCGGCAGTTGTCAACCCGCATCGATGCTCTTGATCGGGCTCGTTCAGAGACCAAAGGGCCTCAAGACAATCGCAGCCGGCCACGTTCTCGTTTTCGTCCTCGCAAACATGTCAATGGTGTGTGTTATTATCATCATAAATTTTTGGATGGGGCTAATGTATGCGTGTTGCCGTGTTCCTATGCAGCGCACAACGCAACTGTAACGGGAAACGAGCCGAGCTGTCGCTAAATGCGACTGATGCTGCGGCCCTTTTGACCAGTCACCTCTTCGTCTCCGATAAGTCCACAGGGTTACGATTGCTTGTTGACACCGGTGCGGACATTTCAGTTGTTCCTCCAGTATCCAAATTCCGGAAACCTCCCGTGTCTGACTTCAAATTATTTGCAGCAAATGGGACGACGATCTCTACATATGGCAGCCGAGTATTGGAGTTGGACCTCAGGTTGCGGCGTGCTTTTTGCTGGCCTTTCATGGTTGCAGACGTAGACAAGCCTATTGTTGGAGCTGATTTTTTGAAGCACTTCGGTCTTCTTGTCGATCTCAAAGGCCTTCGTCTGGTAGATAACCTCACATCCCTACAATCACTTGCTGCAATCGAACAAGTAGACCATTCCACAATTTCTACAGTTCGTGTAGTTGATGGTTCTCCTTACCTCACACTTATCGCGCAGTACCCAGATCTGACCAATCCTCTTAATGTCGGCAAGCGCACACCTCCTCATAATGTCACCCACCATATTCAGACAATAGGGCCGCCAATATTTGCCAAACCCCGGCGTCTCAGTCCGGAGAAAGAGGCAATAGCTTGGGCCGAGTTCTCATACATGGTAGCCCAGGGCATTTGTCGACCTTCCAAGTCATGTTGGGCATCACCATTACACATGGGCCCGTGCGGTGACTATCGGGAACTGAATGCCAACACAGTCCCAGACCGCTACCCACTTCCACACATTCAAGATTTTTCTAACCAATTGGCAGGCAAAACAATTTTTAGTACGATCGACCTGGTCAGAGCCTACCATCAAATCCCCATGGAGCCTACTAGCATTGAAAAGACTGCTATCATAACGCCTTTCGGGTTATTCAAATTTCCTTTCATGACGTTCGGACTTCGTAATGCCGCACAATGGTTTCAGCGATTCATACATCAAGTTACTAGTGGCCTTGATTTCTGCTATCCCTACCTCGATGATATTCTGGTGGCTTCGGGAGATCCAAGATCTCAATTACAACACCTGGAGCAACTGTTCCATCGATTTCGAGAGTATGGTGTTGTTGTCAATGTGGCAAAGAGCGTTTTTGGCCAGCCAGAGGTCAAGTTTGTGGGGTACCTCATTTCCGAGGAGGGTACATGTCCACTTACAGATAAAGTCTGTGCCATCCAAGATTTCCTATTGCCAAGAGCTGTCGCGGAACTCCGTAGATTTCTTGGATGCTTAATTTTTATCGTCGCTTCTTCCCCAGGACGTCTGAACATCAGGCAATCCTACACAACTTTCACAGTGGTAACAAAAAACGCGACAAAACTGTCATCCAGTGGACCCCTGATCTCGTAGCAGCATTTGACGAGTGTAAAGAGAGTTTGTCCAAGGCAGCACTCGTGGCACACCCTACACATGGCGTTCCACTATCCATCTCTGTCGACGCCTCTGAGTCCGCAATGGGTGCTGTAGTTGAGCAGTTGGTTGACAACTCTTGGCAGCCCCTGGGTTTTTTCTCCAAAAGCTTTCCCCATCTCAAAAAGGCTATAGTGCTTATGACCGTGAGCTCCTTGCGCTCTACAGCGGCATCAAGCATTTCCGCCACATGTTGGAGGGGCGTGAATTTATCATTTTTACGGACCACAAACCGCTAACATTTGCTTTCCGGCAGAAGGCTGATAAGGCAAGTCCTCGTCAGCTCCGTCATCTTGATTTGGTGGGCCAATTTTCAACTGACATACGTCATGTTTCTGGAAAAGAAAACGTTGTTGCTGACAAGCTATCTCGAATAGATGCTGTCTCACCACCACCTACTATTGACTGGGAACAGCTGGCAGCTGAACAAGCGTCTGATGCCGAGCTGCAGGCGCACCTCACACCAGATTTGTCACTGCGACTCTCAAAACTCTGTATGTTTGAGTCAACTATCCCAGTTTACTGTGATACATCCACAGGAAATGTTCGTCCTTTCATAACCCCACGCTTTCATCGTGCGGTCTTCGACATTGTTCATGGTCTATCCCATCCAGGAATTAAGACCACGTTAAAATTGCTGTCCACAAAATTCGTATGACCTTCAATGTCCGAAGACAGTCGCAACTGGATGCGTGCTTGCCTAGGCTGTCAGCAAGCAAAAGTTCATCGTCATACCAGCAGCCCAGTAGGAAAATTCCTAGCTGCTGCGGAACGATTTTCACACATACATATCGATCTAATTGGGCCGCTTCCCCCTCTCATGGACTCAAGTACTGTCTCACTGTGATTGACCGATTTACCCAGAATGTACCCCACTCGGGGATTCAACGCCGGAATCGGTCGCCCAAGGATTGATGTCCAACTGGATAAGTCGTTTCGGAACGCCACTCCAAATTACCAGCGATCAGGGACGCCAATTTGAGTCCGAAATCTTCCGGGCACTTACAGTAGTTTTAGGGACCCATCGCATTCGGACCAGCTCCTACCACCCAGCATCAAATGACATGATTGAGCGGTGGAACAGATCAATTAAGACAGCTATCAGATGTCATTCGCAAGCTGATTGGGTTGACGTTCTTCCCCTAGTCCTCCTGGGACTACGCTCAGCAATCAATGAAGAAGTGGGGGCTTCGACCGCCGAACTGGTTTATGGAACCACGCTTCGACTACCTGGCGAATTTCTTGATCCTCCCCAACCAATACAGGAGAGTATGCCAGCATTCGTTCAACGCCTACAAACTAAGATGAGCCAGCTTGGCCCAGTACCGATTTCGCGCCATGGCTCACGTTCTGTGTTCGTCCATAAGGACCTACAGATGCAGCCATGTGTTTGTGCGTCGTGACGCCGTCCGTCGCCCACCAACACCTCCATACGACGGCCCTTTTCCTGTATTGGAGTGGGGTCCCAAGCTCTTCCGCCTCAAGCTTGGCGATAGGGAGACGTCCATATCCATAGACCGCCTGAAGCCGGCCGGCTTACTTAGTTGCGGAGGTCGGCCTCGATGACGACTCATGCCCAGTTGACCAGGACCACAATCTCCACCAGCTGCAACAGCGGAGAGTACGGTTTGCTACGTGATGTCGATGCTCGAGGGGGAGTCTTGTGGCGACTCCACACCGCTTAACCTCCAACTACCAAGATATAAAAATCCAAATTTCGTTTTCGGTCAGGTGTTCTTAAAAAATAAGTTTCGGGGATTTCTAACAAGCCAGTCGTCGTCGAGTTGTTGCTGTGTTGCGTTCAAGACATCAAAAACCCATTTTATACTTTTGCATTCGAAATAATATTATTTTACTTTAAATTCCTTCTACCAAGTGTCTGTCATTCATAGCAATAGCTACAAGTGGTGACCCCGACGTGATCGGGCCCCTTGTAGCTATTGCTATGAATGACGGACACTTGGTAGAAGGAATTTAAAGTAAATATTATTTCGAATGCAAAAGTATAAAATGGGTTTTTGATGTCTTGAACGCAACACGGCAACAACTCGACGACGACTGGCTTGTTAGAAATCCCCGAAACTTATTTTTTAAGAACACCTGACCGAAAACGAAATTTGGATTTTTATATCTTGGTAGTTGGAGGTTAAGTGGTGTGGAGTCGCCACAAGCTCTTAAGTAGATATATATTACACTAACACTATATTTCCTTCAAGTAGGTACCTGTAATATTTAAGGTGCTACACTAATGTTAATAACCGACACCCTTTGTGTATTAAGTGGACCATTTTTGTATAGGTTTAGTACCTTATTTTGTATATATTGTGTTGGACGTCAGGGGAGAAAAGATGTTGTAAGTCAACTTAGTTCTAAGAAATACCGTTTGAGGCCACTGTTGTAGCGCCGTCTTGAGTGGACCAATAGGAAGACCTGTGGGTTTGGGGGATCCCAAACCCGTGTATAAATACCACCCCATATGGGATAATAGGGCAGACAAGCTAGAGCTCTCAACATTAAAGTGTCAACTCAAGCCGTGCGAGTTTTATTCATCCAGCCTACAACAATAATATAATTTTTGGATTTGTTACCAACTGAACTCTGTTATAAGTTCTTTCCTGTAGTTATAGGCAGTCACGCCAAACCGCCCTAATTGCCACCGATTTCCGCAATTTAACAGTTCAAGCACACCACCATCACTGAGCTGTCTTGATCCCAAGTATCCACCCCAGAACTCACCCAGGATAGGAAAAACTGCCAAGAAGTGGAACAGGTCCTCCGGTGCACCCAAATTGCACATCAAACACGTCGAGGAGCGGGCCTCTCGACGACTGTATGGATTAGCAGACCACCTCTGAAGCACAGTACCCAAATGATCCTTCTTACAAGGGTAATTCGGGCATTTCGTCTGCAGGTCGTCTCCCAGAATTTCCAAGTTCAGATGTCGATAGATGGGACTGCTTGGCCCTGGCCTCCCGTCTTCCAAGAAGGCCATGTCTTCGCGCCATGGCTCTCGAACTCCCCCAGCAATTCTGTCCATTTCCTGGTACAACCCGTTGACATGCTCCAAATCACCCACGAAGGAACAGCCAAACCGTCGAGCACTGCGCCACAGGTCGCTGTTCCAGAAGATTTGTCTTCGTGCTACCTCCCTCGCAACCAGATTTGAGTAACAATTTCCGGAATCTTCATGGCTTTCAGTACTTAGTTAAAAGCCGAGAAGAGAGTATGAGCAAACAGGGAGATTCGAATAAAATTCCATCGCCATACAAGTTTATTACAAGGATGTTTAAATTTGTATTCGTGCTGTTGGCCCATCCAGATTATATTTATCTGCTTCTTTATTGCTTTGAATGATTGCGTTAGACAGACTTCCTAGATTTATGTGTTTCTATCAGTATGTGTTGACTACATACACAGTTTAACGGACTAGATAGGGAGCTAGGTTTCCCAGTACCACTGGAGTTGGGCTTTGGATCTCAGTTACCTCATTTATACGATTATTTAATTTCCTCTTCTTCTTATTATTAAACTTCTTTCATTTCTTGTCATTATTGTTTAAGCATGATTTTATACATCCACAACGGCATGAAAATAGTTCACTCATAATACCTACGTTACAGAATACAGACCTGGAGCGATATATCAAGGCAAGGGTAAAGTTTATGGAAAAGACGTTCCTGAGAGGGTTGACATCGACGACCTCTGTCCTGCCCATATCCCCTGTCAAGAATGCCCAGATCCAAAAGAATTTAAATGTAAAACTGGGTTTTACTCCTATGAGCTGTTGGGAGGAGAGAAGCTCAAGGCCACTCCTCTTGAAAGTAACCACACATATCCTGGTCTTCCAAACAGAACCCTGGGTGAGTATGAAATACAGTAAAATCAACTTCAAATCCACTTGCCAAACGAGCATGATAATAACGAGTCACTCAAACACCTGGTCCATTGTTATTCATAGATGACCTAAATGGAGTGGGGAACTTGCACGGGTTGGAATTAGGACTTTTGAATAGGTTCCATGAATATTGTATGCATTCGATTTTTGAACCATAGGCAGTTTTAGATTTAACAGCCAGTTTGATGCTGGCGAGGCCCCAGCCCCATTAGGAGGTTTTTGTGTATCAAGCAAATTTTCCAAATCAATACAATCCTGTGCAACTAATCCAGCTATTGGTAAATAACCATTTATTTACAAAAGTAGATGTACCCCCCATGCGGTGCACGGGGTAGTATTAACACCCCCTCACCTCCCCACAAACACACTGTTGTAAAAAGTCAGCTGCTAAGAAAACCTCCTCAGCCACAGAAACGGTTTTACTCGCCAGAGTAGCTTGTTTGGTGCTTCGCACCTCACTCTTGGATGTACATATGGAACCCCCCCCCCTACACACACAATGAAATTTCTTTCTGTGCTGTTTGGCGGGAGCTTTTCGCTTGGAGAGCAAAATGCTGCCCCCCAAACAGCATTGAAACAAATTTCAAACGAACTTAATGACAACAAATTAACATCGCTACGGTTGTAGAGTGTCAGGTGTACGCCGTCGGAAAGCCAGTTTTCCTGAAAACCACGGACTCGAGCTATGGAAGCTGGATGAGAGACCCTCTGCAAAAGACAGAACCAGAGAAATACTGGATGACGCGGGCTGAGGCTAACACGATCCTCTACGAGTACGGCAATAAAACAGCCTACAGGAACAACACACCAAGTAAATCTTACACATTGGAGCATCCATTCAGCGTGAGTTAAAAAAAAAATTAGTAAAACTAGATAATTTCCTTCTGAAAGAAGACCTTGTATGAATATGACAATAGCTTCTCAAAACATATTATTATGTCCTAAATCGAGTATCAATACTTATCATAGTAGGTACATATCTATAATAATAACTAGGTACTTATACTATATGACATTCAAAGCAGGACAATACGAATAGGACATTTTAATAAAGCTTGACTCAAAAATTTAAAACAAATGTATACACACACTTATATATAAATACATGTACAGAAATATTTATCGTGTACCAAATTCGAATTCGATCTCACTGTAATGCTTTTTGGTTTATTATTTTCAATAACGAACCTATGGAATCGACCATGAAATGTTTACCCCCCCCCCCCCCCCCCCCAATCACTCAAAATTTCATGGTTTTGCGTTTCAAGGAACGTAGAATAGGTACGAATATCGAGAAAAACATTCCGTCCGTCTGCCGTACACGGCTTCTTCCTTAGTTCCCATCAACCAAAATTCACGAAATTTGGTATATGGGTCCCGTTATTGCTCTAGTTGGTCCTCGAAGTAACGCCAAGGGGTGAAAAATAGGGGTTGAAACATCCCGAGTACCCCTATATCAGAAAATTGTATTTTGAGGTGTGGGTTTTCTCGCATTTTTAAATAGTTCGATTTTTTTATGAATTTATGAGACCATTCGGAGCATTCTACGATGTTGCCATAAAATTGAATTTGCCCTAAAGAGCAGCGTGTATGTAGGCATCAACCTGCATGCATTGAGAGCGCACATAACTTGCCTCATACCCCTGTGCCTAGGGGTCTTGCCTCAGTGGGCTAGGGGTCCGACTGTAGGTCACAGGTTCGAATCCCAGCCGGGACCAAAAAAAATATTGTTTACTCCACTTCAACAACTTACCTTCATAACTACATCAAATTTTGCCATTTTACATGTGTACTGGTTTTTATGAAACAGTAATTCCCGGGCCGGCTTCAGTATTCGATTTGGGGCTCTCATGGGGGGAGCTCAAGAGTGTGTATTGACCACAGAAAACAATGATCAAAAGGGGAATCTAGGGAAATCTATTATAGATTATAATAAACCGTTGTGCAATAATCTGCAGCGTTTTTAGCGAATTTTCAAAGAAAATGAAGCTATTGCAATGGCTTCGAAATTTAAATAATATAAATTTTTGGAAATTTTCTTCATAGAAATCCGTTTCAGACCATTCTAAAACGATTCCTGAAATTTAACACTTTTTTATATGTATATATATATTTATATATGTGTCACTCCAGACGATAACTCTCGATAGAATTGAGATAAACAGCTCAAATTTGCACAAAAAATCTATCTTGGCAATCGAAAGGCTAAGTTCGAAGATGGGCGAAATTGGCCTGCTCTAAGGAGGGTTTTGGCGCATTTAAAGTGCGCAAAAATTACCCAAAAATCCCCAAAATGTTATTTTCCAACAAGTGACCCCTCATTTTAAAGGTTTTTGCACGCTGAACACGATGGTGGAATCGGATTTTAGATATCTTGATCCGTTCTCAAATTAGAGCATTTAAAGTGCGCAAAAATTACCCAAAAATCCCCAAAATGTTATTTTCTAACAAGTGACCCCTCATTTTAAAGGTTTTTGCACGCTGAACACGATGGTGAAATCGGATTTTAGATATCTAAATCCGTTCTTAAATTAGAGCATTTAAAGTGCGCAAAAATTACCCAAAACTAGGATAATCTTTAAACTCTTACCCCCCCCCCCCCCCCCACCCCCTTAGAGTGGTCAGCGTAGCACCCACATGTTCTTCCAAGTGATCCTTCCAGAAACCACATCCTTCCTTCATAGTTTATTTCAAGATTGAGCCTGCATGAAAAACAACCTGCACTTGAAGCACTCATGATTTTCTATAACAACTCCTTTACCTACTGCACTCTCTTGAGTAGGTAAGTCAAAAGTCCTAACTACCCTATCCTACCTAATATGAACCCACAGCGATCAAATAAATAAGCACTTAGTACAATTACGTAATAAACAAACGGTAGAATCAGGATGGACAAAACGTACAAATTAAAATAAATACGAAGAGAGTATACATAGAAAACCAAATTTTAGACCGAAGTTTTCCTTTATTCAAAACCATAGCCATTAATTCGAATATTTCTTTGAAAATTCGCTCATTAAGTCATGCTGCATGACTGGTTTTTTTTTTATTTGACCACTATAAAAATTACTCCCTTTGCTGTCCCATGAATTCGTTAGGAACAAATATAAATTATTATTATTTCAGTGTTCATCACCCGAAGGGGGTAAACTGTGACACGTGGTGAAGTGAGTGAGGGGCCGAAGGGCATATTCCCATCCGCAAGTGCATGTGGTCGGCATAATAGCATTCCCCAAAAACTCCCTCACCAGGCTACACAAAGCAATCAGCACCGCCTACAGAGCCGACAAATGCAGTAGCATGTCCTTGTAAAGTGCACCAGGCAACAAGGATCCTCAAGCTTTCATGGAGTTTCTAGGATATCACACGGGTGACAGACAAGACCACGGGAACGATCCACACCACCTCCTGCTCCCACATCCTCCTTTTCTCGTTAGCAAGGGATAAATACTTATTTATCTTCTCCCTGTGCTTGGCTTCTAGGTTGATGTGTGAGGTGCAGAGATGTCATTGAGGTAGGTCGGTCCCTCCGCCTTGTGCAAAAGGACAATATCAGGCTGGCGCGCGGTGAATGGCAGATCGGTCCTTGTCCCAAAAAATCTTGTAATTTTCATTCTCCAAGTACCCGGCTGGCTCATACTGGAAGTAGCGCGTCCTGTCCTGAACAAGAGCCTGTTTTAAGGCCAGCTCTTTATGGACTATACGTGCCACTATGTTATGACTAATCCGACACCACGGCTTGACAAATGCGACACACGGCCTGTACTCCAGCTTGCAGGATGATGTACTTCTGGTAGTTGCGGGTTGCCATGACCTGGTACTGTACGGCGATCATGAACCCTTCGGTTTCGACATACAGGGAACCAGTCACAAGAGTCACCAGTCTGCAAGAGGCAGAGCTGTCGACATCGGGGGACAGGAGCTGTACACGGAATCGCCCATGCAGCTCCTTCACTCCCCATGCCTCACCTTTGGCCACATCCCCAACCACCTTCCCTAGAGGATCAGCATTGGGCACGCACAGACTGAGGGGGGTAATGCCCTCGTCGACCTGACAAAATGCGTTCGCAATGGGGATGATGGTAATGCAACCAAGAAAGTACTCCCGAAGCCCGCCCGCCTGCCGATAGCAGAAGTTGGAGATGGCAGGGAATCCCCGACCCACAACACTCCGTGGAAGCGTGAATCTCTCAAACGCGTGGGGTGTTGAGCCCGGAAGGCAGTCCACTGAGTCCTAACTAGGCGGTCCAGGGATACAAGCTCAGAGTCACGCCACTTTACTACCCCAAAAGAGTATGTCAGCAGTGAGGCTGCATAGATGTGAACGGCCCTGGCCATGTTGCGGGAGTTGAGACCTGACTTGAGAAGTGCTCGAAGGCTAGGGGGTCGTATTATTATTATTTTTATTATTATTATTATCATCATCGTCATCATCATCATCATCATTATTATTATTATTGAAGAACCTTGCGTTGATTCGCCTTTGAGATAGCAAGAGGTTAAAATAGATATTTCAGAATTTCGATGACATCAGTTGTGTGATTTGTTGTGAATGGTAATGTTAGTGTGTTTTCTAAGTGCGAATTTAATCTGTGTACATGTTCACAAGTTTTTAAGGGATCAAGTGAGCTTTCTGAGAGAACATGGAGCATTGTGAGGCCAAAGAAATTGAAAAAAAACCACAGTCATGCAGCATGGCTATAAGAGCGAATTTTCAAAGTTTTCGGCATCTTCCTCCTCCGCCTAAAATTTTCTGAAAATTAATTTTCGGCCAATGTTTTCCCAACTTGATGCCATACAAAATTAAAACAGGAGTAGTTTTACGCAAAGTAAAATGTGGGGTGGAAGGAGGGGGAGGGGGAAATCAAAAATGTTTTGAATACCAGAAGAGTAGGTATTGGATACGTAACAAATTTTTTGTTCCATTTTTTGCCGAGTAACACCTCGGTTTGTAGATTTTCCAACGCTGAACACGATGGTGAAGTCAGAATTGCGATATCCCATTCCGTTATCAGATTAGAGCAGACGAACCAGGAAGAACATCTCAAGAAATAACCACGTTCCTTCATCTTCAAAGTGCTCCAGTTTGAGAACGGAATGAGATATCGCAATTCTGATTTCACCATCGTGTTCAGCGTACAAAAACCTTTAAAATGAGGTGTCACTTGTCAGACTTCTTCATTTTGGGAATTTATGGGTAATTTTCCCCCCCTAAAACTCCCCAAAACTCCCCCTTAGAGTGACCCGATTCTGCCCATCTTCGAACTTAGCCTGTCGATTGCCAAGACAGATTTTTCGTGCAAATTTGAACTTTTTATCTCAATTCTTTCGAGAGTTATCGTCTGGAATGACACATACATATATAAATATATAAATATATAAATATATAAATATATAAATATATATATAAATATATATATAAATATATATATATATACATATAATTTTTGGTGTCTTTCGGCAGTGAATTCAGGATGGTCTGAAACGGATTTTGGTATAAAAATCTTTCGGAAATTCGAGTTTTGAAAATTTTGGACCGAGAACAATAGCTTCCTTTTCTTCGAAAATTCGCTAAAAGGATTCCGTGTCAGATTAAACTTGAAGTAATTTATAATAATATGATGAGGTTATTGACCACTGGAAAAAGTATGTTAGGAGGTTCCTGAGGTTCGGCCAGAACCTCAGGAACCTCCTAACGTAATTTATAATATTATATAAAACTCTGATTCCGTCATTCGTCCGCGTCCGTTGAAGCTTAACACGTTCCGAGCGGCGCCGATTTTGGTGGAGACTCCCTGTGACGGCACCCGTTTTTTCGAGTTATTTGTTGATAACTGCTTATCATGATTAGTTATGAACGAAAACTACAATGTGGAACCAAAATTGGATGAAAATCATTGATTTATAGACGTTGGATCTATCGATCCACTTTGGCGGTAACGTACGACGGAATAGGCAACCCGCAATACAATCAGTGGTCTTTTGAGGCCTAGACTCATGAATAACGACTTACCGTGGTTGGATGCCAAAGGGGAACTGAAACAGATTCCTCGAGGAAAAAAGGAACGCAATAATCACAACAAAACTGAACATTGTACACAAAAACATCATCCAAACGCGGCGAGAAAATGTTGGTAAACAAACGGCTTGGAATAACGAAACGGAACGCAGTCTCTCGGAGGTCAGATCATCTAGAATAAAGGTGTTAAACTCAGCAGTCACTAGAGTGCGCGAAAGTTCAGTTTCAGAGCAGAATGTAGAGGCCTATTATCGTAGAAACGCTCCCCGTAGCTGGATCGATAGATCCAGGCTGGGTGAATTGAACGGCAGGCCTTGGATCGATCGATCCATTCCGCTCGGAACGTGTTAATCACAGCCAAACGCCAGAACCGACTCGTTTGATTCTTTTTGCATCGGACTCAAAGTCACTGACCGGTGATTGCAGGCTATGGTAGAACCGTGTGCACAATGCGCAACTGCGCTCAACTTCTAAACAGCGTGACCGACTTTGATGGAAATTTTTGCATCATGCTCTAGCGTGGCCTAAATAGGAGGGTCCCGGTGTCAGAATCCGTTATTATTCGTGCCTTGGCCGGGAAATGACAGAAAACTTTACAGCCTGAATGGCTGAAATTAACTGGTTGAAAGTAGTGTCGTAGCCTCCCTTTTCACCACCCATTTTAATATTTATTTGAAACCTCACGCACTGTCTGGTACCAACTGCACAAGGGTAGTGGGTGGCAAAAGTTGGCAGTTGGTCCATTCTATAGGTGGGGTGGGGATCAAGATTGTTGCGTGCGCATTTGCACACATACACACACACAGCGATTTCAGGATCCTTTCAGTTACAGTAATATGTTAAACAATTTAAAATTCCTGCCCATGACCACGAAGAGGGGGTCGTAGGGGCATGGCCTGTTGATTAGCTATATTACAATGTTTTATTCATATAGTGTATGTTTAGTATAATACATGCTTATCATATGGATTGCTACATACACGCTTGCACACATACACACACACAGCGATTTCATAATCCTTTTAATTACAGTAATATTATATTAATTAATATATATATATAAGTTATGTACCCACTTCACCCCATCTCCATAACATAACGTTGTACTGCTGATTCAGCATCCTTCAGAGTATAAAAGCAGGCGCCTTCAGCTTATCCCCAGTCAGTCTTGCCCAGTCCTCACGCCCGTCAACATTCGTGTCCGTGCAGTAACCTTATTCCGTGTGTGTTTGTGAAAATATAACGTTTTTAAAAACCCAAACTCGTACACGCATCTTGTTTCTGGCGCAGTCAAAGTGAGAACGTGGAAATTTTTCTCCGAAAGAAAATCGCCGAAAATATCCACGCGAACCTACGCACAAGTGTTCAATCACAAACAGTGTCCAGTGAAATTGGGATCACTACAAGGCTGACTCCTTACAAATGAACCGTCTCATCCATTTGTAAGTACTTTCTGCACGGCAACCTACGTTTTACACTCACACCAAGAGTACCAATTCTCAGCTCACACCAAGAGCCACACTTTTTCCAACGTTTTACACTCACACCAAGAGTACCAATTCCCAGCTCACACCAAGAGCTACAATTTTCATCAACCATTTTTTGCATCGACCAAGAGTCGACCTTCTACGACCTTTCCCTTTGCGACGAAGGCAAACACTATCTTCACCTTTGAAAAATCAACCTCACTTATCAACGACGCGGAACTCCGTACGTCCCTTTAAAGAAAAAAAAACAGCTTTCATCTCCCAGCTGTCGCTGACGAACCCCTGCGAACGCACATCGCAGTCTTCTCGGTCCGACGCCGCTATCACCTAATTCTTAGAAGAACATCCTCCCTCGTCACGACCTACACATCTATTTTATCAACACGTAACCCTAAGTAGATTCTAAGATTACTATTATTCCTTCTTGCTATTTCTTGTGTTAATTTTAAGCTTCCTATTTTTCTTTGTATCTCACTACACACGTAATCCCAAACAGAAACCAAAATTCCGAAGGAATTCAAAAAATACGTGACGGACAGAATCAGAAGGTTAGGAACTTCCGACCAACTCTTAACCGATTCCAGACGTCCTCGCCACACCCGAGATCCCATAAATCCCCTATCCACAATGGCCACGGGCAGCGGACAGAATATGATGGAGTCCCCCGAAGCCCACATCGCAAGGCTTGGACAAACGGTAGAAGCCGCCCATCAGGTCATTGCTGACCAATCCAACCAACTGACTAGGCAAGAAGCCAAAATAAATGAGCTCACCGCCGCAGTTGAGCTAATGCGCCTGAGTAGCGTTAGCAATCAAGAGGGCAGACAGCTTGATCCACCTGCACCTACCGGCACTGTTCCAATTTTACGTAAGGAACATCTAGACATCATCCCACAATTCTCAGGCGATCCCGAGACCTTAAATAATTTCTTGGATATAACGAAGAAATTATTCGATAGATTCTACAACCACGCCAATCCGGATGACTTCCAAAACGTAATGATTTTAGCGGGCATCAAAGCCAAAATTCTTCCCCCAGCAGCAAACGCCGTACTATCTGTAAACATAATAAATTATGCCCAATTAAGAGACACTCTTCTAAACACCTACTCTGATAAACGTGACATATTCACGTTAAATATCGATCTAACCAATTTAAGACAATCAGAGGGTGAAAGTCCTTTCAAATTTCACTCACGAGTGCGGGAAACTCTGTCTAAAATAACAGCGTACCTCAACGCACACGACCCCCGAAATGCGATTCTTTTGGGTAGGCACTATGAAGCACTGGCACTGAGATGTTTTCTCTTACATCTAAAGGAACCACTCGGAAGCATACTGAGAACAAGGCAACCAGCGGACCTAAACACCGCACTAGGCTGGATGACGAATGATTATCAGTTGCTTGCAACCACTAACCGTTCCAAGCCACAAGCCAGTAACTATTCAAAAAACTCGAATTTCACCCGTCCATTTCAAAATTTCACTAAAAATCCGAATTCCTATTCAAACGTTCAAAGACCGCAAAATCCCAATACTTCAAGACCACAAAATCCAAATCCCCAGACGAACCTGCAAGACAACCCGTTTCGAAATGTGAGGCCAATCCAATACCAGAACCAACGGTATGGATCAGGACCAAATCCGAAACCAAATACACAACGACTCCCGGGTCAGAACCTACAGAACACTAACAAACCGAAACAATGGTCTCCCATGTCGTGGCAAACGACCAATCCCAACCTCCACAACATAGAACCGGAACAACCGGAGGATAGCGAATGCGCTCCATTCGCGAATTTTGTTCCACAAGAACAAGACGCCGAGGAACAGGAGTACCCCGAAAACTACACCCATTCACCCAACGACGTAGAGAATACCCAAAGCCCGAGTCATTTTTTAGAGGCCGAAAGCCTCGACCCCCAATCCATAGCCTAATGACCCTAAACGGAAAACACACCAGCGAACTGCCTTTCATCTTTTTGCCCAAACTAAACCTGAAAATCTTGATCGACACAGGCAGTTCCACGAGCTTCATAAATTCCCACGTAGCCGAAACTTTCTTCCCCAACAAATTTATCGAAACGCCATTCCTAGTTAAAACTGTTCACGGGACATCACAGTCCAACTATAGCACCATGGTACCTTGCGGCGAACTATTTCATGTAAAAGGGTTGAACCTAAAATTCCATATTTTCGACTTCCACTCTCGATTTGATCTCCTCATTGGCCTAGATAACCTCAAAATTTTGGGAGCCTCTGTGGACCTCCAAGAACACTCCCTCAAAACCCCAAGGGTTAAGCTGCCTTTATTCCTCCTCAACTTAGAATTAAATGAAACTCACAATATCGACAGTAGGTGTATCCAACAAGTTAAAGTTACAATAGACAATGTCAAAAATGGCGACGCAGTCCTCCCATACCAGAAAATTGCGTCACTTGAAATCCCAGAGTGCCTTGTACACGTTCAAAATTTCGAAACCTTCGTACAAATCCTCAACCCAACCGACAAACCGACGGAATTCGTACAAAACGCCCCACTTCTGGCCGAACCCTTAGACGTCAGTGACATATCCCATTCAACCCCCAATTTCAATAATTTCGAACAAGACACATATAAATTCGACTTAGGCCAACTACGATTAGACCATATGAACGAAGAGGAAAAAACGGCCATTTCAAAGTTAGTGCAAAAATATTCCGACATTTTTCACCAAGATGGCACGAAATTAACATTTACCAACAACGTCAAACACGTTATCCGCACCACGGACGATGTACCCGTTTACGCAAAAAATTACCGGTTCCCCGAGATCCACTTAAAGGAACTCGACAAACAAATGGGGGAACTGCTCGAACAGGGCATCGTCCGAAATTCAGAAAGCCCATGGAACGCCCCAATTTGGATCGTCCCCAAAAAAATGGACAACAGCGGAAAACAAAAATTTCGTGTCGTCATCGACTACCGAGGGTTAAACTCCAAAACCATCGAGGACAAATATCCTCTTCCCCAAATATCGGAACTCCTGGACAAACTAGGTAGATGCCAGTATTTTAGCACAATCGACCTAAAATCTGGCTTCCACCAAATCGAGATGGACCCTGAAAGTATCGCGAAAACTGCGTTCAGCACTCCCACCAGACACCTGGAATGGACCCGAGTCCCTTTCGGACTACGGAACGCACCCAGCACGTTCCAAAGGGTCATGGACAACATCCTGCGTGGGATCGCTAACGAATATTGTTGCGTCTATCTTGACGACATAATAGTCTTCAGCACTAGCCTCCAAGAGCACATCCAACGCCTTGAAGCAGTTTTCAAACGCCTGCGAGCGGCGAACTTGAAGGTACAACTCGATAAAACCGACTTTTTGAGAAGAGAAGTGGCCTACCTGGGTCATGTCGTCACCCCAAATGGAGTGAAACCTAACCCGGATAAAATCAAGGCCATCTTAAATTATCCAATCCCTAAATCGGCCAAAGAGATCAAAGGATTCCTGGGCTTACTCGGATATTATAGGAAGTTCATTAAAGATTTTGCAAAGCTAACCAAGCCGATGACGAAATGTTTAAAAAAGACTGCCGCTATCAACATACGGGATCCTGATTACCAACAATGCTTCGAAATTTGCAAGAACCTTCTCAGTAACGACCCCATACTACAATACCCTGACTTTTCCAAACCATTTCGACTCACCACCGACGCCAGCAATTTTGCGTTAGGATCAGTGCTTAGTCAGGTAACCAACAATTCTGATCTACCAATAGCCTATGCGAGTCGCACCCTCAACGAATCAGAAACAAAGTACTCCCCAATCGAAAAGGAGCTGCTCGCAATTGTATGGGCCGTTGGTTACTTTCGCCCATACCTGTTCGGTCGAAAATTTACCATCTTCTCGGACCACCGCCCCCTTCAATGGCTGTTTTCGCATAAAGAGCCCAGTTCTCGGCTTTTCGCTTGGAAAACGAAATTACAAGCATATGATTTTGAAATCATATACAAAAAGGGTTCTTTAAATACGAACGCTGACGCCCTATCTCGAATAAAAATTGACGATACCCCTAACCTGCACACATTGGAAAAAGACCTCTCACAACTTCTTGGTCAAAAACTAGAACTCAGCCCGAACATGCTACGCGACATAGACTCCACTTCGGTTATCGCAAACGTAGACCCGGGGGAGAAAGAAACAATCAACTCGCACGAATCCGACGACGATGACTGTTCCTCACAGCTTACGGTCCACTCAAACTTCCTGGGAAATACGGTCACTACCATCCCCATTCGCGACCAGCCCGTAAACCTCTCCACCAACCAAATCATCCTCACGGTAGTACAACATCCCGTCTCGGACACAGTCAAAATTTCAACCTTATTCAAAAACAAAATCCGAATGAACGTGAAACTGAACGACACGACATTCGAACAGGATTTGGTCAAATTCATCAAAGAATTCATCCACCCTAAGGTTAAATACGGGATTTACTTTGAAACAGATGTGTACGATAGGTTTGTCAGAGTAATCACTTCCACCTTCACTTATTCCAAAATGAGCATCACCAAATACTCGAAACGACTGGTAGATGTCCAGACTGAATCCGAACAAATTAACCTGATTGCCAAATATCACGGAGGAGTCACTAACCACCGCGGAATTGATGAAACATATGAAAAACTGAAGAGGGAATATTATTGGCCCAACCTTAAAATTACCATACAGAAATTTATTAACAACTGCGATATATGTTTACAATGCAAGTACGAACGATCGCCGCTCAAGATCAAATACAACCTTACACCTACCGCTTCACGTCCCCTTGAAACCTTACACATGGACAAATTCACAATCGAAAATTCTAAATTTCTGACAATAATTGATACATTCTCGAAATATGCTCAAGCCTACCCCATCGCCTCATCCACCGGGATAGAAATCGTTAACGGACTAATGAAATTCTTTTCGCATCACGGAATCCCTAACAAAATTGTTTCAGATAACGGAACTGAATTCCAAAATTCTCTGGTCAAGGAATTAGCGGCCCTTCACAAAATTGAAATTCATTATATATCGTCCCAACATCCGGAATCAAACGGCGTAATCGAACGGTTCCATTCAACCTTAATCGAACATGTCAGATTACTTAACAGCCAAGATGAATTCAAAACAACCAGTACTCGAAATAAAGTAAACTACGCAATTATTGCGTACAATAACTCGATCCATTCAACCTCCAAATTGACCCCTTTCGAAATCTTATACGGGCACATCAATAACCGTTCTTTGTTAGAATTAGATCTGGAAAGGCTATTGGCGAACGACTACTTGAACAAACATAAAGAAAAGGTCAAGGCCCTCTATGCCCATCTTTCCGAGAAATTTCAGAATCATAAGGAAAACGTACTAGCAGTGAAAAACGCCAACAGAATTGATCCTCCCGAAATCCCTAAAGAAGTATTTATCAAAACCGTCCAACGTCAAAGCAAAACCAAACCAAAATTCAACAAAGAGGAAGTTACAGAAATTGATCCGGCCACGAAAACAATTCAGATCCTCCCTCGACATCACAACACCAAAGTAAAGGCCCACCTAACCAACGTCAAACCCCCACGGAAATTCTACGAGACCAAGGTTCAAAATGCGTGGAACTCAGAACTACCACCATCCGAGACGCTATCCCACAAATTTGGATTAAAAATTACTAGAGGAAACCTCCTGACTCTAAAACCCGGCGCATGGGTTGACGACATGATCGTCAACTTCTACATGGAACTAATCGATGAAAGAAATCGCAACTCCAAATCATTACCCTCGACCTTCTGTTTCAATTCTTTCCTTTACGTAATGCTTTCAGCGGAAGGTTACGATAGAGTTAGAAATTTCACTCGTAAATCCGACATTTTTGCCAAAGACCTCATAATAATTCCTATCTTTCAATCGAATCATTGGAGTCTAGTAATGGTAGATACTAGACAAAAACAAATCTCATACTTCGATTCTCTCTCAGAAGCACGGATCAACAACGGTACTGGACATAAAAATGCAATCGAAATCCTTGAAAATATACAATCGTATCTAGCATATGAATATCTGGAGAAAAAAGGAACCCTATTGGACTCGGAAAATTGGTCCACGATCCACATGCGTACAGTTCCCCAACAAACAAATTCAGACGATTGCGGCATCTTCATGTGTCAATTCGCGAAATTATTGACCAGCAGACGACCCCTGTCATTTTCTCAATCGGACGTCCCCCACCTTAGAGAACAAATGTGCTCCGAAATTTTAAAACTATCCTTACTCTGATTGTTGCAGAATCCCACTTCTATTCTCGTCTTCAACGGGACTAGAGATAATCAATGTCACTGCAAACCTAGGACTCCTACCAGTACTCCTCCGACCCGCAAAAATAGTCGAAGGCTACCACACCATTACCCACTATTACGACCTCAACAACCTGACGGATAGAATCGACTTCCTCCACGCACAATACGACCAGATCTTCACCTCTGTTATACGATCCCAATCAAGTTACTTAGAACGGACGGATATGTTCATTTCAACAATTAACCATACCTTTGAAATTATTAACACAAAAATGCAGAACTTCCAACTCAAACAACCTCAACAGAAAAGAACGAAACGAGGTCTAATCAATGGATTAGGGTCCCTGGTAAAATTTATAACTGGGAATCTCGACGCCAAAGACGGCAAACGTTACGACAACATAATAACCCACCTTCAGAGGAATCAGGAAAACCTGCAAACGCAACTAGATTCTCAATATTCAATTAACCAGGCCTTTGCTCAAAATTTCAACCACACGATGGAGATAATCAATCATAACAACCAACAAATCGCGAAAGAATTAGGATACCTTCAAGAAATGCTTGTAGGGGAGACAACCCACATTCGAGCGACGAATGATTTTCTGGAGCACTTCCAGATTTCCCTAAATCTCTTGCTTGCCCTCATCCAGGATATCGAGACCTCACTTACATTCTGCGAATTAGGTAAACTCCACCCGAGCATCCTAAACTCTGAACTATTATTAAAAGAACTAGACCGTCTCACAGAATTCTACGGACCTAAATTTCTCAATCACTCGGGCAGCGATTTGTTCGAAATAAAATCTCACATCACAGTCCAATGTGTTGTAGGAACTGACGAAATTGTTTACTTCTTGGACGTCCCTATTGTCGACCCTAGAAACTTCGACCTGTACTATCTTGAATCCCTACCTGCAAGTTTGGATTCGGAATATGTAACGATCGTACCCTCTGTACGTTATCTCCTCAAGTCTCAAACTGAAGCCCTGCCATTACGCGAAATCTGCCCCTCGGGCTCCTCATACTATCTCTGCCCCGGCCACTCGGTAATCGAAACAAGCTCGAAATGCGAAATCGAATTCTTAATGTCCAGTTCAACCCACCTTTGCGACTATACCAAATTGGAAATCCCCTCCAACTACGCTTCACTTTTACAACGAATTAATCAATACCTCCTAGTTTTCCCCCACGGCGATGTAATAAACATCGCCTCTGAATTCGGAAAGGAATTGCGGACTCTGCAAGGGATTTATTTGGTTAGACCTGGTAGAAACTCGATTTCTTACCACAACCAAACCCTTTTCGCGGCTCATAGGAGCATCACTGGTACACCCCTGTTGATAAGGAATGTTCAGATCAAAATCAACCCCCCGGAAGCCCTAACTAGCACTGTACACCTTAGGAATCTCGATCTGTCAGCTGTAAATTTAGAAGATACTCGACCTATTAAGCGCTTCACGCTCTACGAACTAGCCACCCCTAGCCTTTGGTCTATACTGCTGTATGTCATGCTCATTATATTCATCCTGACCCTAGTAATCCAGTATACGAAACACAAACGAACGATGACCGTCAATCAAGGATCATGATTAACGTTTCTGTAACTTGTAGATTAACGTTTCTGTAGCTTGTAAAATTTAATCCTTGGTAGATCGTCCTTCTTTCCCGATTGTTCTCCCTTTATCATTGTTCTTGTTTTGCTCTTATTTTCAACGATCTTTTGTTATCTCGTCTCTCTGTATGTCCCCTTATTCTGTACATTCGTTTCCACATTCTGTATTTCGTGTTTTTATATATTCTACTCCTTGTTATTATATTTTTTTTTTACCACCAATGTAACCACCTATTCCTTATCTTTTTATGTAAGTTTTGCTTGTTTGTTGTATTTTTGTACCTTTTTAAAAAAAAAAAAATGATATTGTATCTATTCCTTATCTTTTATGTAAGTTTTGTATCATGATGATATTGTATCTACGCTACACGGACGCTTCGTACTGTTGTATTTTCTGAAAATTTTGTATCCCCAAAATTTTAACCTCGGGGGGAGGAGTTATGTACCCACTTCACCCCATCTCCATAACATAACGTTGTACTGCTGATTCAGCATCCTTCAGAGTATAAAAGCAGGCGCCTTCAGCTTATCCCCAGTCAGTCTTGCCCAGTCCTCACGCCCGTCAACATTCGTGTCCGTGCAGTAACCTTATTCCGTGTGTGTTTGTGAAAATATAACGTTTTTAAAAACCCAAACTCGTACACGCATCTTGTTTCTTATATATATATATATATATATATATATATATATATATATATATATATATATATATATATATATATATATATATATATATATATATATATATATATATATATATATATATATATTTGCATCCTGCTATCATAGTGGCATCCGCACATAACGCGTTATTGTGGCACCCTTGCAATCTAATAATATATATCGAATTTTTAAGGCGTATACTGGTCCGTTACATTGATAGAAAGTGATGGGTGTAATTTTTATCTTGAAATTGCAAACAGAAATGAAATCCCATAATGCTATCATTATGGCATCTTTTCATTCTTAGATCAATATGGCACCCGAAGTATACATTATCCAAATTCACATCATTGCAGAACCCACTTGTGTATACATTGAACATAGTGCTATCAATATGGCACCATGCGCTGTTGCCAAATCTCTAGTGGGGAAAGCATTTAACCTGGTAGTGTAGAATCGTAGCCCCGGGTGACCATGCGGGCCACAGCGTTAGATCTTAGTAACCCCAAAGTTGGTGGCAACTGGTCCTCGTCTCAGGCGGGCACCAATGCAAGCTTTTCAAAGCGTGTGCTTACTCGACCAGCGATTAGCTCTTCACCTCTCATAGTAATCATTCGAAGTCTACAGAGTCTAAAAAAGTTCCCCCCGGGATATACTCATTGAGGTCAAATTCAGGGTTATAAAAGACAATTAATTTAATTGTTAGACTTAGAATCCATCTCTGCAGTACCCAATACGGTCGATTTTTCAACTCCCACAAAACCCCTACCTATTTCTGGATGGATAAACTTGCAGCAAGGAAATGAATTGAGCTATGTATGTATTAAAACGTCACTGTTTCATTACAGTAAGCATTTCTATATGTACCTATAAGGAACATCCTAGGCCAATAAAATTAGAATTTTTCCAGGAATTAATTGACAAAAAACAGGAAACCGTTTTAGTACCTTCAGATGATGCTAAATAAGAGTTTAATACCTTCAGTTGATGCTAAGTAAGAGTAATCTGCGTTTGCACGGTCACAGGTGGTGAGCTTAATTTTTGAGAGCAAAAACACATCGACATTTTGGCACTTCAATTTTTTAGTTAGGTATATCTTCCAAACCGTACATCCTACATTCCACCACTAGAACCGAAAAACATTAACTTTGGCATCGAATCACTATCTCAAACGTCAATTCCAGATGTACATTACAGTTGTAATGTATGTCTAAAACCAGTATTTTTTTCATTTTTGGCGAAATTCTCAATTCATGACTGAACAAACGGCTGGTTCTGGAATGAACATTCTATGAAAACCCTTTGGAATGAAAAGGGGTATAGCAATAAATTCTGCTTTCATTGAGCACCAACAATTTAAAATTTGGTACAGCCTGATGTATACCTACATAATTGTATACGACAATATTCGAGAACGGCCAGTTCGCGGAATTTTCACTAGGTCGCTAGCCCTACTACAAGCTGTAACAATGGATTTTGTTCAATTTAATAATCAAATTTAATTGGGTAAACTTGAACAGATTTTGTTCAATTTAATAATCAAATTTAATTGGGTAATCAAATTTAAATGGAACTTCATCGCATTAACCCTTCAGAAAGGAAATTCAATTCCATAATCTATACATATAATAAAACAGTGTCTGTTTGTTTGTTTGTCTCGGCATCAATTGAGAACGGCTGAACGTAGAAAGTTGCGGCTGGTACCATTTGACGCATAATTTATCTGGGAAGGTTTATGAAAAATCCGCATTTGAATCTGTCCATCCGTTGAAACGCTATGAATGAAATACTACTAAAAAACGTGTTATAATCACTTCTATGAGGACGTTTATGCTTATAATAACTTTGAACGGTTGGACGTAAATCCGATTGTAGAAAGTTGCGGCTGGTACCATTTGACGCAGAATTTATCTGGGAAGGTTGATGAAAAATCCGCATTTGAATCTGTCCATCCGTTGAAACGCTATGAATGAAATACTACTAAAAAACGTGTTATAATCACTTCTATGAGGACGTTTATGCTTATAATAACTTTGAACGGTTGGACGTAAATCCGATTGTAATTAGATTCTGGATTCAGCTCGACGAGTACAGTCAAGTGGTACTTCGTTCAGGATGTTAGTGGGAGGGGGGTACAGGTTATGAGAGGGGGGGGGGGGGGGGGGGGGGTCTACAGATATTTCAAAACTACTTGACCAATTGGAGTGCAACTTTGGGAATTTGTTGTGTGAACATTGAGGAATGTTTCTAACCAGGTAGGGAGGGTTCATAGGATACGGGGGGGGGGGGGGGTTAAAGGCAGTTAGGGTTGGCATTGGGGAAGGTTTCTGATCAGTTGAGGAGGGGGGGTTACAGGGGGTGTCTGTTCTACCGTTGCGAAGCGCGGGTACACAGCTAGTTTTATGTCATATAATGATACCTCATATAGAAAGGAAACCAGGGGTCATAATTACAACTGCCCCGTATTTCTGACAAAACCCCCTTCCATTGCGAAATAAAAAAAAATGAGTTATTTTAAGGTTGTCTGTTACCACTAATACACGAAAAAACTCAAAACACTGTTAAAGGTACCGGTTTTGGTGATCAATATCAAACCATCGTCAGTAACCATCGTCTTTTGCTACTTTCGTTACTGACGATGGTTTGGTCACTGAAACCGGTACAAACGTGGGTTTTTTGTACCGGTAAACCCGGTTGTGTAAAATACACAACTTTTCAATAAATCCTGTTTTTGGTTTATTATCTTCAACTGGAATCGGGTATAAAAATAAAAAGTATAAACCCCTCCCTGAAATAAGACGGTTTCCGTTTCAATGTACCCAGGAAAGCCTAAATCGAGTACTGGAACCGGCAAGGGAATTACAGTTTCATAAAAATGCGTGGGGTTCAATAATTCTATAATTAATCATTTGTTGTTCTTCATGAAGCATTGTTCAAGCTGCAAAAGTGCCTAACAGCAAAATCCAAAAAAGGCCTTCATCCCAACCAACTCGAATTCATAAAGCCATCTGTGATTATAATCAGGTGCTCCCTAGCGATGATGTCTGGGCCGGATTTATTCTGTTTGATTCACGATCGTGTTGACGAAGCTTTTCTGTGCAAACTAACGGCTGGTCATACAATGTTCCGGGTGGTCTCAAAAACTCTTTAGTTCACGATCAATTTAAAAACGTAAAAAAACGCAAACCCTTCTATTGAAACGTTTCAAGTTACGGTTTTCTGAACATTTCAACCCCATTTTTCACCCCTTAGAGATGACTGACAGTAACGCCGAGCTTCGCGGACCAACTAGACCCCAAACGGGACCTACAAACCAAATTTCATTAATTTTGGTTCATGGTAGCTAAGAAAAGTGCTAAATACATCGTACAGCGGACGGACAGAAATTTTTTTATTGCATTTTCGGATTCTACATACTACCTTGAAATGGAAACTTTCAAAGTTTGATGGGTTGTTGGTGGGGGGTTACATTTTTTATTTTTTCATGTTCGATTCCAAAGGTTCATTATTCATAATAATAAACCCAAATTAATGAAATTCGGTTTGTGGGTCCTCTTTGGGGTCTGAATGGTCAGCGGAGCTCGGCTGTAAGGGGAGAAAAATAGGGGTTGACATTTTCAGGGCTCCGTTAATTCGGGTTTTTGGTTTTTAAATTGATCTCGAACTTGGGCATTTTTTGAGACCACCTGGAGTATGTACAGCCGTTCGTTCACATTATGGCCCTGAAGTTTGCACCGAAAACCTTCGTCAATATGATCGCTAATGAAATGGTATGCATCCATCGCGGATGGTTGTATGAAGTCGAGTTGGTTGTTCCAAGATATTATTTGATATAAAGAATGATTGTTATTTTTTATTTTTCTAATTGGTGGGTACCTACTTTTGCAGCTTAACACACATGCTTCATGAATATCAACAAATAACTTACTAATCACAGCATTCTTGAATCCACCGCATATTTATGAAACTGTAACTGCCCGGCCGGCTCCAGTACTCGATTTAGTGCTTTCCTGGGGGTCCACGAGGGTAGGTATTGACAACAGAAAACACTGATTTAAATTATACACCGTTCGGTAATAAGCTGCCACGATTTTGTACATGGGACTTGTCCATGGGACAAGTTAGTAGGTACTATTTTTTTGTGTTATTATTTTCAATAAAGAACCTTTGGAATCGAGCATTAAACCAATTATTTTGAAAGCATTAATTTCAAGGTACCTACGTAAAATCCGAAAATGTATAGAAAAACGCTGCAAATTACTACACAACGGTTTATGACTAACCGGTATAGAAACACTGAATTCTGTGTTCAAAACCTACCCTAGTGCGTCTCCCAGGAAAGCCCTGATCGCCTAATGGATCCAAATGGGTCATTTCAGTTGATAAAATGGCTGATGGATTCAAGACCTCTACCAAAAGTGTAAGGTGTATTTTTCGAATTAATTTTTGGTTTATTATTTTCAATAATGAACCATTGGAATCGAGCATGAAAAAAAAATTCTAACCCCCCCCCCCCCCCCCGCCTCAAAATTTGATGGTTCACGTTTCAAGGTATGTAGAATCCTAAAATGCAATAAAAAAAATTCTGTCTGTCCACCGTACGCCGTACTGGCCACTTTTCTCGGTTACCATGAAAAAAAAATTGATGAAATTCGGGTTATAGGTTCCGTTGGGGGTCTAGTTGGTTCTCGAAGCTCGGCGTTACTGTCAGTCATCTCAAGGGGTTCAAAATTGGGGTTGAAATTTTAAGAACGCAGTAGCTCGAAAACTTTCGGTAGAAGGGTATGGTTTTTATTACGTTATTAAATTTGTCTCCAGCTAAACAATTTTTTGAGACCACCTGGAGCATTTATGTCCAGCCGTTCGTGTGCAACAAAAAGCTTCGTCAACACGATCGTGAATCAACGGTATAAATCCGGCCCAGATAATCATCACTAGGGAGCACCTGATTATAATCATGGATGGCTGTATGAAGACGAGTTGGTTGTTGTGCGATATTATTTCATTTGAAAAGTGATGGACTATTGGATTTTGTAGGTGTAAAACTTGAACAAACGTTGAAGTATTGTTGATGGGTAAATTATTAAACAATGGTAAATTATTACACAACGGAAAATTATTACACAACGGTAAATTATTACGTAACGGCAAATTATTTTACAACGGTCAATTATTACACAAAGGTTCATCTACCAAGAAGGGGCTGGATTTTGTTGATCGGTACTTTTGCAACTTGAACAGCCGTTGAAGTATTATTGATGGGCAAGTTATTACACAACTGTTCATTATACTTGACCACGAAGGTATGTACTGACGCCAGAAAGCAGTGATCTACGCAGAAGGGGCATCTATTTCACTCTACATGCACAATTTCTCTTCAGAACTTCATTATTTGCGTTTCTTTTTGCCGTTTTAGTTACTGTTTGTCATCGATAGAATTATTTTAGCAACATTTAACTCCTGATTTGGGTAGGTACCCAGTAACGAGTACGAGGTTAGGTACTAACCTACGGAGGGTCTGCGATTTACATAATATGTATAGAATAGTACATATTATATTATATAGACGGACGGGTTATCTATACAGAGAGCTGTGATCTGTACAAAATAATAAACCGTTGTGCAGGGATTTGCAGCGTTTTAAATATTGGTTGCTGAACCTGGTAACTAAGAAAAGTGGCCAGTACAAGCGTACGGCGGACATACAGAAATTTTTTATTACATTTTCGGATTCTACATCGTAAACCATCAAATTTTGAGGGCTGGGGGGGAGGGTTTTTTCCCATGCTCGATTCCAATGGTTCATTATTAAAAATAATAAACCAAAATGTCAAATCTATTTGGCAACCAACTTCTGACTTATTTTTCCGCGTTTGTTTTTTCTTTTTCTTGATTCTACACTATATCCTGAGCTGAAAGACACTTGTATTTCAACTGTCAAGGCCGCATAGGCTCGGCAGACAAATATTAAAATTTTAAATTTTGGGAACAAACATCTGACTCATAATGTATTTCAAAATTCAATCCACACAATTCAATCCACAACGGCAAACGTTTGATTTCGAATGGCACTTGTTGGAATCATTGGGAAATGTGGCAACAGTACAAGTTCTCCTTTAAATCTTTCTATTAAAATTGTTGATTCGATGGTATTGTTCATCATATTTGTCAATGAAAGCCCGGTACCTTAGCAAAGTCTTGCTGGATTCATTGAGGAACCCTTTTGGTTTATTATGGTGTTGGTGGGGGGGGGGGGGGGGAATGGGTGTAAAAATAGGGTTTTACAGTGTTTGAGGTTTTGGTGAGCATGAGCTTGCGTGGTACCGTTTTCCATGTTTTTCAGAGCACGAAGACCGAATATGAAGTTGATTCTGACCAAAGAGTTAAGAATTGAGGTTGTACCTAACGTTCAGCTCCCCGAATTCATTTTTTATGGGTCAGAAACCTGGGAAATTGTCTGAAATCACCATGAATTTGTATAATAACACACAAATTAATATCAACAGGTGAATCAAGACAATTAGATGGCAGTATAATTGATCAAAGATAATTTGTTTTAAAAAACGTGTTTTGAGAAACTATAAATGAGCAGCTAACATTTCTGTAGGTAAGTCTAAAAGAATAATAAACCCATGCGACAAGGACTTTGCAGTGTTTCTGTATTGAAATATTCAATTTACAATTTTAATTGGTTGAAAAGAAATTGCTGCATGAAACCGAGTTGGTTGTTCCGCGATATTATTTCGTTTCGAGAAAGATGGTTATTTTCGATTTGGTCGATAGGTACATACTTTAGCAACTTGAACAAAAATTTGGTTCGATGTATGTATCTTGGTCTGTGTCCGCAAACCCTTGGCACGCGCATAATATCCTCAGTTCGAATCCGATTTTGGCAACATTTGCGGGCTGGGCTCCCCATCCGCTCGGATATGGGGAATCCTTATAGGAAAATAATAAACCGTTGTTTAATAATTTGCAGAGTTTTTACGTTTCTTCCCGCTAGGTAATTACAGTTTCCTAAATATGCGGTAGATTCGAAAACTCTATCTACAATTATTTGTTGTAATGCATGAAGCATAACTTGTAGTTTAAAAATAGTAGAACGAAAATTCCTACGCCTAGTTTGAAGAATGGTTCCTAAAAATGCCATCGAAATCGGGCGGTCAAAGAATGATAGAATACGACTTTATAACCAAATTTGTACTTACCTAGCTTCTACGAATACTTCTACAAATATGGAAAAATTAGTCGTGGGTTTTTCAAAATTAATAGTTAACGCTTTATTAATAGGTAAGGCTTCTGTACTTGTCCTCAGACGGCAACATGAACAAACACAGGTTGATGAGAAATTGAGTACCTCGATTTTGCGTCTGCGCAAGCACAGTGGTCGTACTAATGATCCGAGCTATTTGAAATTCATATGGGACGATCTAGGAGCTACACCCACCCCACTATCACTGAATTTGAACAAAATCGGGCCGCCGCCGTCGGTAATGCCAAGCTTCGCGGATCAAAAAAGACCCTCATTGGAACCTACCAACCGAATTCCAGTAACTTTGGTTTGTGGTAACAAAGAAAAGTGTCTGGTAACGCGCGGCGTACAGCGGACGGACAGAAATTATTGTGTAATATATTTTGGGATTCTACGTGTCTTGAAACGAAACCGTCAAATTTTGAGGGGGCTAAACTTTTTTCTTTTCCCTCATGTTCGATGCCAAAGATGGACTTCATTAAGATGAGTCCTGTAAGATGGACCGTTCAGGTAAATCTTATAGATAGGAAAGCTAAAAACTGGAAAAATTCCTACAATTTTGAGCTTTTTGGCTGACAAAAGTTGTCCTAAACTAAAAAACGATTATTCAAAATGAAAAGTGTTATATTATAGGTAACTAAAGTTGTAGAGCATCAAATTCATTGGGGACGACCTAGGAGCTACACCACCCCAACTGGCTACTAAATTTGAACAAAAGCGGACTGCCGCCGGTAACGCTGTGCTTCGCGGATCAGAAAGACCCCAACTGGAACCTACCAACCGAATTTCATTAATTTTGGTTTATGGTAACAGCGCAGCGTACTGCGGACGGACAGAAATTATTGTTTAATATATTTTTGGATTCTACATGTCTTGAAACGAAACCACCAAATTTTTAAGGGGGCTATCCCCCCCCCCCCCCCCCCCCGTTTGATGCCAAAGGTGGACTTCAAAATATTTCATTGAAATATTAAAGAGTAGATCAATTATAATTTTAAATTGCAATTGTAATAAAAAAATATGGGTGCTTTGAACGCAGAATTTAATGATATACAACTTTATTTATATGATTTTTTCATTTGGAATACCCATTTTTAGTTACAGGCGTGTGAAACACACTTTTCAGTCAAAATGGAAAAATTTTCCGAGTTTAGACTGCCCATTCCAGCCAGACGGCTGAACCAATTAAGAAAATCATTCTGAAATGTTCTGTATGAATCATAGTTTGGATGTAATAAGCCCAAAACTGCACGATGTGCCAACATTTCACGGTTATTACAATGGGTTTTTAGTGTGATGTACTGTAGGTACCTGTCAACAAGCATGCCACATTTCAAAATTTTAGGATTTTTGTCCCGTTGGTAACTTTTTTATTGTGTCTAATTTGACTGCGCTAAATGAGTTGATACTCCAAAGCACTCCTCTTCTGATAACCCCCCATGGCCGTACAGCCCACAGAGGGGCCCGGGCTGGTCGACCTATTCTCTGATAACAGTGTTGCCAAATCTCCGGAGGTCGCAATGATAGGTCTTCATCAATTTTATGATATACTGTGTATATTCTCGACTAGCACCAGCGCTGCGTTTGGAAAAATCGGGAACTATGGCCGTATAATTGTTATCCATCTTGCTATGTTTGTGGCACCCATGAGACAATTTTCAAATCAATATATCTGACTCCTCTTATCGATTTACCTCCTTCTGTGTATCGATAGTTATTGATAATTGATAGTTGCAGCACTTCCGAAGCGTTTCAATTTTTTTCTTCTATTAACCTTCAAACTACGTAGGGATTTCAAAGTGGCACCCTTATACGGATGCCTCATGCACACGGGTGCCACTTTAAATGCAACTTTTCTGCGTGTGGTAGCCACAATGATACCAGGATGTATATATATATATATATATATATATATATATATAATTAATATATTATATAATTAATCAATTTCCATTATGTTGAACAATTTACAATTTCTGTCCATGACCATGACGGCATAACGTGTTGGTTTTGCTATATTACAGTGTGTTATTCATTTAGTGTATGTTTAGTATAATACACGCTTATCATATGGATACTTTGTTAAATGCATAAGGTGGATATCTTATAATACATTACGCTTTACAATAAAATGTGGTGGATATTTTAGAATTTATCAGAATGCTAGGATTTCGGCACACAATAACATTAGTGAAGCAGTAACAATATGTCAGAATTGTTAGCTTAGAAGTAGGTACCGTACAAAGGTATAATCAACATTGTTAGAATTCTTAATTTTCAAGTGAATTTGCAAAGAAAATTCGCTGGTACATATTGCAATAGGTAGGTACAAAATTTTCAGAACATGAATTTCGATCTTCTTTTAATACGCAAATCCGTTTCAGAGCTTCCTGAATTAGTCCTAGATTTAAAAAAAAAAGTTATTTATTTATATGTCATTCCAAACGGTATCTGTCTTTGGTTAAACGATAAAAATGTCTTCCCCCAGAACGCTCGTATTGCA
This sequence comes from Leptopterna dolabrata, assembly GCA_954871275.1. NCBI lineage: Eukaryota > Metazoa > Arthropoda > Insecta > Hemiptera > Miridae > Leptopterna > Leptopterna dolabrata. The sequence goes on from OX940974.1 coordinate 157,079,179, forward strand.
AACAAATGGATGAGTTCGAAGATGAGCAATATTTTCAGAAATTCTAAGGGGGTTAAATTTCTTTTTAGGATCGAAATCGACGGTAAACGGCTAAAATCGCGAAAAATTAATATAAAACCACTGGAAGTGGTATGGAAGGGTGAGTAGACAGAAAAATACCATTTTATTTGTTTTTCATACATAATAGCAGTCAAAGTTGGATTTTTGGGGGTCAAAAATTGATGTTATGGGCCAAAATCTGTATTAATTATTTATTTATTTAACTTTTACTATGCTCCAGACTAGGTAGTCTATAGTGCATACAAGAACAACTTGAAAACATGTTAAACATCAGTATAAAATGGCATGTGTAAGAAGAGATGGGGAAAAAATGAGTAAATGAATAATACTATCAAATATGCAGGTATGAAACAAAAGTAAAAGAAAAGAAAAACTCCTAGGAGTCACTAAGGTGCTTCCTTATTGCCGTCAAGAATCGCCCCAGAGTGGATGAGGATGGAGTAGCAACCTTTAGTGTGTTCCAGAGTCTTGCCCCAGATACCCCAAATGATCTCGAGAATATTCGGGTACTATGAGTGGGGATCATTAGAGCATGGGATCTAGAAGAATATGGAAGGGTGAGGAGAGAGTTGAGGTAGGTAGGTTGAGAACCTTTGAGAATTTGGAAGATGAGCTTTCGGTGTCTGAATTGATACTGCTTATCTAGGGGTAGACCTAGCAAGGTATTATCTCCTACAGGGTGGCGAGCCTTGATGTTGAAAGCGTATCTATTGCAGGCGTTGAAGGCGATATGTAGTTTGCGAAATAGGGCTGATGACAGGGCATAAGAGAACAACGATGAGCCATAAAAAAAATGAGGAAGCACTGTAACGAGTGTGAGAGCTGTAACGAGTTTTTTCTGGTCCTCCTCAATGTCCTCCTCAATGTATGTAGTGAGCCATACACTCGCTGGCATATTTGAACAATTTGGTTTTCCCATGACAAACAACTATCTAAATAGATCCCAAGGTTCTTCGCCTTGGAGGAGTATGGAATAACTGTTCCATTCAATAATATTGGCGGGAGGGGGTCAGTGGAAATGCCTGTTCTAGAGATGATCAATGCCTGAGATTTAGAAGGGTTAATCTCAATGCCATTTTTAGAAACCCAGTTAACTATTGAAGTTAGCTCCCGATTCAAAGAAAATATAGATGAGATTAAGGTTTCATCAAGGGCGCATGGCAGATATACTTGGAAGTCATCCGCATACAGATGGTACCGGCATGACGTTAGGACCTGAGGCAAGTCATTGATGAAGGCCGAAAACAGTAGGAGCCCTAAAACGGCACCTTGGGGGACACCAGCAGAAACAGGGAGGAAATTTGAATGGTTACTGTTACGAAAAGGCGTGGAATTCGAGTAGAGCAGAGATGGTTTGATCGGGGTTTCCACCCCATTTCGGAAGGAAACCCCCAAAGCCACCCTTGCTAAACCCTACCACCTTGCCGTACTCCTATCTTTCCCTGAATCGCGGGAAATAAATGCAAACTTCTAACTAATATGTCTGAGAATTGAAATACTAAGAAAATGAAATTACCTATTGTCGTGAGTCCCTCCCAGAACCACTCCTTACTAGAATTAAGTTCTCGCTAAATATCTGACAGCCAACTTTAGTTGCTACCAATAAACGGTACGAGTGGGGACACAAGTCGCAGGATCCAGGGCACAACCTGGAGCCCCTCCATCAACCCCTAAAAAGGGGCACGGAAAAAAGGAAGAGTTCAAAAACAGTTTTTGAAAAAAATTTCTTCAAATTAATGATCAATTCGATGTATGGAAAATCTTTGGAAAATGTAGGTAAGCATGCAGATTTCAAAGTGATTGCAACGGAAAAACAGTTACTCAAGTGGGCGGCATCTCCACGCCTAAAATCCATGCATATATTCGATGAAACATTGGCGGGTCTAACGTTGAAAAAGGCTAGTTCTAAACTCAGACAGCCCACATACGTTTGGTTTACTACGCTTGAAATCGCGAAAAATCTCATGTACTCGTTTCAATATAATCATATTATGAAAACGTAGGAGAGAGCGTGTGTAAAACTTCTCTTTACAGACACCGACTCGCTCATGTACCTACCATATCTCAATTCCAGACGTGTACGAAGATATGCTATGTCACATTGACAGGTTTGATACATTCAAATATCCCGAAGGGCATAAATGTAGGATCACGTACAATCAGAATGTGCTAGGCACGTTTAAAGACGAGACGGACAGTAAACTGATACAAGAATTTATCGATTTATGTTCAAAATGCTATTCATTCGTAATGGGGGGTGGTGGCGGTGACAACAATCAGGAAAAACGAGTTGCAAAGGGAGTCAGTCGCTCCGCTATCAAGCATCAGCTACGACATAAATCGTACAAAACATGTTCATTTAATTTCATTCAATGTCCACACTGAAAGCAACATGATTAGGTCTAAAAACCATAAATTGTTCACTTTAAAATTAAAAAAACTATCTCTCTCCCCTTATGATGATAAACGATTTATTCTTCGAAATGGGATTGATAGTCTAGCTTACGGACATTACAAAATAAAAGAGGGGGATTAAAAAAGATATATAAAACAATGGGGCTAGGGCTTGTCAACACATTCATTATCTTGCACCACCACCGTCGTCACCACTATCACAAAACATGACAGCAATTAGAGAGGCGATTGCGTGTGAACTCCATTCACCGTTTGGGGTTTCTCAGGTGAACATTCAAGTTGAATCCATAAAATGAGTTACTTTAACTGTGGGGTGGCATTTTACAACAAATATGAAGAGAGAAAACATCATACCGATAGTCAATTTTGACAAGCTTGCTGAAGATGGTGGGCGAGAGATTGAACAGCGGATGCGACGCCATCACGGTCCTCTTCTCCCAATGAACGTTCGTTGTCTTATATGTGGGCCATCCAACTCTGGCAAATCCAATATCCTGCTAAACCTAATATTCCCCCCTCAAGGCCTCTCCTTTGAAAATGTGTAAATATTCTCAAAAACTCTATACCAGCCGAAATATCAGTTAATAGAGAGGGTCTTGTCCCCAATGAAGGAAATAGGGTATTTTCCATTTTCACAACACGATCAAGTACTTCACCCTAATGAAATTCTACTCTATTCCTTGATGATTTTTGACTATGTGTCAACTGAAAAACAGGATTCAATACGTAACTACTTCACTATGGGGCGACATAAACATGTAGATGTGTTTTATCTTAGCCAAACCTATTGTAAAATTCCAAAACAATTGATACGTGATAATGCAAATTTCATCGTTCTATTTAAACAAGATGAGACCAACTTACGTCATATATATCAGGACTACGTCAACACTGATATGACCTACCCTCAATTCAAGGAGCTTTGTCAACGTGCGTGGGTGGAAAAACATGGGTTCCTCACGATAGATGTTGAGCGGAACGTTGAACGGGGTCGATATCGAAAAATGTTAGATAACTTTCTCAAACCATGACAATCCTCCCTAGAGAGTGACAACAACGTTCAACGTTCACGTTCGACGAACGTGACACGTTCGACGTTCACGTTCGACGAACGTGACACGTTCGATGTTCACGTTCGATGAACGTGACACGTTCGACATTCACGTTTGACGAACGTACACGTTCGACGTTCACGTTCGACAAACGTGACACGTTCAACATTCACGTTCGACGTTCACGTTTACGTTCAACCCCAACGCGAAGCGACCAACGGCATGTTGGTGCGCAGGCGGTGTGTCGGCGCACTGGCGCCCATATAAAAGAATCACTAATATCACAGGGTCGGCGCATAAGTTCAAATGACTTCATCGAGGCAGTGGCAGGGCGGGGGAGAGGAGGAGGAGTTGGGAAAAAATAAAGATGAGGTGTTGACAAATTTTTACAATATTCAAAAGAGTATTAAACGAAAATGTAACAGGTTGAAATTTGATCAGCTTGCGCGTAAAGAATCATTGGAAAAACAGTACGAGCCGTTAATTACTCCAATCAACACCTTGTCGGATGCGTTGTTGTCGTCAGGGGGACCAGTCAAGAGTGATGGTGAGGAGGGGAGGGTGGAGGCGGTGGGTGAGAAAAAGGGAGGATGGCCGAGGGCAGTGGTGAAAGCTGAAAAAGAGGAGGAGGGAAATTTATCGGAATTAATAAGTAAATATCAAGATTTTGCCACTTTTCCCTCCTCGCGAAATTAATAGATACAACCTATGGTGTATATTACACACCGAACGATGGTGGTGGTGGTTGGAGGATGGGCAATTCAACCATTTCTTTCGAGGGAAATAAATAATTTATTTATGTTTAAGAACCAAAAATTGCAACCATGTATCATGTTATTAACTCGAAAAGTGAAGGCTAGGTAGAAATCTACTACTTGAAAGGTATGTGCTCGTTTCTTCTGACGACGTCTTGTCTACATTTCTTGAGCACCATAGATGATACATGTTAAAACGTGACAACCAAACAAGCGTCATTGTTTACTATCCATTTATAACATTCATTTATATAGTTATAGTATGAAACTAGGAAATAAATACCAAGAACAAATACGAAATAAATTCGTGATAAATCAAGAGCTTTCCAACGAATGGAAAACGATTTTTGTCCGATGAAAATGAAAGAAGTTTCATTTCCCTAGCAACTACTCGGTTGTACGTGAAAACCACTATGCATTGTGCGCGAAAAAATTTGACGCTTAAAATTGACGCTCAAATTTGACGCTCAAATTTGACGCTCAAAATTGACGCGCAAAATCGACTCGCAAAAAATGCTAGTACCCCAGGGCTAAAACATGATACATGTTAAATACACATCGATGGGGGGCTAGCATCATTCACCCCATCTCGCGGACTTTTAAATTTACTCTTTTTAAGAGAACCTCTTCCTTTAACTTATACTAGTAAAGATGAACGCATATATAAAACGATCCTTCAAATGACGGATGCTCACAAAACACAGAGTGGGAGACTTTAATCTAACAAGGGAATGAAATATAAAACTATTATTTCAAAATTATTTCCAAAGACGGAAGTGGTAGAGGAAGATTGCGAGGAGGGGTGGGGAGATCCCATGACTGGGACGGGATTCCAAATAAAACATCATTCACCGACGACGACGATCAATGTTCGATACGTTTATTTTGATAATGTAAATGAACTAAGTCATCGTTTACAAAAACTAATTGCCTCCTCTCAAGCTGGTAATAATTCACATTCGAATGAAATCATCTCCATTCTTGAAGAGCTGACTGAGCTCAAAATTTTAAAAGAACCTAAACTTTTTACTGTATAATAAAATTATTTTCCCTCCCAATCAACAGATGGAGAATGAGCATTGACAAGTTCGGACGGTGGAGCGGAGATTTAATCGAGGGGGGAGGAGGAGGGGGGTACATAAAAACGGGAGCGGGACCGCCAGGTGTAGGTTTTAAATTAACCGCTGCGGGTAATTACGACTTGGGTCGAAAACGTCTCGTCAATGTCGGTAAGAGGATCCACGTGACGCGATAACGCTTGACCAGTTAACCGCTTTAGATAAACAATGTTTAAAACTAACTTCTAGCGGTAAGGAATTCGATGCGCAAGGAATTGTTAACTTATCTGAGCCCATCAATGACAACGACTTGGTTGAAATTGCCACCTTGAAACGCTACTGTTTAATGAGTCAACAGAAGGGGGAGGAGGAGGAGGAGGAGGACGGGTCGTGAAAAGATGTGCACGTCTTTGACATTAAAAGAGCAAAATTGAAAAATCTCCAAGCAACCCCTACACATCCAGTCGATGTGGCGAATAAAGCGTACGTTGATTCTATTGTTCCCCCAAAACGGGACGAAGGATGGGATTTTAAGGGTGAACGGTTGATAAATGTGGGTGAACCTTCTTTTTTAAATGATGCCGCAACAAAAGGTTACATTGATACAAAAACAACTGATAAACAACAGTTTTGTATCGAGTATGTGAACGCTAAAACGGAATTTTTTCATAACGATACTAAAACTGTTGACATGATGGGAAAGCGAATTATGAACGTGAACGATCCTCGTAATAATATGGATGTTTGCACCGTTAATTATTTAACGAGATTGTTATCGAAAATGTTTTTCGATTTATACTCGGCTCACCCAATGGTGACGCTTTCCGCTTCTTGATGACTGACATTCATAAACACGAGCAATGGATTCATGACAACATTGTAAACGTTTATTTTATAGATCCAGCAAACGGGTTGATGCGTGTGGGCAGTGGTAAATAAAAAGGTTCGAGTAGGCCCGCCACAGTCATAAAATGAAGGTCGTGAGATTGAAAGTGATTAGTCGTAGTAGGAAGAGCGCCGTGAAAAGAGGTGGAGGTGGAATAATTAATCGATTAATAGATAAACTCCCTTTTGAGCTTCATCTTCCGGGTGGTTATCAGTACTGTGGCCCGGGAACGAAATTAGAGACGAGACTGACCCGTGGTGATCAAGGAATTAATCCGCTTGATAAATTGTGTAAAAATCATGATATATCGTATGCTGAATTGACGACGAGTGGAGACGATAAGATACCGTCTCGTGCGGATAAAATCCTACAAGAGGAGGCTTGGAAACGTGTACAGTTGTCAGACGCAGATATAAAAGGGAAAGCTGCTGCGTGGTTGGTCACAACAGGCATGAAAGTTAAGCGAAAAATGTCGGGAGGAAGGCATGTAGTGACGAAACGTAAAAAGGGCGGATTTCTCCCATTAATTTTAGCAGGTCTCGGAGCCCTGGGGCCCATTGTTGGCGGTGTGGGTAGTGTAGCAAAATCTTTGTCTGGTGCAAAAACAAATGCGAGACTCGATGAGGAAAGGCGGCACAACCTGACAATGGAGGGGAAAGGACTTTATTTACGCCCCTACAAAAATAATGGGGGCGGGCAGGGGAAAAAAGGTCGTGGCGGAGGGAAGAAAAAGAAAAGGAGGGATACTAAACGTAGAAGGAATTGAAATTCCAATACATCCTTTATCAAATTTTGAATTGATTCGGTACGCGAAAAAATTAAAAATTTCATATTTTAGAGGGTTGTACAGTAAGGACGCTTTACCATTGAAGATGCGAAAATATAGAAATAGTCAATTTAGACGATAACGATGGGCCGGGAACGCATTGGATGAGCTATAAACGGCGAAATAATAAAGTTTTCTATTTCGATTCGTGTGGAAACCTACCACCTCCAAAGGAATTGACTGTCTACTTTAAGAGCGCTCCTCACATTTTCCTTAATTATGACTCGTTTCAAAAAGGGAATGAAATTATTTGTGGACATTTATGTCTCAGATTTTTGTTACACAATCATCAGTTTTGATCAAGACTCTGCACTGATAACAACAACATGTTTTGTTTATCTGGAAACGAGTCAGTAATTTCCGCCGATCTATGGCCGCACATTGACACGAGCGGCCGTGGTGACGGTGAATGGAAATTAAGTTTAATTGATTTTTCTGTATACAATTCAATTCCCAACGTTGAAGTGGGGAAAAACAACCTTCTCCCGATAGGAAAAGAGGTGATTTCTCTCTTGTATAGACCTCCCCCCACCTCAATTAGAGTTGACAATTCCTGTTAGTAGTTGATAATTGGCTAACACGTCATTTATCACCAAACAGTAGGCTGTAGTCTCTTTCGGAAAATTCTCTTGAACCTCGATGTCAATTTTAAGATCAATTGTTCCAGACTTGAGGGTCATTTCCTGGTGTGAGCAATCAATAACATGAATGGGAGATTTTTCAAATTCCTTCCGACTCATCAGCGGGTAGGAGGCAGCGGTGGTGGCGGATTCTTGACTGTAACTCTTCATAAATCTCGCGTACAGTTCGTACATAGTTGCAGCTTCTCCCTTCAAATTCATGTATGGAAACGCTCGATCGTTGAGGTACACTTTTATTTCCCTTAACTTACAGCCATCAAAAATAGAGGCGTCAGCTTTAACGGAATTTTTCCACTTATTTTGGAAGGCAACGATAATGAAGCGTGGTGTTTCCAGCGTGACGGCAGTACGAAGCGACAAGGTAATTTTAGTCGTTTCCGGTAGCGTTGGATACTCGTACAGTTGCCATGTTCTTAATCCAATTTGTAGTAATTGATCGCTCTCGATTATTTTTAATAAATTCAACTTTTGATAAGCGTCCAGTTTTAGATGTGGTACTCTCCATTGTATCTCGGTGAGATCCAATTTGAACGGGGATGTAGTTTCATCCGTCACAGCAGCAGCAGCATTAGTGTTGATGATACAATTAGTTCGTGTGCTAGCCAGCAAAAGGACGAGTTCTTGTTTTTGGTTTAATATTACTTTATTGTAATGCTCAAACAGTGGGAGGAAAAACTTTAGCGGGATGCAGTATGTAAATTTTCCATTCTGTCCAGCCACCCCAACTGACGTCCATCCAGTGTTGTCTAATGATTTATCCCAAGGTTTATGCGTTAGTAGTCCACGAAGCCTGCTGGAAATGCCAACATTTTTCACCTTATCCAATGTTACGCCAGACAGTTCGTAGTGAAGCTGGTCAAATAAGAATGCGATTCCATTGTTGACTAACTTCGTGTTATTATCAATTATCTCCCCATCCTTTGTAAGATTTCCAGCAATGTACGGATAGCTTTCTGAAGGGAGGGTGATGCTGTCCTGATGATTGATTAAAATGCGAATTTCATCGTTCACGTTGAACGTGGAGGCGGAAAATGGAATGTGCGATCTATACTCAAAATGTGTGATCGCATCATCTGTTTGAATCAAGTCAGTAACGGATAATACGTCCTCCATAATCAAACAAGAACCGTTAGTCCCAAAGATTTCAAAAAAACGTCTGTTTTCCGGTGTTAATTGGCCAGCTGACGGAGAGCGTCTGAGGATCTCCCCCGAGCGATGTTTTCTTTTTGTAGGTGGTGGCGGTTGAAGAAAAGAGGAGCCAGATGACTTGAAAGTTAATCCCATTTTCGACTCGGGAGGAGGAGGAGGATGTTATTTAATTAAATGAAGCTTTACATTTATTAGTTCACCTCTAAAATTTATGAGCTGATCGTTTTGATCTTTAAAAGTTACAACAATCGTTTCAATGCACCTCGTATTTATTGGTAAATAAATTACGTTTTTAGGTGTTTCAACTATTTTAAAGCCTGGAGGTACAGTAGTATATACCTCATACAACGTGTGTGACAATTTCCCGTTCTGATAAGAGCCAGTAACTAAATTACATTCTATTCTGATCAAATGCACGCTTTGAATTGAAACGGGGAGGTCAGATTTGAGGGTTTTATTAGCTTCCAAAATTTTCGGGATAAAACCCAACAGAGGTCCGATAGTAGCGTTTTGAGTGAAATCTATAGGTAGGCTCGAGCGGATTTCCGCTTGTAACGTGTTATTATTACCGATGATGCTAATTTGATTGGGAGGTTTAATCCATTTTTGTACGTAGCTGTTAATGTCTGAGAGCTCGTATGAACCGCCTTTATAACACTTTTCGAACTCTTTGAGTACGTGAAAGTGGGCTTTGGCCTCCGTAACGCTGCCCAAACTTGGTAGCGTTATATGGACCACATCCTCCGCCCCCCATTTGTATTTTGCTTCCTGGACGATGTGGTAGTCACCTCCCGAACCGCTGACGAACACTACAGCCACCTTCAACGAATTTTCGCCATCTTTCAAGCCCAGGGACTCATCATCAGTAAGGATAAAAGCGTGATTGCCCAACCTTCAGTCCGCTGCCTCGGCCACCTCGTCACAGCCTCCGGGATCACGCTCCTCCCAGACAAAGTGGAATCTCTCAGAAACTTTTCTCAGCCTCGTACTGTCACCGAACTCAGCCACTTCCTTGGCATGATCAAATTCTACCGCCGCCACATACACCATGGCACCCAACACCAACAGCCACTTATCGACGCGATCCCGCATCCATCCCGCAAGAATGACAACTGCCTCATCACTTGGACCCCACCCTCACTTCCGCCTTCAACGCTTGCAAAGAGGACCTCGCCAACGCCGCTCTACTTTTCCACCCCTCCATCACAACCCACGCTTCAGATTGGGCTATAGGGGTGGTACTACATCAACACAGCGGTGCCACCCCAACCCCTTGGATTTTTCTCCCGCACTCTCTCATCGACTCAAAAAAACTACTCCACCTTCGACAGAGAACTCCTTGCCATCCGTGAAGCCATCAAGCACTTTTGAGACTTCGTGGAGGGCCGGCAATTCTCTGTCATCACGGACCATACGTCTTCACTCACGCCCTCCTCCACAGCCGTAAATCCGCTTCGCCTCGTCGCATCCGGCAGCTAGAATTCATAGCCCAATTCACGGTGGACATCCGATATACGCTGGGGGCCGACAACTGCGTCGCGGATATTCTCTCTCGCCCCACTCCCACGCCGGTGGTCAAACTCCTATCCTTCCCTGCAGCCCAACAAATCAGCTCCCTCCAGGCGCCCGCCACCAATCCCGCCCTTGCCAATCTCACTGCTGCCCAAAAACTCGAACAACTACCGCCACATGGACTCCGGTGTGACGTAACGGCCGACACTCCCCGCCAGTACGTCCCACCAGACCTCCAGGGACAGTTTTTCGACCATTACCACGCCCTCCACCACCCCGGAATCCGGGTGAGCCGAGACCTCATCAAAACGCGGTACTTCTGGCCCCACATGAACACAGACATTCGTAACTGGGTTCTTGGGTGCTAGAAGTGCCAACACTATAAGGTCTCGGCTCACCCCCATGTCCCGCCCATGCACATCGATGACGCACTGCCGTTTGAACACATCCCTCTCGATCTTGTAGGCCCACTCCCTCCCTCCGAGGGAAAACGATACTGCCTTACCATGATCGACCGTGCCACCAACTGGGTAGAGTGTATACCCCTCGCACACATATCCACAGAAACCACCATCGCGGCCTTCCTCAATGATTGGGTCGCCCGCTACGGTTGTCTGCGGATCCCCACGGTCGATCAGGGGAGGCAGTTTGAGTCCGCCCACTTTAATTCCCTCCTCCACTCCCTTGGCATTTCAAAAACTTGTACCCCCGCATATCACCCCCAATCAAACGGAAAAGTAGAGCGGTGGCACTCTGTCCTCAAGCAAGCAATTTCAACATCTTCAAATTCAGCCTCATGGACAAAATCGCTCCCCTATATCCTCCTCAGCCTACGCACCTCGGCCAGACCGTCAGAGGGGCTGAGCCCGGTGGAGCGAACCTTTTCTGCCCCTTTGAGGTTACCCACCGATATTTTCCTCCCCGACCCGTTAATCAACAGAGTTTTCTTCACCAACAAATCCTCGTTAACAACACTGCTTACCCCAAACGCTTTTACAGCGCTACCCATATGTACCTGAAGGAGTCCGGTCTCCATAAAGCTCTCCAACCACCAGAGCTCCAGTCGTCCCAACATGAATGTTCTGCAACTTAACTGTGATGGTAGCAGAACGGTGGGTGACGAGTTGAGGGTGTCATGTTCGCGCGGGGACTGGGAGGTGGCTCTGCTGCAAGAGCCCTATAGTCGGGCGGGTGAGGTTGCACGCCTTGGCCCTGCTCGTGTCTTTGTTGGCCGTGGGGACGGACCGCCCCTGGCTGCTGTGGTGGTAAGGGACAGCAGCATCCCAGCTGTTCTCCTGAACCACCTCAGCAGTAGGCATGTGAACGTGGTTTGCTTGGAGCCGGTCGGAGGGAGGCCCTTGTACCTGGTCAGTTGCTACTGCAAGTACAGCTTGGAAATTCACCCTTACATTAGACTGTTAGACAGCATAGCTAGGACCTTACGTGGTAAAGAGGTATTGATAGGCACGGATACTAAGGCACGGTCGACCTGGTGGCACAGCCACCTTTTTGACCAGACCGGCCGACGGGGACGCACAGAAGACCATGGGAGCGGGGTGAAGCCCTGGGGGACTTCACAGTTGCCTGGGACTTGTGGGTGCTGAACTCACCGGAGGACACACCCACGTTCAATGGGGCAGCTGGGGGAACGTCCTCCGTTCGTGCCTCCCGAATTTACTCGACTAAGCTTGCACGGACGGGCCACTTTGCTCAGTCCCAGGACGTGCCAGTTTCAGGAGCCTAGGTTTCGAATTCGATTGCTCGACATCTATTACTGTCACTATATTCTGATAACATAGCTGTGGAGCTACAGGGAGCCAACATGAGGGAAACACATATTGAATATCCATAGCCAGAGAACTCTGTCGAGTCGCTGTTGAACTTTGTGAAAAATGCTAGACGTACAGTTTACGGAGGGAAATTGAAATGCCAACTGAACACGTGGTTGAGTTTTTTTTTTTTACGCTTAAGTCTTTCTGGGTGCCGGGGAAGTGGCCTTATGGACGCAACGCCCCTGCTCCCACAATATGCAGTTGCCCTTGGACTTGAGAGTAATAGGGATGGGTTCTCTTTAATTTCAGATTTTTTGAATGAATGAATGAATGAATGAATTGTTTTCGGACGCAGCATCAGCTATCCTCAACTTGCTGGCTGATTGAGGGCATTTAATTTGAATGATTGAATTTCCATCCTCAATCCAGCCATGGGGTGACGCACCCAAAAATCCAAATTTTCGGTGGACGAAAAGCCCACACGCTCTGACTTTCAGTCCACTTCTGATCGTGAATGAAACGGTATAAATCCGGCCCAGATATCATTGCTAGGGAACACCTGATTATAATTACGCTTGGCTGTATGAAGTCTCGAGCTGGATGTATCGTGATACTTTGTTTGAAGAATGATGGTAGTTTTGGATTTTTTTATAGGTAGTTTTTTAATTTGAACAAACGTTAGGTACACTTCATGAATAACAACAAATAATTTATAGAATAATAATTATATATACAAATAATAATTATAGAAATAATAATTAGTACTAATAAATTAATAAATTATAGTAAATAATAAACCGTTGTATAATAATTTGTAGCGTTACTTATTATATTTTCGGATTCTACATACCTTGAAACGGAAACCATCACATATGGTTGGGGGATGGGAGTATTTTTCATACTCGATTCCAAAGGTTAATTACTGAAAATGATAAATGAAAAAATTGACTGTTATGGTTGACGGGTTTGGTGTTTGGAAGCCGCCTACCTCCATTCGAAAGCCACCTCCCCCCCCCCCCCCCCCCCCACGTAAACTTCTGGACAAGAATTGATGGGGTTTTAATGGTCCAATTTTGATTTTGAAAAAACCATCGTAATCAAGACACAACCCTCTAGAATTTGGCTGATTGGGATTTCCGGAAAAATTAGCCAAATTTGAATGCCAGTGATCCAAATGTAAGAATTTTGAAATTTTGAGCACCAGAACCATTTTGCGGAAATTCTATGCTGGTATGGAATTCAATGCAATTTAAAGATTGAAAATCGGTTAATTAATAACGAACTGAGAGCGAAGATTAATTTGCCCTCGACAGTTTTGTCATCTGTTGAATATTCTTACAAGTTTTTTTCGGGCTATTTCCCCTTATTTCATTCAAACGTCAATTTTCCCAAATCATCTTTGCTTTTCCATATTAGAAGTCCCAACCTCTCGAGCTCCTCCAGCCAGGTAACAGCCGAATTCTTGATCCATTAAGCCTAACATGGTTTATCCAAATTTAATATGACAAGCTAAGCAATCGAATATTACGCCTGTAATCATAGGCCTAATGTGTCAAAAAATCGGGATTTACCTGGTGGGAGTGTCTCGAGAGTGCCACCATTCGACTCAGCGAGAAACAGTACGAAAAGATTGCTGCCTAACTCAGTACAAATAATGTTGATTTTTGCAAAAAAAATCAATTTGTACTGAAAAGCCCACGAGGATTTTACCTCACGAGTCCACTGTAAAAAAATTGTTGGTCATACCGTTAGAAAGCTGAGCTTCTGGGCCAGCTTTTAGGGTTACAGTGAGAAAAAACTGGTACAGTCACTAAAACCCACAAACGTTCGAGCAAACTGAAAACTTCCAACATTTTACAAAGTTTGATTTTCAGGTTCATTTTTCACCCATTGAATTCTCTCTCACAAAAAAAAAAAAAAGTGATTCGACATCAGGGAGATAGGAAATTTAATGTTCATTCAGATGGTATAATCACGTTTGGTTTTAGTCCTTAAGTTAAGGGGGTAATGGCCATTTTAGTGACTTAAGGTCGAAAACACGAGGAGAGTCTTCAAAGTGAAAAACGCTGCAAATCCCTGCACAACGGTTTATTATTTTGTATAGAATACCCTTCTGTTACAGATCACAGCTCTATGTATAGATAACCCGTCTATATAATATGATATGTACTATTCTACACATATTATGTAGATCGCAGACCCTCCGTAGGTTAGTACCTAACCCCGTACTCGTTACTAGGTACCTACCTAAATCACGAGTTAAATGTTGCTAAAATAATTCTGCCGATGACAAACAGTACCTAACAAAAAGAAACACACATAATGAAGTTCTGAAAAGAAATTGTTGATGAGGAGTGAAAAAAGTTGCAAAAGTACCTACCAACAAACTCCAGCCCCTTCTACATAGATGGTATAATGAACCGTTGTGTAATAATTTACCGTTGAGTAATGATTTACCGTAGTAATAATTTACCCATCAATAATACTTCAACGTTTGTTCAAGTTTCACTACCTACCAACAAACTCCAATAGAGCCATCATTTTTCAAATTAAATAATATCACAGAACAACCAACTCGACTTCATACTCCGCCAATATAATCAGGTGATCCCTACCAATGATTGGCCGTATTCACAAATTGCTATTGTGGGCGCGTCTCTGGTTACGAGATTTGGTTTGAATTGTATACAATTTCATTCACACTGGAGTCGAAAATGCCTGTCGGTGCAAACTTCGGGGCCTTACTGTGAACGAACGGCTGGACGTACGATGCTCCGGATGGTCTTAAAAAACTCGCAAGTTCAAGAACTATTTAAAACCGTAAAAATATTTACGTAAAAAAATGGTATAGGCGTTTTGAAAATTTCAACCCCTATTTTGAACCCCTTAGAGATGACTCACAGTAACGTCGAGCTTCGAGGACCAACTAGACGCCGAACGGAACCTATAACCCGAATTTCATCAATTTTTTTTCATGGTAACTAAGAAAAGTGGCCCGTACGGCGTACGGCGTACGGCGGACAGACAGAAATATTTTTATTGCAGTTTTGGATTCTACATACCTTGAAACGTAAACCATCAAATTTTGAGGGGGGGTAAGAATTTTTTTTTTCATGCTCGATTCCAATGGTTCATTATTGAAAATAATAAACCAAAAAACTAGGATTTTAAGCGGTAAAAAAAGTTATAGGACACTTTTCATCAGAAATTAGTTGCAGACTCGACCCCTGGCCGCTTGTACGACCTTAAACCTGACACCCTGTATGAGATCCTTTGTAATTTGTATATATTTTGGGAATTGTTCATAAAAAATGATCAATTATAAATTAATCAATTTAATTTTCCCAGCGGACACATGACTTTTCGTGTTCCCTATTTTAGCAGGCCGCACATGCAAGGTGCTGGGCAGGAGCCCCCGTGTAGAGGAAGGGGTACTGCGTGTAATCCCTTCCCCTTTTTCGTCTTGTCCCTTGGGAAGGCCTATCCTGGAGCTAGTTCGAATTGTGGAGTCCTATGAGAAGGATTATACCTAAATAAAACATTTCATTTTTAACATTTTATTCAATTTTTATTTTATTTATTTAAGAGGTGAGGAGGTGAGCGCCCGTGCGTCGCCGCCTAAGTGGACATTAAACCATTTGTTTACATAGAGAAGGTGCCGAAGTGTCGTACCTCTCACCTCGCCTGCACCGCACCTCCGCGTGTCACCTCTTATGTGTGAATTGGGCCTAAAACCCCATTCTCGGATAGAAGGACAAACTAAACCCGATATCAGAAGTGGGATTCTTTTCGAATTATCTCCGCTCACTATTATTTTATTTATTTCGTATCTTTATTTTATTTTTCTTACCTATTTATTTTCCGATTGCTGTCAGTCTTTTAGTTTCGGAGTGTTATTTACCTCTAAATATTATTTCTTTATTTTACATTTGTGAGCTATCATTTCATCGGATCGCGCAAGTGTGATTTTTCACAACGGGTTCCTACTTCTCACGGAGCATGGCCGAGGGCCGTCAAGCACAGTGGATGGGGATGACATCCCCGAAGAAAATATCGAACAACCTTCGGACGAGACGCCAATCGCCGCAGACCCGATCGCCAGAGTCATAGATGCACAGGCGCAGATGCTGGAGGCGATAAAGGCCGGCGTACCGACTGGATCCACATGTGGTAAGTTGAAGTTTGCTGAGTTTGATCCGCTCAAAGGAAATCCCAAGGCTTCGATCCTCACAGCTGAACTAATAATGACCGACAGACATTATTTCCAACATGATTTGGCATTAGCGCTGACCAGCGCCTTAAAGGGAAATGCAGCTGAATGGTTTGCTGAAATTATTGACAATTCCCTAACTTGGGAAAAATTCAAAATCCTTTTTACGGGGAAATATTGTCAGATGGACACCCCCGCAGCTGTCATACATCAAGTCCTAAATGCGCAGCCAAAAGATAATGACACCACAAAACTCATAGCTGAGCAGTTGGTTAAAATACAAGGGATCTTCAGAGGACGTTCGGGAGAGGAATGTGACCTTATTTTGGCCACCGCAATTGCCTCAAAACTAGAACCAGAGGTAAGAAAATGGGCTTACACCCACGAGCCTATCACAGAGATTGGCCTCATGCAAGAGTTGAAGGCTGCCAAGGTTGCCAGACCGAAAACGTTTCAGCCTCGCGGGCCGCGGGGCCAGTTTCAACAGTGACCGCCCTTTGGACAAAAAAGACCCTTTGAAACGGGTCAGCAGGGGCCTCAGGGACAACAACCCTTCAAAAGATTTCGGCCAAGTACTCCACAAAGTCAAGGGCCTCGTCAACAGGGCCCAGGCCCATCGATTTCGGGTCAACAGCAACAGCAGAAACGATCGAAGAGGTGGTGTCCTCGGTGCCAAAAGGACAACCACGACTGGGCCCATTGCTACAAAAATCCGAAGAGGATAGACGACCGGAAGAAGACGGAATCCGGCCAATCTCAGCCGGAAAAATACGTCGGCGCGTGTAGCGTCAATCCACAAGGTCAGCTCCAGCATCAAGGTAGGACATTTCATCATACTTTTGATTCTGGGTCAGGAGCCTCACTGCTATCTGAAAATTTACTACCCAAATTTTCAGGGCAAATTTGCAAAAACCCCGTCCGATTGACTGGAATAGGAGAAGGTCATATTACTGTAGATAAGCAAATTTCCGTAATAATTACAATTAATGATATTGATATTCCGATTACATTTATATAGTTCCACAAGGTTTAACAACCCATGAAATTTTGTTAGGCCGTGACGTACATGAAGCAGGTATAACTATTACGATCTTGTCGGATCGATACGAAATTAGTAAAATAGATAAGAAAGGAAATTCCCAAAATTCAAAATCACAATATTTGAAGCAAAAACATATCATTAGTAGAATTAAAAACCTTGAAATTAGTCAATCTGAAAATGACCCTGAACCTGACAGCTGGCCAGTTCCTTGTCAATTTCCGACCCATAGATTTACAAGTAGAATCTATTTCCTCAATTGAAAGTGACCCCAAACCTCAAGTTATTCAAGGGTCAATGGCTGGCGACCCCTCATTGGAGCAGTTTCGCCCAGAAAGTGAAAGATTGGATACGGACTTGACAAGCCCTGAAGACTGTCAACGGCTTCGATCTATATTGCAAACCTATTCAGAAAGTTTCACTAGAGGCTTACCTAGGCGGGTTGTAACCACCACAGAATTTGAAGTTAAACTAAAAGACCCGGATAAAATAATTTACAGACGTCCATATAGGCTACACCCACGCGACCGCGCTGTTGTCCGGGAATATATTAAGGAACTTCTAGACGCGGGAATTATACGAGAATCCATCAGTCCTTATTCATCACCCATCCTATTAGTACCGAAGAAAAATGGTAAAATGAAAATGGTAACCGACTTGAGAGAAATAAATAGGAACACGATTCCTTCGCGATTCCCAATCCCGTTGATTCGCGATCAGATTGCAAGATTAGCAGGTCAGGCATATTTCACATCTCTGGATTGCGCAAGCGTATTTTATGCTATAAATGTCAAGGAGGACTCTCGTCAAATTTCAGCCTTTCAGACCCCGATGGTCACTATGAATATTCTAGAATGCCGTTTGGCGGACGTAATGCTCTAGTTCCCATCTTGAGTCACCGTTTCACGTCGCATAAGTACCATTTCACGAAAAGTTGGTTAAACACTATCAACAGCTACAGATTGAGATATTTTTCGATTAACTTGCTAAAACGATCTTTTATTTTCTACGTTCTATTATTATTTTTCTATAATATTTTAATCAAAGAACTAATCGACTATTTGGTTTAACAATTTATTTTTAACGTGATAAAGATTTGATGATCATTGTAGGAATCCCTTCATTCTTCGCAGGGTAGATATTATTGTAGATTATTTGTCTTGTAGGTACCAAATAACACACCAGTTTCACCCTACGTTAAATGAAGTGGGATGTACTCGAATAGCACTGCAGTGAAAGGTACTGAGCAGTGTCGATATTCTCATTAAACGTTAGATTGCGAAATTATTTACGACCTACGAAATACCTACACAGCAAATTCCGACGAGGTCTACTCGGATCGATAAAATATTTCACTGGTCGAACACGTGTGGCACAGTGGATCATCACCACTCCCTCTTCAATTTCAATCTCAATGATAGGCGTCATCAACATCTAAAATGGCGATGAAAAATGCTTTCTGTGGACTGTTTTGGCCGCACTTGTCCCAGATAGAGGATGGAACTATAGAGTAACACACAAAACCTCACAATTTCGATTAATGTGATTGGTTATGAGACGGAAGAGAAACTTGAAGCCTCATTAGAGGTCATCTTAAAAAAAAAAAAATCGAACCAACCACATCAATGTGGAGCTACTGACAGCCGTCATAGAAGGTATCCAAGATTCAAAACACATTACTGTCTCATAACAAGTCTTCCACATCTCTTGTCCCATCCCCATTCCAGCGCACAAGTGACGAAAGCTCAATTCCACACTCGACCTGGTATTTGAAATAATGTCCCGTCTATGCATTCATCGTGCCTCGCTGTATCAAACTATCGATAATAACATATTTTACTATCCAATTATACGCTAGCTGGAGAAGGGTTTGCTGGGCCATCGATCTATTTTGCCGCGTGTTCGTCTACCATCATATTCAAGTCCTCTGGTAGGCTATTGATAGTCTAGTGGTAAAGCATCAAGCTTCCATACGAAAGGTTGGGGATCGAGCCCCGTCGACGGAGGAAAATTTTTTCGCCGCGAAACGGAAATTACCACTGCGTGTTGGTCCTGACGCCCAGTGACGTCATCAGAAATTTGAAAGCCAGAAAGGGGGGGGGCTAGCCCCCAACTACCCTCAAAGTGTCAACAAGTTAGTAAAAAAGTACAGGTTATACCTACTACGAGTCGCGAGGAAGGTTATCACTACTGTTACCATCCACTTCTCAGGTGTGTCAGGTTATCTTCATTAGACCCTGCGCCAGCTCTCTCTTTTTACCCCTACTCATGAACGATCTATTAGGATCACTATAATACATACCAAATACAGATTCAGTAGCTCTTTGTCGTGAGTCCCTCCCGGGAACACTCCTCTAGTAAACTTAAGTCTTCACCAATATTCAAACGCAAAACTTAGTTCCGTCAATAAACGAAACGAGTGGGGAGACAAGCCACAGAACCCAGGGTACTCAACCTGGAGCCCCACCACCAACCCCTAACAGGGGGTTGGAGGGAGAGGCCTCCTTTTCCTATAAAACCCTGGATCCTGCGACTTTAGCTTCATTCGACACTTCCTCTAACCAGCTCTCTCTTCTCTCCTCTACCTTGCTCTCTCTCCTCCTCTCTTAAAAGATCCTAGATGTCGGTGGTGGTCAGCCCATAACCGCCTAGGCAAAACCTCCTCTTCCAAAAGATTCCAGATGTCGGTGGTGATTCGCTCATAACCGCCTAGGCAAACTCTACCACTCACCTCTCATCTCTCCCAAAAAGATCCTAGATGTCGGTGGTGATCCGCTCATAACCGCCTAGGCAAACTCTATCACTCACCTCTCCTCTTTCCAAAAAAGATCCCAGATGTCGGTGGTGATTCGCTCATAACCGCCTGGGCAATTTCCCTCACACCACCGTGATGCCAATTTTAAATTCATCACACTCTTGGTACAAATTTGGTAGCAATAGGTCCTAACTTTATATTCTTTTGAATTCCTGCCACCTGAGGCGTACCAAAAATGTTACTCTAAAGAGAGAGAGAGAGAGAGAGAGAGAGTCTATATACATAATACAAGATCTAAACTTATGTTGGTTTATGAGCCTAAGGTCAATGACCCGTCCAGGCTCGTCATCTCTCTCCATACTCTCATCCATAACTGGAGGTGTTTGTTGTGTCGTTGGCGTCTGCTTAGGGGTGCTCTGTTGCTCTAACTCAGGCTGGAAAATCATTTCCCCTCTCTTTACCACCATTTTATTCACACGACCCCGCCTTATGGTTTTTCCAGGTTGACGCCGCGTTCTCGGCCGCAGGGATCCGCAGCCAAAAAACACGCTACTCCCGCATCATCTCCCCCTTGCCGTACGAGATCTTGCTGCAGACGTCGGACATCTCCCCCGACACCGCGACCGCCTATGACGACCTCCGCGGCCGCCTCATCTCACTGTACCAGCCATCCAAAATCGCACGAGTCGCCGCCCTGACGCAGCCGCAACACCTATTGATAGTCTAGTGGTAAAGCATCAAACTTCCATACGAAAGGTTGGGGATCGAGCCCCGTCGACGGAGGAAAATTTTTTCGCCGCGAAACGGAAATTACCACTGCGTGTTGGTCCTGACGCCCAGTGACGTCATCAGAAATTTGAAAGCCAGAAAGGGGGGGGGGGGCTAGCCCCCAACTACCCTCAAAGTGTCAACAAGTTAGTAAAAAAGTACAGGTTATACCTACTACGAGTCGCGAGGAAGGTTATCACTACTGTTACCATCCACTTCTCAGGTGTGTCAGGTTATCTTCATTAGACCCTGCGCCAGCTCTCTCTTTTTACCCCTACTTTCATGGTTGGTAAAGAAAAGGTGACGTTTATAGAAGACGAATCTTTAAAAATAGGTGATCGTACGTATGAAGGAACTCAGGGGCTGTGGAGATTATTAACTTATAAACAAGCACCAGACAAGACATTGTACACACCGTCAGATCTACAAAATTATAAAAAAAAATTCTAATAGAAACAGACTCTATGTATCAGAATAATAACAGTTCCGTTAACAAACCTAAATCTAGTAGAGGAGATAAATGGATGTCACTCGTCGAGCCGATATGGAAAGAATTCACGACCAAAAAGACCAGTAAGGGAAAAGATACTCCTAGAGAGGTTACTGGGTCTGGGGTTTTAGAGTATAATGATAAAAATATTGAGTACAAGTACATCAATAACTTGAACGAATTACTCACACGAATGCAATACATTTCTGCCCAAGAGCAAGCGGGAAACAACAACTTTCGGAACGAAAAACTGGCTATTCTCAATTTCTTCTATAATAAACTGGAACAGATTATAGACACTCAGAAAGCAATGGAGTAAATGATTCGCATCATTCTTTCCATGCCATCAAAGTTTTTGAGAGATGAAAAAATTGGTTTGGGTTCATTCAACACCATATTGAAGAATATTCCTTTCCAGGGTATAATTTTCTGGGTCCAGGTACTCATCTAGATGAACGGTTGGAAAGAGGTGATGTTGGAGCGAATAAGCTTGATGAAGCCGCTAAACAACACGATATTTTCTAAAGAGATCACCAAAAGACGACAGAAAGACATGTGGCCGATAAGGTGCTACAAGAAAAGGCTTGGAAACGGTTCAAATCCAACGATGCCGATATGAATGAACGTTTTTGGGCATTCAACACTGCTGAAGCAATGAAAGTAAAACACGCTCTTGGAATGGGTATTGTAGAGCCAAAATTGAAATTCTAACTATTATATATATATAAGAGAAGATACATGATGAGTCTCATGCCATTGAATGTAACTTTGAGCGAGGGGCAACGATCGAAATTGCGAGCTGCTTTCAAAAAGGAAAACGGGGTAACTATCCAACTTACTTACGAGCAATTGAGACGAACTGGCGGGCAAGATACAGAGCCATGACCGTACAACAAGCGAATGATATCAGGAAGGCCCGAACTTTGAGAAAAGGATATAGATTGAGTTTATCGGGCAATCAGTTGAAAGAAAATTATCATGGAGGGTTCTTGCCTCTCGTATTTGCCGGTTTGACCGCACTTGGAGCTTTTCTTGGCGGGGCTTCTACCGTGGCTAATTCCGTTGTTGATTATAAAGATCGGGAGAAAAAGTTGGCCGAAGTTGTACGACATAACAAAGTAATGGAGAATAAGAGCGGAGGACGAGTAAGCTCACCAAAAAAAAAAAAAAAAAAAGTTCCACGCGTTAAACAGTATCGATGTTAATCACATAGCCTTATCAAAACTGAAGATTAAGAATTTTAGAGGAGTGTTTATGCGTGATTCACTACCTCCTACCCCTAACATAATCTAATGAGGGGTGGTTAATCTGGGAGACTCTACAACGCTGGGTTCACACTGGATTTGTTATTATAAAAACAAAGCAAAAAATATTATTTCGATTCGTATGGAGATGCTAAACCTCCATTGGAACTGGTAACATATCTTGGATGCAATGAACTGTATTACAACGAGAATAGGATTCAAACCTATGATGACCCTCCACTATGCGGGCACTTGTGTCTTGCAGTTTTATACTTGCTCTCTAACAAGAACGAGTCTCTGGAAAATGTACTACGATACCTAGACACCAACAAATATTTTTGGGGTGGAATGTTTTAATTTTTTGTATATTATAAGAGTATACTAAAATATTATACTAAAACGGAAAGCAGCAATGGCAGCAATATATGAAAAGTATATGGGGAAAATTGAGCGTTCCGAGTTCAAGCATTTTTATCCGACCAGTACTCTGAACTTGAATGCTCAAACAATTGAACAGATTTTAATATTGATTATGGTGACAGCTTTTCAATGTCCAAGTTTCAGTTCTACATCTCTGGAACATTACAAAAAGCCGATGGTACGAATTATACAACTAACGCTAACGTTAAATTGGTAGACAACTTCGTTCCGTACCTCTTTTCGAGGATCGAGGTCAAAAAGCACAACTATTTACTCGATGAAGTTGAATATCCTGGCGTCACTAGCACCGTTAAAAGCATCGTATCCTATGAGAGTTCTGACCAAAATATGCTTAAGAATTGCGGTTTCATATCGAGCTGCGATGGTAGCGCCAAAAATTTCTACGTGTGCGGGAACCTGTCTCATTTGGGTTTAGGGTTTTTCGAAGACGTTAAAATCCCCATTTATAAAGGAGGATTCGTAATTTCATTCATTAGGGACACTGACGCTCATACTGTATACCGGTGGAAAACCATGAAGCAAGATCAAGGTCGGTCAGTGCCAGATGATACCACGTTACCGGGTGAAGGTAAAGTGGTCATCACAGAGTTCATTATTCGAGTACCATTGATTGAATTCAAGCCCACTTCAAAGATATCTCTCGTGAAAGAGTTGTCTGATCTGCAAACATTGAATTTCCACTTCAGACATTGGCAATGCATTCAAAAAACAGGCCTGACTGGAAATAGTTGCAGTTTTGACGTGACTAATATATTTAGAAATGTACAGAGCCCCACATTTGTGTTGGTGGCTTTCCAAACAACCGCAGACCAGGTGAATAATTCGTCGCATTTCACATCAGCAAATGTTAAAAATATCCGAATCTACATAAACGATCAGATTTATCCAGAGGAGTTGCAAAATTTAAGTATCAATGAAGGAAATTATCCCATCGTTTTTGAAATGTATAGAGATTTTAAAAACGTTTACTCAAATAATGAGCACATGTTGTACGATCCCTCAACATTCATGAAGAGAAAATGTGTTTTCGTGATAGACACCAGTAAACAACCCGATAGCATTTCAAATGCACGATCCAATATCCGAATCAGCGTGGATTTCACACCTGCCGTACCAGAAAACACTGTTATGTATGTTGTCATTGTATCCCATGCTACCTTATCGTATGATTTGATTAATAATGTTATAAAATAAAAAACCAATGATGTGGCTATCCAGTAGACAAAAAAAAAGATGAAAAATTTATTTTTTTTGCCACTGATGATGAGATACAAGAAAAAATCATGACGGTGTTCAAAATAAGTGGGCCTGCAAACAAGAAACTAGAGTTACATCTAGAACATCCTTTACATTTGGACTCGAAGAAAAATTATTCGATTGGAGTGGTTGGACTTTACGGAAAGCATTATGTACAAAATATTCCAGAAACAATGCACTTTATTCTTCGTGTGAATGATAGAGTCAAATTTGCGTACGGGGATATCCGAAAGTGTATCATCTCAAGTGGGGACTATTTTATCGAGCTAATTGAGAAGGTTATCAAGGACCATGTGAAACATAATTTTCCAGAAGCTATTAAACAAGACGAGGAACGTTTGTATTTTATTCGTATTGACCCCTTTACTCAAAAAGTTGAATTGAAACTACCTGTAGACATAACTTTATTCCCTGACTCCAGTGATGATTCTATGAATATTGGTCATTTGTTAGGATTTGCACCAACAAAATCACCTTATTTTCTTCAGGATCGAATCCACCTGGCCCCGTTCCTACCCAAGCTGATTCCGTACAGTGTTATAGAAATTCATTGTAATCTTGTGAAGCCAACAATTACCAATCATGATGAGCTACCCCACTCTCATCAAGAAACGGATCTATTGTTCATGTTTTGTCCGAATGACCAACGATTTGGTTCAGTCCTAAATGTCAGACCGACTCGAGTGCTTTTCATGCCGATAAATAAGAGTACATATCAAATCTATTCAAACAATAGAACTGGAAATCAAATACGAAGAAGGAAAAGAACTCAATATTGGGAACGAAAATCTAGTTGCGTATTTAAAGTTGATCGAAGATGGCCCCTGAAACACTCATTTACTGTTGTAAATGTAAGAAAAAAACCAAAAATATTAACATTGCTGAGGTTCAGTCTAAGAATGGTTCTTGGAGACTTACAGCTCAATGTAAAACGTGTAAATCAAGAAAAAGTCAATTCCTCAAGAGTTGTTGGAAACTCGAATCACGAGGCGTCGATAGAAGGACCGAAGCGTTGGAACTGTACAAACCAGTGGTGAAACAATTTACAAAACGAAGGATCGTAACCTTAGGAATCGACGATATGTGGGCCGCTGATTTGATTGTAATGTCTAATTACTCTGACGAAAATGACGGATACAAATACATGCTCAATGTGGTCGACTCTTTTTCAAAATATGCTTGGAGTGAACCACTGAAGAAGAAAGACGGTCAGACAGTAGCAAAAGCTTTTGAGAAAATCATCCGTAGAGCGAAACAAATTGGTCACAATCCCCCTAATCTTTTACATTGCGACAAAGGCTTAGAATTTAGAAACAAAATGTTCAAGGAGATTCTCAATAAATACGGCATAAAAATGTATCACACTGAAAAT
Source organism: Leptopterna dolabrata (assembly GCA_954871275.1). Classification (NCBI taxonomy): domain Eukaryota; kingdom Metazoa; phylum Arthropoda; class Insecta; order Hemiptera; family Miridae; genus Leptopterna; species Leptopterna dolabrata. Next base: position 157,104,881 of record OX940974.1, read on the forward strand.
ATGGAGAAATCGAGTTTGGTGGAACGTTGGAACAGAACACTGAATGGTAAAATGAAACTCAATTTTTACACCAATCAGAATTTTCGGTGGATCGATATTTTGCAGGATCTGGTAAGGGAGTATAACGAAGATGATGTGCATAGAACGATCAAGATGAGGCCGTAACTGACGTAACTAAAAACGACGAGGAGATCATATTGAAGAGGTTGGCTCCTAAAACACCTCTCCCACAGCTTGAAAATTCTGACATAAAAATCGGAGACCGTGCGAGAATCACTCGAGCCAAAAAAGCATTTGGTTATAAATATGAAAGCAACTGGTCTAAGGAAATCTTCCTAGTCGATAAAATTTCACTGACTCAACCGATAACTTACAAACTCAGAGCATTACATGGTGAAGACATTGTAGGTTCGTTTTATAGAAGGGAAATTATGAAAACCGTTTTTTAAGACGGATGAATAGATTCAAGAAAAAGCAAAAAAAGTAAGTGGTCACCGCATACGATGGTGGAGACTTGGAACGCCGCCATAATGAGAAAAAATTCCCCGATCTTTTAAGAGCAATCATTGTGGGCTCGAGCAACTGTGGGAAGACAACTCTACTGCTGAACTTCATCTACAAGGATTGGTTAAATTACGATTATTTGTACATTTTCAGTAAATCTTTGGATCAACCATTGTATAGAAAATTATTAGAACGATTCTCAGGGGTTGAACGTGATTTAGGACGTCAAATATGTTTCACCTTCGATAGGTGTGAAGACGTAGTGTCCGTTGATCATTGCAACCCCAATTCACTGGTAGTTTTTGATGACTGCCTACTCGAAAACCAAAAAGAAATAAAAAATTATTTCATGAGAGGTCGCCATAAGAACATTTCTTGTATTTATCTGTCTAAGTGCTACAACTTGGTCGATCGGCAAGTGATTCGAAATAACGTTAATATGGTTTTCGTGTTCCCACAGAATAAACACTATCTGAAAAATATATACAACGACTACGTAGGGAGCGATATGACTCTTTCTGAATTTTCCGACTTGTGCGATAAGTGTTGGAAGTTGGACTATGGCTTTGTGACGCTCAATCTCACAGAAAAACGCAATGACGGGATATATTCCTGCCAATTGGACAAAGCATAACACCCGTGCCAATTTTTATTTATTTAATTATTATTAAGGCCATACCCACAAGGGATTATCGGCAGCCGCGATCGTCGGTGTCGTGCGGGTTTAGTATCACATGTCTTGCAGGGTGGCTGTGCCAGAACATACCTTTCCCCTCTACTTACTGTATTTTTAATGTGTAATTTTTTTAATTTAAATATTTTTTATCAATTGTTTGTAGATGTTCTTTTTGTATCTTGATTGACTTGTACCGCAATGCTCTTTACTTTGTATTTTTGTCCTTTTCAATAAACGAATGAAATTTAAAAAAAAATGTAATCGCTTCGGATCTTTTTTGGAACAACCCCTCTGTAGGAACGAAAATACTTTTTCTTGGATTCATCCAGAGATGGACAGTTGACAGATTCATCCAGACCATTGAGACCACTTGGCCCGGGTGTTTGTGTGAATTCAGACATTTCACTTGCACAGTTCTCCTTCGTTAATTCTTCTATAGAGTCTGGTGCTGATGGAGAACGCATACATACCACGCTTTTATTTTATTTATTTTTTTCAAGTTCGATGGTGGGCGGGTGGGTGGCCGGTGGGGGTCGACCAAAAGTGTCCTGAACGAGCCCACTTACTACTGATATCATTGTGTAGTGAACGGTCCCGATTTTCTAGGTTGTGAAGTATTACGTCGTATTTTATTTTGTCCTCATTGTCCAGGTTCCCTGTGATGGCCTTTACTATCGAACCGAGTCCGTTAATAAGGCCACGCTTTTGACGATCGCGAGCGTGATGTCGTATGTTTGATATTTTTGAAAGCACCAAGTATTTGACATGTTTGTAGAACTCTATCTGGTCGTCTAGTTTGTCGTAGAGGTCGGTTCCGTAGGTTTTTCGAAATACTGTAGTAAAGTTGTGGTTGAGCTCGTTTACTTCGTCGTAAAGGGGGGTCCGTTCGTAGTAATGCGTCAGTACGTGTTCGCTATTTTCCAGTAGGGCCGGTCCTAGGTCTATTGGTATGATCCCTCCGCTGCGATCGAGGTTTCGGATCTCGGCGCTGTAGGCGATATTGGTCAGTAAATATCTGTAACGAGAATAGTCTGGTTATAGTTATTTTCTTGGCCAACCCGTTGGCCAAGTATCGTCATCAGAGTCAGTGGTCGCCGATTGCTCGTGGGTGTCTATTTTTCGGGGCCTTTTGATATTTGACATGTGTACTTTCTCGCGGGTGTTATGGTGTCGCGGGACTATGTTGGCGGTTTTCCTGGTGGGGTTAAGTTCTTTAAGCTGTTCCTTGTTGTAGGGATTTTTTGTTTTTCTCATTTTCTGTTTGTTTTTGACGAAAATGGTGTTGGGGATGTCTGGAATTTCTTCCCTATTTTTATTTCTTTCGGAAATGATTTTATCTTTAGAATGGGAGCAGCGGTTATGCAATTGCGAGTATATTACGGTGATCTTCTCCTTGTGTTTGGCTAGGTAGTCGTTGGCCATGATTTTTTCTGTATCTAGTTTAAAGAGGGTATCTTGGCTCACGTGACCGTAGAGAACTTCAAAGGGAGTTAAATCTGTTGTCGAATGAAGGGAGTTGTTATAAGCCATTAGGCCGTATTTAACTTTGGTCACCAACGAGTCAGTTGAGAATTCTTGCCGATTGTTAAGTAGGCGAATATGTTCGATCATGGTTGAATGAAATCTCTCTAACAGGCCGTTACTGTTGGGGTTTTGGCTGCAGATGAAATGGATTTCTATCTTGTGGAGAGCTAAAAGTTCCTTGAGCAACGATGAGTCGAGTTCGGCCGCATTGTCTGATATTATTTTTTGGGGAATTCCGTGGTGGGAAAAGTACGTTAGTAAGTTTTTCACTACGTCCAGGCTATTGTTTGACACTAAGTAATATGCTTGAGCGTACTTGGTGAATGCGTCAATGATAGTGAGAAATTTACTGCCGTCCAGTGTCAGTTTGTCGATGTGGATAGTTTCGAAAGGTTTGTAGGCAGTGGGGTGATGTTGAATTTTGGTTTGATTGGGTTGCGGTCATATTTAGTTACCAAACAGGGCTCACAGCGGTTGATGAAGTTCTGTACCGTTTTTAGTTGGTTAGGCCAAAAATAGGTCCGTTTAAGTTTTTTGTATGTTTCCGTTATTCCGCGGTGGTTTGTTTTGCCTATGTGGTAGTTTGATATCAGATCTTCGATCTCATCGTCGTTTTCTATGTCTTGGACGAAGTCCGTGTACTTTGTTAAGTGGATGTCGGATTCTTTGAAAACCGTCATCATGGTCTTTGTGAATTTTTGGTACAGGTTGCCGTCATCGTCGTTTTTGAAGTAGATGGAGTAGTTGACGTCAGGTCGTACAAACTCTTTCACGAAGTTCACTACATCCTTGGCGAAATCGGATTTCGATAATTCAATGGTCATACGGGTTTTGGTTTGGAATGGTTTTGTGATTTTGACTGGTTTGGGGGCGTTTGTGGTTTCTTTTACGATAATTTGACTCTGTCCGTGATTTACTGACCCTTCTCTGATCGGTATAGTTAACACCGTGTTGCCTTCGGCGTTTGAGTGGACGGTCGCCGCGGTTTCGGAGTCTGGGTTGTTGGCTCTGAGGGATTGGTTGTCGACGTCGCATTCTAGTTCGTTAATCAGTCGAGTTAAATCATGTTTGTCTAAAATTTGTAAGGGGTTTTCGTCGTCAATGGTTCCTAACAGTCTGTCTATGTCCAGTGAGGCTGGCGTAGGAGGTTGGAGACTAGTGGAGGGGATAGGGTCGATTTCGTTGTGGTTCAACTCTATTCTAGACAGGGCGTCTGCCACGTGGTTGGTAGATCCGGGCTTATATTTTATGACAAAATTCTAGTCATTCAATTTTAGGCGCCAACGGAATAGTTTGGAGGAACAGTCTTTTAACCCAAAAAGCCACTGTAAAGGTTTGTGGTCAGTGAATAATGAAAATTTTCTACCGTATACGTATGGTCGAAATGTCTTTAGAGCAAACAGTACCGCAGATAGTTCTTTTTCTATTGTGGATAGCCTCCGTTCTGAATCATTTAAGGTTCTGCTTGCGAATGCTATCGGGAGATCGGATCCATTGCTAATTTGGCTTAGGACGGCTCCTAGTGCAACATCACTCGCGTCACAGGTTACGTGGAATTCCTTCTCAAAGTCCGGATACTGTAATATTGGGGCATTTGTTAAGAGTGTCTTGCAATATTCGAAGCACTCCGTATATTCGGTATCGTGGATATTTATGGATTTATTCTTTTTCAAACAGGTTGTCAGGGGTTTGGTTATTTTGGCAAAATTATTTATAAATTTTTGGTAATATCCGAGGAGGCCTAAAAATTGTTTAATTTCCTTTTTTGACGTTGGGAGTGGGAATTTTGATATTGCCTCTGTCTTTTGTAGATTTGGCATGACTCCTTCCTTCGTAACGACATGTCCTAAGAAGGCCGTCTCTTTACGAAGAAATTCAGTTTTGTCCAACTGTATTTTAAGGTTTGAATTCCGTAACCTGATGAATACTTTCTTGAGCCGATCTAAATGTTCCTCCAGGCTAGTGCTATATACCAAAATATCGTCTATATCTACAGACGAGGCAGATTTCGTTCTGTAGTCCTCTGAGTGCGTTGGTCATTAGTCGTTGAAAGGTCGGGGGGGCGTTACATAGACCAAAAGGCATGCGTAAGAATTCGTATTTTCCCGTGTCAGTCGAGAATGAGGTCTTAAGTATTGACTGCTCGTCAAGTTCGAGTTGCATGAACCCGCTTGCAAGATCTAGACTGGAAAAATACTGACATCGACCTAGTTTGTCTAACAGTTCCGTGATGTTAGGGAGCGGAAATTTGTCAGGAATCGTTTTCTCGTTAAGCCGGCGGAAGTCGATAACGAGTCGATATTTCTGCTGATTGGATGCATCCAGTTTTTTTGGGACGACCCATAGAGGTGCGTTATACGGACTGTAGTTACTTGGCCTGATAATGTTTTGGTCTAGCATTTGGTCAATCTGTTTCCTTATTTCGTCTTTGTATATCGTAGGTCGTCTGTCGTCCTAATGTGGTGTTTTACCTCGTGAGTGAATGTTAATGGTTGGTTCTCTGAGTGGAATATGTCTGAGAATTCTGTAGCAAGTTTGATGATTTCTCTCTTCTCTAGAACGTTTAAATGATCCAGTCTCAACTTCGTTACATCTAGTTCCCTTTTTGGTGACTGTTGTTTGATTGAATGAAATTTTTGGGATTCATGATTTTCAACAAATAAATTATCTGCAATTATTTCGCCAGAAATCGGGTTGTTAGGTTTTACCGTTACCGCGTGCTCCTGGGATTTAGTTGCATGAACGTAGGCCATATGGTTATCTACCCTGACGATGCATTGGGGTATTTCTATTTCTCCAACCTTTGTATGAGGTAATATGGCTTCGCCGTTTTTCACATTGTTTACCCTCACCCGTATTTGTTGGATGGATCTAGGTTCTATAAGGAATTCGTCTTCTATGTTTGTGTCAGTAGTTGGGTCGGTAAATAAAAGTTTCATGCACACATCGGGGGTTTTCAGTACGTTCTTATTTAAGTCAACGTTGGCCTTGAGGAATTCCAAATTATCAAGTCCAAGGAGCATGTCATAATGATCGTGAAATTTAAACAGACTGAACGGTAGGTTTAATCTAGGGATTTTGAAAAAATCGCCGCAAGGTATTTGTGCTTTACTCTTTATCTGGGACATTCCGTGTACGGTACGTACCATCCCAGAGTCGGATTCTATTTTTCTAAAGTGATGGTGGGCTAATTCGGGATTTATAAACGATCTGGTACTCCCGGTATCAATTAAAATTTTGAAATTGTTCATTATAATGAAGGGGAGTCCGTGTCCACAATTCATCAGTTCGATGATTTCTGGTCCGGACTGGGTCCGCCTAAAAAATCCTCGCGACCTTCTTGATTTTGCTCTTGGATTTGAGCTGTCAGGTTCATGTTCGAAAATTGTTCAGAGGGGTCGTAAGATTCTTCTTGAGAGTTGTGGTAGTCATAGTCAACGTTTGGATGCCAATAGTTATTACCGAAATATTGGGCGTTTTCGGGAATTAATTCGGAATCATAATTTAACTGGGTGTCTTCCCCTTGGTCGCAAGGGGCAAGAATGTTAAAGTTCGAATTCCTTGTTGAAATAGACATTGGTGTGGGCTTGGTCGCATAGTTTCCGCTTTGAGTATTGGTGGACATGGGTGGAGATTTATTAAAATTTTGGTAAGGGGGAGTTTTCTGATTATTGTATGTCATTCTTGGTTGTTGTGTAAAAGGTGGTCGAGGTGGGTAATTAGGTCTCGGGAAATAACTGGGTCTGGGTTGCTGTTGAGGAGGTCTCGGTTGATAAGCTGGTGGCCTCCACGTTTGCTGAGCGGGATGGTAAGGAGTTTTTGTTGGCGGTTTATGTGCCGCCGTCTTATCGACGATACGAGGCTTCAGATTGAAGTCGTTGGTTAGGATTGACTCAGCTTCCGCTAATGTACAGGGTGTTTTTGTCCTGAGCAGCGAACCTAGAGGTTCCAATATTCCATGTAGGAATACCCTTAGAGCTAATTTTTGCATGTACGGTACAAGTACGTGGGAGGACTCAACTTCACGTGTTTGTAAATATGCGATCTGTGAATTTAATATTGTGGTGACTCTACTGTGGAACTCGAAACAGTCTTCCCCCTGTTTTTGAGAGAGCTTACTCATTTCGAGTGTGAGGGTGTAAGTGTCCCTCTTGTCGTCAAACGATTGGAGAAGTGCTTCCCTAAGTTCTGGGTAATTTGTGATGTTGTTTACAAAAATCTTTGCAGAGACCTTGCTACCTAATTTCGACGTGAAAGAACTAAACAGAAGGTCGTTCTGAAAGACTTCTTCGTTATGGACACAGTGAAATCGGTTATACAATTTATCGCAAATTCTAATGTAGTTATTTAACAATAGAGGTTCTCCATCGAACATAGGTATTAGTCTATCGTATTCTAGTCTATAATTATCGGCTGGTTGTCGCAGCGTTGGGAGCGATCGTGAAGTAAATCCGTGTTGATGGGGTGGGTTCAACAACTGGGAGTCGCAGGTTGTGGTGAATTTAATGACTGTCCTTCTGGGATGGATTGAAGGGCGTCGCGGATCATCGAGGCAACCGGAGGGTTACCTTGAGGCAGGGGAATATCTTGAACGCTGGTTATGTTGGTGTTTCGATGGAGATGTCCTAATTCTCTCCAATCCCAAAATGCCGGACGAGTTTTGTTGGATTTCGGAATATTGGAAGTTTTGTTTTTTGTTTTAGGGGTTCAGAATGGTGTCGTTCTCTGGAGAGTTTGTCTTATTCAAATTCTAATCTACTTAAATGTTTTATGTCTTATTTGTTTTTCTTTTATTATATTCTTTTTTCAATTTTTGAAGTCAGGGCGGGACTTCTAACTGCAATAGTCGTCGGGGAGAAATAACAGGATATTCCTTCCTAATTATTAACGAACAGGGCGCCAATGATCTATTGAAGTTCTAAACTAAGCGGAGTCAGGGCGAGACTCTAACTACAGAGGTCGTCGGGGCGAAGTAACTGGATGTTCCTTCCTAGTTTACTATCACACTGGGCGCCAACGATCGACTGGAGTTCTAAAACTAGGTGAGGCTAGGGCGGGCCTCTACTAAGACTGCTGGTCGGGGTGGTGTAGCAAAATATTCTTTCCTACTTACAGTCCACACAGGGCGCCGATCGTTAGTCTTAGGAGTCCGTTGAGAGTCATGCGTTAGCCGTATCCTTTTCGCGATATGCACTCGCGATCCCGTTACTCACTTCTTGGGTTCGTCTCCTCTTGAGAGAAACGTTCACAAAGTACTTTCGCGAACTGGAGATACGTCCTACCGAGTTGCGCCAGTTATGTTGGGTGCCGAGAGAAAGATGTTTTTAAAAAACACTGTGACTTTATTTACACACTGAAACGGAAGATAAACGGGCAGAGTGACGTGCTGCAACGACTGCTCAACTGAGACTGACTCGAGGGGCTCGGGCTCCTCGTATTTATGAGCTCGGTGTGCTGTTTCAGCAGAAAAGGTGGATATCAGCACAATTGCTGATATAACTTATATATAAGAAATATCTTTGGATTCGGGGATTCGCTTTTTAAAAAATTGAATTTAACTTTCGAATCCAAATTTTAATGTTCGCAACTCAGTAAAAGGTTACAAATCGACGACACGAACTGTACAATGACCGGGTAGAGACTCAACCGGTCGAAGAGCTACCGTGAGGAGTTCCAGCTCCGAGCGGTGGGGCTATATGCAGCTTCAGCATTTTTATTTATTGAATTCACAAGTATTCTGCATATAACTCCTCCCTCCTTAAGTAAAACATTATTTTGAAAAAATAATTTTTTGATTACAATAAACTAAATAGACAATAATAATTAAATATTAATGATACAACATGATAAAAGTCCAAGTTACAAACAGTAAACACACATAGTACCTGTACCTTCTTAAGCACTAGAGTGAACAGGTAAAGTCCCTCGTTTATGTTTACGATATGCCAGAGTAAAGTAAATGACAATAGAAATGAATGATATATACAATATAATAGTCCAAATACTCGGGATTACAATTGGAAAATACTCGTGTTTAGGGACGGGTCTGATAGCATTACGTGGGATTGAATTTAAATCAACATCCCTTAAGATTACTTCTGAATCAGTTCGTATCAACATTTTCTGGTAGTACATTGTTCATTAACATTGGTCGACCTATAGTCTGTTTTTGTGCGGCGAATAATGTATGATCGCGATATTTGATTTGATTTTTCCCTGGTTTGAGTAAATAGATTCCTCGGAGGGTTTGAATTTCGATTCCCTTTTCGTTTATAACTTCGATTCTATCATTATCAGGAAATACTAAAAGGTATTGATTAATTTCAAGAATTAACGATACAAAATTATTTTCTAAATTTAATTTTACGTAGTTACAATTTTTTGTTGAACCAGAAAGGATTATGCCTTGTTCACATTCAGCCTTAGTTAAACTAATGATGTGACTGTAACACAATTGTAAGTGTCCACTTGAACAAGGTTGATTCAATGGTATGATTCTGTGATTAGAAATTGATTTAAGAACATAGTTGACTGTTGGAAGTATAGTAACAAAATCATTGCCGACTTTCGTTGGCACGGGTCTTAAGTAGAACAATTCAAAATGGTCAGGGTGGACAATTGGTATATCGAGAAAATATACAATCTCATTTGTTCCTACGTAACATTGTACTCTGATGGACAATTGAATTTCTAAAAGCTCTTTGCCTGAAAAATCTAAGAACTTATTTCCATAAAATTGAGACAATCTGTCTAATTCTTTCCGAAGATCACGTGAATCGATTATACTTGGGTGTAGTTTTCCAAGTTTACAGAACACTAGAGAGTTTTCCAAGTCCTGGATGACGTTAACAATTATATTTAAAAGAGTTTGGTAGTTTTCGAGGATTTCCGTAATAATCTCTATCTCTACATATTATAAAAACGAATCTCTGTGAGTCTGTCTGTCTGTCTTCCCACGGCCTAACGGCTCGACGGATATCGAGCATCCAGTAGGCTCCCAAGTTGTGCAACGTCGCATTTTTAATTCCCTGACCATAGCGGAACTATGGTCGACCATGGTCAACTCCTGAATGGCTTGACGGATATCGACCAAATTTGGCACTAATATCCAGTAGGCTCCCAAGTTGTGCAACGTCGCATTTTTAATTCCCTGACCATAGCGGAACTATGGTCGACCATGGTCAACTTCGTTAATTGAAATGGTAACCCCTATTTTTTATCGCGTATTCGTAATCTACGTGAAATTCTATCTACGATCGACCCTTCGGACTACCCCCGCGGTCGACCATAGCGCATCCATGGGCCCCTCCATGGTCTAATCCCGAATCGCTCAACGGATATCGACCAAATTTGGCACGAATATCCAGTAGGCTCCCAAGTTGTGCAACGTCGCATTTTTAATTCCCTCACCATAGCGGAACTATGGTCGACCATGGTCAACTTCGTTAATTGAAATGGTAACCCCTATTTTTTATCGCGTATTCGTAATCTACGTGAAATTCTATATACGATCGACCCTTCGGACTACCCCCGCGGTCGACCATAGCGCATCCATGGGCCCCTCCATGGTCGAATCCCGAATTGCTCAACGGATATCGACCAAATTTGGCCAAATTTGGCGGTAGCCTCCCAAGTTGAACGTAGGCGCATTTTTAATTCCCTGACCATAGCGGAAATATGGTCGACCATGGTCAACTCCTGAATGGCTTGACGGATTTTGATAAAATTGGGCACAATACCCGGTAGACTATGGGATTTTTCCGTCGTTTGTTGGTTCCACGATACTGCGTACAGCGAATCTCGGATAGCGAGCGAAGCGATCGGTCAGGCTAGTAGGTACTTACATGTGTTGCAAAAGAATTTAAGTCAAGTAATTCGTTCAGTTCTTTCTTTAATATTTCGTTATTACTATTTATAGTATCTACTGTTTTATTGAAATTGTCTAACATAGCATAATTAATTGAATACTGTGCTTCTATCTGAGCTTGCAGTTCTTCTTGATTACTTTTAAGGTGGGTTAATATATTGTCGTATTTTTCTCCATCGTTTGCGTCTAGATTTCCAGTAATAAACTTTACAAAGGAGCCTATGCCATTTATCAGTCCTCTTTTATGTCTATTATAATTATTGTTATCTGGAATGACTATTATGTCTTCAATTTTTCGTGTTAGGAGTTCCAAGGTATAGTTTATTGTATGTAATCGCAAAGAGACCTTGTTGATAACATTTTGGTGAGGGTCAATAGTATCCAGAGTTTTTTGAAAATGTTGTTTTATGTCCTTGACTTGTTCGATGAGTCCGTCAATTTCGTAATAGTGGGAGAGGGTATGAAATCCTTCCACTATTCTGGCTTGTTGAAGTTTTACACGGAGTAGTCCTGGATTTGAGGTGATGTTTGTTATTTCAATACCTCTGGTCATGTTGAAGAAGAGGAAGGTCCTGCAATAGGTTCAGATTGGGGTTGGTTCGTTACTTTGGCGAATTTCCGGGGCCGTCTAATATTGGAAATATGTATTTTGTCTTGAGTGTTATGATGTCTCGCATCTAACTTAGCCGTTTTTAGTTCCATATTAGTTTCAACAATTTATTGTTTCCTTGTTGTATTTGGTTCCGGTTTTATTTTGAAATTGTTTGTTTTTGACGTAAATTTCCGTGGGAATTTCTGATATTTCCTCTCTGTTTTCATTCCTTTGACCTGTCGTGGTTTCTTTATATTTTTGATTACTGTTTTTAATTGACTCGTAAATTATTCTCAATTTTTCCCTATGTTGTTCCATATAGTTATTCATCATCAATTCTTCCGCTGTCGTTTTCAGAACAGAATCGTTCGCTATGTGGCCATTAATTATCTCGAATGGAGTTAACTTAGTTATAGAATGTATACTATTGTTATAGGCTACTAGTGCATAACTGACCTTGTTGTTGATACTATCTTTTTTAAATTCTGGTCTGTTACTGAGTAATCTAACGTGTTCTACTAGCGACGAGTGAAACCGTTCTATTATTCCGTTGGATTCAGGATGTTGAGAGCTTATAAAATTGTTGTGATCGGCTGCTCCTCCACAACCTACACTATGTGTAGACATGTACTATCTCAGAGTGGGGACCCCCCGACCCCCCTCTGATCATGTCAGGGGTCTATAAAAGAGCCAGGTGCCACGAATAAACTAACCATTCTCAATCAAAGCGATCGACTCGTCTGTTCTCCTCCTCAATCACTACAAAAATGAATGTCAATTTTGTGTGTGTTGAGTAAATCTTTAACTAAGGACCTTTTAAATTCTGTTCCATTATCAGATACTATTGAGTTCGGAATTTCGTGGTGGGAAAATAATTTAATCAGTGAATTAACTACTTCGAGGCTGTTGGAAGATTTGACTTGGTAAATCTGTGCGTATCGCGAAAAGGTATCAATTATGGACAAGAATTTTGAGCCTTCCAATGTAATTTTATCAATATGTAATATCTCGAACGGTTTAGACGCCGTAGGGGTGACGTTGTATTTTGGTTTCAATGGATTCCGTTCATACTTACAAGTTTGGCAAAGTTCACAATTATTGATGATTTTTTGGATTGAAACTTTAAGGTTAGGCCAAAATGCGTTCTTTTGATTTTGTTATACGTCTCGTCTATCCCTCTGTGGTTAGTTTTTCCTACGTGATATTTTTGTGTGATTTCCTCTCTTTCTTCTGCGTTAGTTACGTCTATTAGTCTTTTAGTATATTTTGTAATTTGAAGATCGGAGTGAGTGAAATTTTAACCATAATTTGGACAAATCTTTCATAAATATCATCAACAAAATAAATTCCGTATTTTGATTGGGGGTTCAAGTATTCTTTAACAAAATTAACAATGTCATTCTCCAAATCCCTTTCTGATATTTGAACTGTAATTCTGGTTTTTGTCCCAAATAGAATTTCAATTTTGGGTCTACTGTTAGGATTATTCATGGTTTTTATAATGATCTGGCGTTTGCAATGATTAATAGGTTGTTCTTTAATCGGGATTGATATGATAGTGTTACCTTCGTAGTTCGAGTGTACGGTCACGTCAGAGTCTTAATCAATATCTTCATCGCGATTTGTAGCGGCGTTAGCCAATAGTGAAACATTATCATCATCTATGTTAACAGTTTGTTCTGGAAGGACACCTAATATATCTTGAATCATATCGGGATCAAGGGGGTTGTTTTCGGCTAACACTTCTGCTAATACATTGTCTAAAATCTGCTCATCACTCTGGTCTGAAGTTTCGTTATGGTTGAGTTCTACCCGAGATAGAGCATCCGCATTTGTGTTGCTTTTACCCTTTGAAAGGATAGCGAGGGGGGGAGTGGACTGTATTATAGGTATATTGCTGGAAATCGTTATTTGTATTCTCGTACCTGTTGGTTGTTCCCGTGGTTTTACCTGGGGTACCCCAAGGTGATGAGGCCGTGGAGACGACGATGGCGGTGAAGGCGGTTTCTGCGGTGACGGCAGGCGCGGAGGTAAAAGGTGGGAAGGAAATGAAGTATGGTAGGATGAGGTATGAGTAATATAGATGTAGTATGAGGTATGGCATACGCGTGATGCGGAAGGCGAGGAATAACTTCCGTAGGAGTGACCGCAATGAAAGATAGAAGGGGACTGGTAGAAAAAATGGGGGTAGCAAGCTTCCTCGCCAGAGTGAGTTGGGAGCGGGCACCAGTGTTGCCCCGACAGGCCGCCCGGGGTGAAACTACGAAGTTTCGCAACAGAAACGCTATCTGAGCATAAACTTTCTCAAAATCAAACATGTTCACGCATAAATCAAAGCAAAGAGATACTGGTTTAAAAAAAAAGGAAACATTTATACTGAGAAAAGGAAATAAATAAATAAACAAATAAAAATTAGTTGTTTGGGTTAGTTGAGCGGCGGACATGGGACCATGGTATGAACTGGTCTCACGTATTCACCGGAAGAGGTCTTGACCTTAGCCACACGAGCAACGTTGTCCTTGCCAGGGTATACTTCGAGAATCCTGCCGACTGGCCAATGAAGGTAAGGCGTCTGAAGCTTGCGAATGAAGACAACATCCCCAGGTACAAGATTTTCCTGGTTCTTTGTCCACTTCTCACGTGGAATAAGGGAAGGCAGGTATTCGACCGACCAACGCTTCCAAAAGGCCTGGGCCGAGTGCTGGATCAGCTGGTGGCGGTTGAGGCGGTTTAGCGGCACATCGAGCATATCGGCTTCTGGAACTGCAAGGAGAGGCATGCCTACCAGGAAATGCACAGGCGACAAGTAATCCTTAGCTTCAAGCGGGTCAGACGACGTAGTACCTAGTGGTCGACTATTTAAAACGGCCTCCACCCGCACTAATAATGTAGACAGTTCTTCAAAGGTCATCACCTGCGTACCAAGTACGCGGCCTATGTGGTGTTTAGCAGATTTGATTGCTGCCTCTGCCAGACCATTGAAGTGCGGAGCAGTGGGTGGTGCAAATTTCCACTCAATATTCTGGTTGGACAGATGATTGGAGATGATGTCTTGTGAAGTGCTGAGCAGGAGGTATACTTCCTGAAGGTCACGTGAGGCACCCTGAAAGTTGGTGGCATTGTCACTGTAGATAGAGCGACAAATTCCTCTACGTGCCACAAATCGGTCAAGGACACGTAAAAACGATTCGGTAGATAGATCATGAGCCAGCTCGAGGTGGACCGCCTTAACTTTGAGACATACAAATATTGCCAGGTAGCACTTGAATTTAGGAGCATTTCTGCGGCGGCTTTCTCTGATCGTGTAGGGACCTCCGAAGTCAGTGCTCACATCTAGGAAGGCTCTTTGGCCCTCTATCCTAACCTCAGGCAGATCGGCCATCAGCGGAGTGATCGCTTCAGCCTTTGGAAGATAACATTGAAGGCATTTATGGATTCTGAGACGCAGGAGCTTACGGATGGATGGAATCCAATACTGTTTATTGAGAAGAGCAGCTGTAACTCGAGGTCCACCATGTAATGTTATGACATGATAATGGTCACATAGTAGCTTGGCCAAGTGAGAATTATGCGGGACAATGAGGGGATGCTTAGAAGCATAGGAAATTTTGGATCTCCCTATTCGACCGCCTACTCTCAGTAGACCATCCTTATCAATAAAGGGATTGAGCTGCCGAAGAGATGAGTCGAGCAACGAATTTTCATTTAGAGAATTTATTTCAGCCTTGAGAAGACAGCGCTGCGATAGACGTATAAGAAACAGTGTTGACTCTTGAAGCTCTTTAGGTTTTAGGGGTCCAATTATGCGGTCTTCAAGTTTACAAAACCTATTGTGAAGAAATCGCAGCAGGTATGCAAAGACTCGTTGTGCCTTGAAAAACGAGGAATATTTCTCCAAAGCGTCCAGTAAATAGCGGCAGTTGACTGAGACAAGCATACTGATGGCGGAAGGGGTTTTTAACTCTTGTAAGTATGCAGAAGATGATACTATACTATTGCCAGAGTCGAGATTCAGTGGCTGACTTATAAACTCTGGACCTTTCCACCACAGTGAACAATCCACCAGTTTATCACCGAACAATCCACGGCAGGCTGGGTCAGCAGGGTTCTGCAATGTAGGTACATGATGCCACTGCTGCGGGGAGGTGATGGCTGTTATTTCAACGACCCTATTGGCTACAAACGTTTTCAAATTGTGAGGCGGTGTACGGAGCCAAGATATTACAATGGTTGAGTCCGTGAATAAATGAATAGAGGAAATACGGGCTCTGAGAATGAAGGATTCGACAGACGCTAGAAGTTGAGAAAGGAGTAAGGCTCCAGAGAGCTCAAGGCGGGGAATGCTCAGAGTGTGCAATGGAGACACTCGGCTCTTTGCCTTCAACAGATGCACTCTAGTGCTATTATTCTGGCAGGTAACAATATAAATTACGGCACTGTAGCCCCTTTCACTGGCATCACAGAAGCCATACAACTTATTTATGGTAGAACCTGTTACTGGAATGAAGCGGGGAATGCGGATGTTGGACAGTGATGAAAGAGAATTGACAAACTCGCTCCATGGCTCCAGAAGCTCAGGGGGCAGTAATTCATCTCAATCCAGGCCCTTAATCCATAACTGCTGCATAAAATGCTTAGCGTAGAAGGAGACAGGCGTGACCCATCCTAGAGGATCGTAAATCCTGCCAATTTCAGACAGGACCCCCCTCTTTGTGACTCTGATAGGCCTTGGCTGGATCGAAAACAAGAATACGTCGAGGACCGGATCATACTGGATTCCCAGGATCTTCAAAGAGCGATCAGCGGTAGAAAAGGTGAGTGGCGCGTTGAGATGATCAGCAGGCACAGCTTGAAGAACAGCAGAATGGTTGCTGGACCATTTACGAAGAGAAAACCCACCTAACTCCAATAACTGTTCCAACTCTTGTTGTAAACGCAGAGCTGAGGCAACGTCATCACCACCACTACAGACGTCGTCCACATAGATATTGTTTAAAATGGTACTAGAGGCAAGCGGGAATGGTGTACCTTCGTCTTCTACGAGTTGAAAAAGAGCACGTTCTGCTAAGTAAGGGCTACAATTGAGACCATAGGTAACCGTGTTGAGGGTATATTGTTCGACGTCGGAAGAGGTATCTTGGCGATAAAAAATTTGTTGAAACCCACGATCAGCTGGATCAATTAGAACTTGTCTGAACATCATCTTTATATCTGCAAGGACTGTAACGGAATATGTGCGAAAGTTGCACAAAATGTCTCCTATATCCCGCTGCAGCTTTGGACCAGTCATCAATAAGGAGTTCAGACATGGACTATCCGGAGCAGGACAGAATGACGCATCAAACACAGTTCGCAGTTTGGTTGTGGAGCTATCCTGACGTAGAACCACATGATGAGGTATCACATAGGTTGCGGGGTAACATGATTTAGACATGTGATTCAATGAGAGATATTCCTGCATGAATTTATGATACTCTTCATGCTGCGGTGGACTGCGAGATAAACGTTTCTCTAAATTGAGCAAACGCCTCAAAGTGGCTTGGCGACAGTCAGGTAATGTGGGAACCTTGTCCTTAAAGGGAAGTCTTACAACATAGCGGCCGGAAGATAATCGAGAATGCGTTTGGGAGAAATGGAGTTCACATAATTCATCTTCTGGATTAGCAAGCTTGTTGCCGCGAATATTCTCAACCTCCCAGAAGTTTCGAAGAGTTTGATCTAAAGAAGTGAGAGATGTGACGACGAATGAGGACGGGACTGGCTCGGCCAAGGTGGAGTCGACGAGAGTTTTGCCGACTAACAGCCAACCAAAACAGGTAGAAACTGCGGCAGGTTCCCCAGCGATGAAATTGTGAGAAGCGGTTAGGATTTGCGGGTATAATTCTGCTCCTAACAAAAAATCTATCTGACCTGGTACGTCGAATTCGGGGTCGGCCAACTTGAGACCATCGAGATTCTGCCTAACAGAGGGATGAGGAGCTCTTTGCGGTTGTACATCAGAAATGTGCGGCATGATCAAGGCGGTAGTACTAAAGGTAGGTTGTGGGAGCTCGCAAGGCGAGATAGTACAATGAACAAATCCGTTACTATTGCGCACAACGCCCCCTAGTGCGTTGATAGAACGAGAATTGCGGTTTATTTTAAGCCCCAGTCTGTCCGCGCACGATGAAGTCATAATATTCACCATAGAACCCTGATCAACCAAAATACGGACCCTTTGCGGTTTACCCAGCTTGTCAAGAATATGCACTACTGCAGTGCTCAGCATTATCATATACTGCTTCTCCAAGTTCAAGGAATCTGCTGCACACGTATAAGTAACGAGTGGTGCCTTATTTGAACACACTAAATGAGAGGAAGCCTTGACATTTTCTCCATTGTTATGTAGGAGGGAATTATGCCTTTGCTGACAATACCTACAGTTGCGGGTAGACTTGCATATACTTAGACTATGACTGCCTAAACAGTTTGGGCAGCGGTTCAAACGCTTCACCGTGTTATGACGTTCGTTCAGCGAAAGCTCCTTGAACTTATCACAGTGATAAAGGTAAGAATGTGCGGTACTATTGCATAGAACGCAGCATACATTAGCAGCAGCGTTTTGAGTGTCCACAGCCAATAATGAAGTTTTTGTCTTACCTGAAGCGGGTGCTGAAAGAGAGGCGGATTTTTGAGACTTGTGTTTGTCAGACGTTACTTCATATACTTTGCACTGATCCTCCACATATTTTATCAAATCCTTCAAGGCGGGAAACTCCTTTTGAGATTGCAACATTTCAAATTCCTTTCGGGTGTGGGTGTCAAGATTACGAACTGCAATGTGAAAAAGCAAGTTATCGTAGTTGTCACGTATGTTCAGTGCGGCCAATGCCGTTACATTAGTGTCAAAGGCACGTAAAAAGGCGGACAAACTGGAATGCGTCGGCTCACTTATTTGACGAAAATCAAGTATTGAAGAGATGTAATGAGACGCCAATAACCTTTTGCGATGATACCTATCCAGAATAGTTTGCCATGCGATTGGATAATTTGCGTCACTAATAGGTAGAGACTGTATATAAGTGATAGGTTTTGGTCCTAGAAAACTCCGTAAATAATGGAATTTCTCTACTGGCGACATGAGATCGCTGTTGTGAATGAGCGACTCATATAACGAGTGAAATGAAGACCATTTATCGATATCTCCATTGAAAGTAGGTATCTGAATGCGTTGTAAATGAGCGTGTGCACCTTGATTGTAATGCCCCGTGGAATCGGAACTATTTAATGACTCGTTGAGGCGGGATCGAGGTGACAGCTTACGAAACACACCTTTGCAAAAGTAGTAGTAGTTATCAAAACTAGCGGTAACTGCCTCCAGGTCTTTTACCCTGCAATCAGCACTTACCTTTGGATTCAATTCCATTATCATTTCGCACAGACGTTCAAATCCTTCGTAGACTGCTTCAATTTTATCCATTCGCGACGCAAATTGACTAAAATCCTTAATCTCGTCAACATTCACACCAGTTGTAGAAAGGTTGTCGATCTTTACTGCCAATTCATAGCAGCTCTTCATGCGAGTGAACTGCTTGTCGCGTTTGATAACGGCGGATTCGATCTTTTGATCGTCCATGACAATGTAAAGTTGTAATAAATGATAAATAATATAGGGTATAGGGTAGTTGACTCCCTGTTTGAATACGAAAACCAGTAAAACTTTACTTGAATGAACCGCAAAACAGTTTGAGAAAGGTAAGTATGGACACTATGCGATAAGCGGCTGATAATAATGATATGGAGTGGAGAGCAAGTTCCCGGCTAGCATCCACAGGTGGGATAAAACTTATTCCACTTCGGTTTTTTAAAGTTCAAGAGAGCGAGTTTGTTTACGAAGTTACCAACGACAAAGGTCAAAGATTCCTTTTTCCTCGATCGAAGTTCCAAGAATGGTCAAGATTCGAGACCAATCCCGACAGAATAATCAACAGGAATTTCGATTAGAATGTTATGCTCAAATTTGGCTGGGAAGGACCATGAAAGGATAGCGAGGGGGGGAGTGGACTGTATTATAGGTATATTGCTGGAAATCGTTATTTGTATTCTCGTACCTGTTGGTTGTTCCCGTGGTTTTACCTGGGGTACCCCAAGGTGATGAGGCCGTGGAGACGACGATGGCGGTGAAGGCGGTTTCTGCGGTGACGGCAGGCGCGGAGGTAAAAGGTGGGAAGGAAATGAAGTATGATAGGATGAGGTATGAGTAATATAGATGTAGTATGAGGTATGGCATACGCGTGATGCGGAAGGAGAGAAATAACTTCCGTAGGAGTGACCGCAATGAAAGATAGAAGGGGACTGGTAGAAAAAATGGGGGTAGCAAGCTTCCTCGCCAGAGTGAGTTGGGAGCGGGCACCAGTGTTGCCCCGACACCCTTTTTGTAAATTTTTTCATAAACATATTGTTCTAATTTCATTCTCCAACGAAATAATTTCGAATTGGGTTCCCGGATGGAAAATAACCATTGTAAAGGCTTATGGTCGGAATATATCATAAATTTCCTGCCATATAGATAGGGGCGAAAATATTGGGTTGACCATACGATTGCAAGGCATTCCTTTTCTATTGTGGCGAGTCTGCGTTCGGAGTCGCATAAAGTACGACTCGCATATGCCACTGGAAGGTCCGCTCCGTCATGTTTGGCTAAGGACTGCGCCGAGAGCCACATTAGAAGCGTCGACGGTCAGGTTAAAGGGTTTGGAAAAATCCGGGTATCTCAGGATTGGATCGTTCGTTAGTAAAGTTTTACATGATTCAAAACATTCAGTGTATTCTGGGTCAGTAACGTCTATAGTTGTGTCTTTCTTTAATTTTTGTGTGAATGCCTTGGTAATTTGGGCGAAGTTTTTGATGAATCGTCTATAATACCCTAAAAGTCCTAGAAATGATTTTATTTCTTTCTGAGTCTTTGGAATTGGATATTGAGTAATGGCATTGGTCTTTTTGGGATCCGGTTTAACTCCGTCGGGGGTTATTAGACGGCCTAAATAGACACATTCCCTTTTTAAAAATTCTGTCTTGTCTAATTGTATCTTAAGATTTGCCTGTCTTATTCTGGTAAATACCTTTCGAAGTCTGTCGATGTGTTCTTCTAGGGCTGGTACTGAATAAAATTATGTCGTCAAGGAAAACGGCACAAATCTCGTTTTGAAGTCCTCTCAGAACGTTAGTCATCATTCGATGGAATGTAGGGGGAGCGTTCTTTAGGCCGAACGGCATCCTAGTGAATTCCCAATGGCCTGAGTCAGTAGAAAAGGCTGTCTTTTCTATACTGGCTGGATCCATTTGAATTTGGTGGAATCCACTCTTTAAATCCAGACATGAAAAATAATGACAACGTCCCAGTTTGTCAAGTAAGTCTGTAATGTTTGGCAGTGGGAATTTATCGTCTACGGTCTTTTTATTGAGGGCTCTAAAGTCAATTACTAGTCGGAATTTCTGTTTATTTGATGCGTCCAGTTTCTTAGGTACTACCCATAGTGGACTATTCCATGGACTGGAACTTGGTCGAATTATGTTTTGAGACATTTCGCTCACTTGGGCGTCTATTTCTTTCTTAAATGCTTCAGGGTACCTATAGTTACGTGTGTAAACTGGAATTTCGTCGGTGGTACGTATGTAAATGTTTTATGTCGTTGGTGAATGTTAACTGGGATTGGTCAGAGTGAAATATGTCTTTAAACTCTTTAATTAAATCTATGATCTTTTCCTTTTCCTCACTGTTCATGTGGTCGGTTCGAATTTGAGAGAAATTGAAGTCACTCGGATACTCGTAATAGTTCAAATTGGGGTTATTTGTATCCTTTTCTGAAATTTCGGGCACTGGTTCTAAATTAAAGGGTTTGCTTAATTTCAGATCGAAGTCTTTCGCTGACACATTAAGAGCTCTGACAATAGTTGTATTACTTTCGACTTTTACTAAGCACTCAGGGATTTCTAGCGGTCCGTTTCGAAAATATGGAATGACACCTTCGCATAAGTTCAAGTTATTTTCAACGGGGATTTCGATATTTGAAATAGATCGTGCGGGAATTTTTACGGTGAAATTCAGTTCTGGTTTATTCAAAATTCGGGTGGTGGTCAAAGAATTTAGGTCTTGTGGAGTATTATTTTCTAAATGTTTACGCGGGTAAAATTGAACTGGTAAATTAATACTGGGCGTATTTAGTATATTGCTGTTCAAGTCAATTTTTGCTTTTAGTTTCATCAAGTTGTCCATGCCAATTAATAAATCGAAGTAGTTGTGAAATTTAAAATTTTGAAAGGCAACTTTAAATTATTTATTTTAAACACTTCGGCACACGGTACTTGGGTACTGTAGTGGCCTATTGAGGTTCCATGAGCCGTCCTAATTTCGAAGGGATCTCGAATTATATTCCTCTCAAAGTATTTGCATGCAATTTCGGGGTTTGCGAAAGATGTTGTAGCTCCGGTGTCTATTAACATTTTGAGTTTAGATTTAGGAAGAATAAGATATGGTAGACAGTGATTAGGGTTTTCCAAATGCATTAGGCTAAATTTTGGAAGTCGGTAGGAAACTCTAAAAAAGAGTTCTCGGAGTTTTGTGCACCAGATTCCTCTGTTTCAGGTTGGTAATCCTCCTTTTGTTGATTTTCCGATTGCTGGGGTCTTGGTTCATATAATATTCTTTTTGATCCTCTTCGATGTTGTGGAGGGTTGTTTGCCACGACATGGGGGTTCCGAATTGACTCTGTTGTTTCGGTTGAAAATTTGTATTCGGGTTTTTCGGACCACTTTGATTGAAGTTCGTTTTCTGAAATTGGGGATTTTGGTTAGTTTGCGGGGGTTTCCACGGGGAATTGAAGCCCTTATGTTGTTGTAATGGAAGGTTTTGTCTGAAATTTTGGGGTTTAAAGTTATGTTGTGGCCTAGTCGAGTTCGAGGTTTGGGATGGTGGTTTGAAACGATTGATATTGCATATCAATTGATAATCATTCGTCATCCATGAGAGTGCTATGTTTAGATCTTGTGGCTGGCGTGTACGTAATATGCTGCCCAAAGGTTCTTTCAGGCGGAGCAGCAAACATCTTAATGCCAATTGGGAATAGTTGCTTATTAGAACATCAGCGTCATCTACGTCATGGTTTTGGACGAATGCAATTATCAAATTCAAGTGTGTTTGGATCCTTTCGTGAAATTTAAATGGTGATTCATTTTCACCTTGTCTCATGCTTACCATTTCTATGATTAGCGTGAATAAATCCCTTTTGTCTGAGTAAGTGTTCAATAAAGCATCTCTAATTTTTTGATACGTGTCAATATTTGATGCGAAAAAAGAGGTTGAAGCAGGTGGAAGGATTTTTGCTTTGATTCCAGCAATCAACAGAACATTTTGAAAATCGATAGGGTCGCCAGGGTTATGAAATCGGTTGTTTAATTTGTGAGTTATGTCCAGGAAATAGCTGAGAGTTTCTGGCTCTCCTTTGAAGAAGGGAATAGCATCCAAATGTTCCTTCTTTAATACAGGGACTTGATTCGGCAAGGGTTGGAATTGGGCCTGATTTAGTGTGGCTTGTAGGTTAGCGATTTGTAATTGTTGCTGCTGGACAAGAGCTTCTAGTTGTTGGTTTCTATCCTACATTATAACGTCTAATACTGGAGTATAGCCTGTGCGATCTAAAAAATTGAGTTTCTTATGTACAATAAACTTTTTAAATGATTTCGGAATTTTGGGTGTTTTAAATTGGTTCAAGGAAGTACAAGCTCAAGATAACTGAAAAATGAGAAAGAGAAAGGAAAAAAGATAAAAATTAATAGTTAGTTAAAATTAAAATAAAGTTGTGGTAGACAGTTGTGTTTCTTGAAGCGTTCTCCTCTTGCCAAGAGCAGTTACGAAGGAGATGAATTATCGCGTGAATGGAATTTGCTGAGCGGCTCGGGAAAGGTGAGCTTGTGCGTGGGAGTTCCAAGTTCCGAGATAAGGGCAACTAACGATATCCTTTCGCTAGTGCGTAGAAGGTTCTTGATGAAGATGTTCCGATTGCAGGGCTTGTACAAATCGGAATTGAAGTAAAGATGTGCTGGGCATGCACTAATAGAAGTTTGCACGGCCTGTGCTAATATAAAGAGAATCCTTGTACTGGGCGTGTACAAATAGGATTTATTTAAGTGCGGGGCGTGCACTATTTTAAAATGTGCTGGAGTGGGCACAAAATTTAGGTGTTGTTCTGTCGTCGCGTTGTGTGTTAGTGATGGAGATTTTGATTACTTACAGGAGGATGCAGAACATATTCCCTGTTCGCGATGCTTCTGAAGTTCAATATAATCCCAATCACTGGACACTGAGAGCATTGTAGGTCCTCCAAGACTGCGCCAGAAATATCTTTGGATTCGAGGATTCGCTTTTTAAAAAATTGAATTTAACTTTCGAATCCAAATTTTAATGTTCACAACTCAGTAAAAGGTTACAAAGCGACGACACGAACTGTAGGTACAATGGCCGGGTAGAGACTCAACCGGTCGAAGAGCTACCGTGAGGAGTTCCAGCTCCGAGCGGTGGGGCTATATGCAGCTTCAGCATTTTTATTTATTGAATTCACAAGTATTCTGCATATAACTTATATATATAATTCCACCTGTGTCGACTTTCGCCTCCCACTGCCCTCGCGAATTTTTTCTGTTCCCCATCATTGAGCTATTGGTACCAGACGGCGAAATTTCAGCCGTTCAGGCTGTGATTTTCTGTCATTTCTTAGGCCACACAGGTAAAATCGGATACTGAGATCAGGATCCTCCTATTTAGGCCAGCGGACATACAGAATCAGAATTTTATATAATAGTGTAGATAGATAGATACGAGATATATGTATAAGTACCTACTTTAAATAATAAATTCTAATGACTTTTAAAAACAACCATCAATAAAATTCAAATATCTCCTAATGCTCCATGCTTTCATTTTTAGTCATAAAAATTTCTAGTGTTCCCGGGTAGCAGAAAGAAATTATTTTATTATTTTCAGACCATTTCGGAATAGAAACGTGTTTTAATTTTTTTTTTTCTTTTCTTTTCTTCTTTTATTCTTTGTATACGCGTACGCACTTTCAGTCAAGTTCACCCTATCTGTTATTTGTTCTCAGGGAAACGCTCACACAGTGTACAATGGTTCGTTTTTCTACAACCAGGCAAATAAGGCGATAATAGTGAAGTACGAACTCGGCTCTTTGAGAAGTCAAGTTCTTCCTGTACCCTTCGCCATAATCAATGACACGAACCACCTGTACCAGTCGGACAACAACTACATGGATTTCTCCGCGGATGACAACGGCCTCTGGGTTATCTATGGACTACCTGGGTCGAACAACACGGCCGTTCTCAAACTGGATGCGTATGCTTTGGAGATACAGTATGCTCTCAACATCAGCATCAAGCACAACAAAGCAGGAGAAATGTTCATCGTATGTGGAGTATTGTATGTTGTGGAAAGCGCTATAGACCGTCGAACCAACATCAGGTACCAACCTCAAATAGAAGGATTTGGTGAAGGCACGCTGTATTGTTATTGCTTCCATGTCTTTGCAAACGTTAGATCAAGGGACTGAAATATTATGTTGCTTCCGAGTCCAACAGTTGGTTTCACAATCCCTAACCCGCTGTACATGGCTACTTTAGATTGCTTCTGAGGCTAGTTCTTGGCCCTTTGCAATCATTCTTGCTTATTTGCTTCGTAGCAACTTGGAGCGCTGGCGCATTTTTCTTGTAAGAGTACAGCGGGGGCCTTGCCCCCTCCGGCGTTAGCCACACCAATGGGTGTGCCCAGGATGGCCCACGTGGAGGTGCCCGGTTTTCTGGGGATGGCTGTGGACTTGTAGGGCCAATGCTTGTACATACTGACAGGTTGGGGTATGTCACGTTTCTCTGAAGTCTCACGCTGTGGCATAGGTACTCTTCCCCTTTCCCCAACTTAGGGTTTTCCCATCATAGCCATTTTTGAGACTTCAGGTTTGGATGCTAGAGGTATGCACAATGGCATCAAAGATGGGCCTTTATTTAATTTCTCTTGGCTTACAGGCTGGCTATATAAATATTTTACGGGCGGTTAAAACTATGTACAATATTTACAGGCGGCAGAGTACTTTTATATATATTCCTCTCCGGGTTATGGGCTTAAGGGCTAGAAGTATATACACTCATACATATACATAATAAATACACACATTCACTCGCACAGGCATTGTCCATAAATACAGGTGTCCTCACTCACATTCACACTATCTGGGCGAAAGATTCGAGGGCAACTCCATCCCTTCCCCCCTTATGCGCGCTCGTTGCTTTGCAAACTCCACAAATTTTTCATACATTTCCGCAGAGCTGACCAGAAGGGATAATGGCTCGCTGTATGCCGGCTGGCCACACATTTCCTGACGCTGTGCACTGTACAACTGGCACTCCCTTATTGCATGCTGCGCATCTTCTCTCATGGCGCCACATGGGCAGTGGGGGGAGGGCCGTCTCCTAAAGAAATTCAATTTACCACTAAAATTACCATGGCCCACCAGCAGTTGTGTGGTCTCGTACCCAGGGCTGATATAGTGCCTTTCCAGCCGGTCGCAGACACTGGGGAAAAATTCAAAGGTCAGCCGTCCTGTCTGGCCTATTTCCACCTTTCCTGCCACTTGCCAAGCACCCATTCCTTTATTCTCTGCATTTTTTCCTTGTCTGTTGGTTGCTCGGCTATGAGTTGTGCTATCTCTAGGTGCAGTGGAACTGCAGTCCGCTCAGGCCACCTAATAGAAGCAAACGTGACTCTAGCATCCAGGACCAGATCGATGGGTATGCAACCTGCAACCACCTGGAGTGCAAGGGTCGAGGCGGTGCGGTATGCTCGTGTAATGGCTGCATCTGCAATACTTTATTCCTGCACTTTTGAGACGGCTTTTTCCACCATGTGGGGGCAGCGTACATAATTGTCGGCAGGAAGACCACATTGTAATATTTTAGCCTATCATGATATGTTGTTCCCCACCCTGATCCTGAGTGGCCTCTTAAACTGCTGGAGAGCCGCACCATCTTCCCAGTGAGTGCCTCGACATGCAGATCCGCATTTAGCTGTCGATTCAGGTGCACCCCAAGGTATTTGGCACTGCAGCCCGCCTCAATCCACACGTTTTGAATCTGGAAGCGTGTTGGGTGTCGAGCATCACCCTGTCCACGAGTTTTGTGCACTGCCAGCTCGAGCCTTGCACCGTGGCACCACGAACTTATCAAGTCTGAGCATTCTTCTGCTCCCGCGATGAGACCTGCCCTTGTGTGAGAGGTAACAACCACCACCAAATCATCAACGTACCCAACCGCATCGAGCCCATGCTCCCCCAGGATCCTGAGCAGCCCTGAGAAAACAAGATTCCACATGACCACTCCCAGCACTGATCCCTGGGGGCACCCTCGAGTGATCTGCCTTTTAGCTTCCATTGTGTTCGCAATCATGACTGCCTGGCGCTCAGAAAAGTAACTCTGGAGGAGTGAGTATATGTTGCCTGGTATGCGGAGATCCCTAAGCTCGGGTAGGACAAGAGGCCACCACACCGAGTTAAATGCACCCAATATGTCATAGAAAATGGCCATGACGTGTGGATGCTGTGCCTCGCTCACCACCTTAATCAGCTGGGATATGGTGCTGTCCGTGCTCCTACCTTTCGTACATCCATGTTGGTTTGGCTGCGCCCCCACTTCCAGTTGTGCCTCAATTGTATTCAGGATCAGCCGTTCAAGGACTTTCCCCTCAACAGGAAGAAGGCTGACTGGTCTGTAACTATTACAGTCTCCCAGGTCGCGGTCCCCCGGCTTCACCAGTGCCCCAATGTTAGCTGATTTCCAGACAGCAGGGAACTGGCCAGTCTGCAGAGCCATATTGTAGATGGCCAAGAGCGCCTCCCGGTAATTTTCTGAGGCATTGCGTAGCATAGCTATGTCAATGCCATCAGTCCCCGGGGCCTTTCCCGCGGAGAATGCCTTGAGTGCCGGCTTAAGGTTGTCCATGGTCCAGTCTGGGACCCTTGGTGTGGGCAGGGGTAACATAACCTCCTCCCGAACACCCCGATCAGCTGCCGAGTCTGCAGAATGGTCGTCCTCTGGGAATATCTCTCGCAGGTAAAATTCACATATTTGGGTAATGCCAGGGGGTTGTTCCGATCCAACGCGTAGTGAGGCAAGGGCATACCTTGGCTGGACTCTAGGCCAGCCCCCATGGGTCTGTTGCAATGCTGTTCTGAATGAAAGTCCTCCAGCTCTTCCTCTTTTTCTTGCATATGAGGTTCTTCAGTGCCTTCTTCACTGCCAGATAATTTCCCCTCCACTGCTCGCGCTCAATGCCTGGGGTTGTCCGCTGAGCCTTTACTGCTGTCCTGAGTTGGCCAATCTCCTCATCCCACCAAGCGGGCCCCCTGTTGGCACTACTACTTTTGGCGTGCAGGGTACGTTCTGCTGCCAGTATGATGGCATGTGTGAGATCCGCCAGATGCTCCCCCACGTTTCCTGATGGAGGGTCCTCGCCGAGCAAATAGTCAACAACCTTTGACGAAAGTTCCGCCTGAAAGGCCCGCCAATCCGCGCCACGTGTGCAATAGCGAATGAGGGTTGCAGCTTGCTCATACTTGATGCCCTGGCTTATTTGGATACCCAGTAGTGCGTGGTCACTGTCAGTCGCAAAGTCCACGTCCCAGTGGATTGACCAGTTTGGGCCTACCCTAGAGACCAATGTTAAGTCAACATAAGACATACCCCCTGCCCCGTCAAACGTCGGTCCTGCAGCTGGGTTGTTGACAAGCTCCAGTCCATGCGACACTATCCACAGGGACAGCTCCTCGCCTCTGGCGTCGTTTCTGGTAGAGCCCCATGCCACCCCTTTGGCATTAAAGTCGCCCATAATAATGATTTTCTGGCCCCTAAAAGCTTGCATGATCTGAGTGAGACGCGTTATCTGGTGTTCACACGGACATCTTGGGGGTATATAGGCACTAACTGCCACAAACTTCATCCCCAATCCCTGTATCCCCACCGTGACCATAAATGGGTCAGAGTACTCACTATAGAACGTGGCATCTAACCTATTATTAAACACTGCCATGGCAGAGAGGGGTGCTTCTATTGCTGTTGGCATCGCAAAAACCCTTGTGGTTAGCCCCAACCCATAAACCTGGCCCTGACCGAAAGGAGGCTCCTGGAGAGCTACAATGGAGAGTTGCTTTTCAGCGACTACCTAGGCACGGACACCTACTGCTTCCTGAGTCGTGATCATTTGGTAGCCTGGCCTTCTGACATGCCACACAGTTTGGTGACTGACTTCTATTGGGGCAGTCCTTGAATTTATGTTGCTCACCGCACCATCCACAGATCTGTTTCTCGCTGCAGCTCTTCGCTGAGTGACCATAGAGCTGACATTGAAAGCACCGGCTCACCTGCATATTATGGTCGATGATTTTACAAGAAAACCACCCCAGTCTGATATTCCCGCGAGCGAGTATGGACCTTCTCAGTGACAGGGACACTTGTACAACCCATCGCACCATCGGCCCTCTCGTCCCAGTCTTATACAGAGGGATAAAATCATGCTTCCTCGTCTCTTTAGTGGTGCCTTCAAGGTCGTAGTCTACAGGCATGTTATGAATAATCATCCTGGGGAACCTGCTGGGCGCTGTCGACACAGCTAGACCTGCATTCTTGATGGCTTTGTTATTTGCAACAGCCGATATGTCAGTCTTCTCAGAGATTTCGAGCAGTACTCTGCCGCCCCGGATGGGCCTGACATTCAATACCTCTGCCTGAAGGTCTTTCGGTTTTACTGGATTCATAAGCTTTTTTACTTGAGTAATCGTGGGCCTGTCATCCGATTTGTTTAGCCTGAGGCTCCGCTCATCTGGTTTTGGTTGCCCTCGGTTCCTCCTTTTGTTAGCCGGGGTAATCCAGTCGGGTTGTGCACCAGCCTGGTTGCTAGGAGTACTTCCTAGTCGACTGGAAATCTGGGAGTATGACTCCTGCTGTTTGGCAAGCATCTGCTGATGCGATCTTTCTGGAGAAATCTGTCACGACTTTCACCATGTCACTATCTTGATCGGTCGGTTTCCCCTGGCCTGCATGTGTTTCAATTTGCTCGCTGAGATCCCTTCTCATCTCTCTCATTGATGTAAGAACCGGTGAGAGGGATGGGATCTGTCTCTCTCCAAGAGCTTGAGCTATCGCTTCGGCAACTTCTTGCCTCACCATGATCCTCATTTCGTCCTTGATTGTCTCTATCCTGCTGAGAAGGGATGCGTTCTGCATGGTGAGCTCGCTAGAAGCCTCTAGTGCAGCATCCAGCTTTTTGGTCAACATCGCTGCCTGCGTTTTGTTTTGCTCTCTGCAGAAGTGATGTACTCAACTGCCGAGTTTATCGACGAGAAGATGGTCTGTCTCAAGGTATTCATAGACTCCAAACTGCATACTTCCAGGTCCCTGGCCCTTTTGGCTGTTGCACGGCCATGGTCGGACCCGTCTGACTCTCTCGGTCGTCTTACTCCCACTCCTGTGCTACAATGTTGGGGGGTTGGAGGCGACCGGGCAAGACCCATCCCTGTAAATTCCGGTGCTTGTGTGCCCGCTGGTAGACCAGGGTCCGGACGTTTTCCAGATGTTGACCGCTGCTGGTCCGAGTTGGTAGTGCTGGTATGTGGTGTGCTAGTTGTATTTTTTGGTGTTGACATTGAGTTTTATCCCACAACCCTGGCCGGCTCATCTACCAGGGGGTTTCCCTGGTAGACTATGCCATTTTCTCCGGAGGATACTCAACGGGTACTTGACTCAAGGCCCCTACTCGCCGAAGCGTTCAGGGCTCCCACGCCTCCGACAACATGGGTACCGGCCAGGGCGCTGCCACGAGGGGGCCCCACAGGACGGTTGGCGATGACCTTGGGGGAGGCCACCGTTACCGGCCTGGGCGACAGCTCTAGATGTCCAATACGATCAGTGTCCGGAGCTATCCATTAACAATCCGGGTCGAGGAGTGAAAGGGTCCCCAGCCCCTGCACTCCAATTCCACGTAACCCTGGGTCAGGGGGCCTGACAAGGTACTGCCACTTGGCCAGGTAGTCCTTGGTTTTTTAACGAGGTTGTTACTCCTCCTGCCCACTCTTAGTTGCCGTCGCTGAGGATCCTGTGGCCTTACGGCGACCGGAACCACAGCTCAGGCTTAAGCCCCCCCACCACGACAATCCAAGTTGGGAACAATAATTAGGAAATGCAAATGAAAGTCTTCTACTTTTTCGCCCTGCCTACTTATCGAGAGTCTCAGGAGCGTCCCACCAGCCAGGCAACCAAAATATTCGAAGCAACCAAGAACACCAGTCACGTCAAGATGGTCATGTAAAGATTTTTTACCCCCTCTGTCAAAATGCATCACCTGGGGATCACCAGGGTTGATTTTTCTTACACCCGTTTTAAAAGGGCCCCTGAGGAAGTTCACCAACTTTACACCCTCGCCTTCAGTGCCGGAGATATGGAAGTTAAAAAATTGCTGTTTTTTAAGTTCTAGCAAATTTTCAAAGAAAATGAAGATTGCAATGGGTCAAACATTTTCAGACTATGGATTCTTGAAATTTTTCCACAGGCAAATCCGTTTCAGAGCATCCTGATTTTATCCCTAGATTATATATATATATATATATATAGTTATATTCGCTGCTCGTTGGCCTACCACTTCTTTGTTGAATCCGGGGGTGGCCTTACGGGCGATCCATTAGACTACCCCTTAGCATATTTTGCTCGTTAGAGGTATTCCAGACGCTACACAGAATATTTTGCCCCTTCGGGCACCCCCAAAACGGGACTTTAAGTTTTGTAATCTACAGGTTGGTATTGCTTGTCACGAGTTTATTTTCGTTGCTCGTTAGCCTACCCCTTCTGTGTTGTACAAAGGGTACCTTTTTGGGATTAAACTAATAAACCGTTGTGTAGGGATTGGCGGCGTTTTTCAAATATTTTAGCCACAATAATTTGGGATAGCAAGTAGGTGTTTAATTTATTATAGGACTGCTAGTTAAGGGAAGCCACAATTAAAGTGAAGGGAAGCCAACAAGAGAAAATTCCAAGTTCAACCATCACAACCATATCAGTTTCACTATGGTGGTGTGCTGGTTGAGAATAAAATTACGTACGACTTTCGGGTTTGTACTGACCCTACAGTAGTTCTAATCTAGTGTCGATGTTTTCGGTAAACGTATAATTCGTATGAGGCAAAAAGTGTTCAAATTTCGACGTTCTATTGACTACGATTGTTTAAATATTTTTAGTTCAATCTTATTTGCCCGAAACTGTCACTCCCAACCAATTATAAATGGCCTTGAGCTTTAATTATGGACCGGAAAAATATATGCAGGTGTCTAATTAACATATTTGTACATGCAGGACACAGTTGAGCGGAAAAATTGGGTGAATTTGATAATTTAAAAAAAATGTCCAACACCGGCATATAGGTATAAGACCTAGCTTCGAAATCTCTCGCCTCTGAACTTTTCTGCAAAATGTCGTTCTATGTTACATGATGTAATTTTGGATGGCTAATTCAACAGAGTAAGCTATGGATACATTTTGGTTTTGTCATAAAATTGATATGATTATTTTTCAAGATAAGAAAGTGGAATTCAAAATGAAATGACAGTTTTGTTGGAAAATCCACGTTTCCCACTACCTACCTTCTCAGGATTTATGAATGTGGATGGGGACGACTCGTAGGAAAGGAAAAAACACATTTGATAAATATTTTTTAATTTATTTTAATTTAATTTAATAACATAGGTATAATTACCCCCATTCTTGTCTACTCACCACCCGTAACCCGATAAGCCAGAAAAGAGAAATCAGGGTGATTTGGTACGTGGTAGGGAGTGATTTTACGATCGAACGAGGTATATCACAATACATTTTCCAGGGTACCTACGTAGGTATTACTTCAAATTTGGAACGCACAAAAAAACTCTTCTGTAATGACTGGAGTTATCTCCGGGTTAAGGAAAGAAAACACATACCCCTACGCTCTTTTTTCCCACTTTTTGATCCGCTAAATCTGCCTGCTTTCACCACATTTTTCAGGAAAAATATTTATCAACAATTTTTAAACGCTGCAAATTATTACACAACGGTTTATTATTTACCTGTATAGATGCCCCTTCTGCGTAGGTCTCTGTTTTCTGCGGTAAATACCTACCCTCGAGCTCCCCCCTGGAAAGCCCTAAATGAAATCGCATACCTCAACCGGCCCGGGAATTACCGTTTCATAAAAATAAATTCAGGCAGGATTCAATAATTACAAATATACCTATCAACAAAACCGAAAGAGCTATCATTTTTCAAACGGAATAATATCACAGAACAACCAACTCGACTTCATACAGCCATCCTGGATTATAATCAGGTGCTCCCTAGTGATGATATACTGGGCCGGATTTATACCGTTTGATTCACCATTGTGTTGACGAAGATTTCAGTCCAAACGAATGGCTGGTCGTACAATGCTCCGGGTGGTCTCAAAAAATTCTTTAGTTCAAGACCAAATTAAAAACGTTAAAAAAAACTCCCATATCCTTCAATTGAGTTTTCGAGCTACCGCGTTCTGAAAATTTGAACCTTCATTTTGTTTCACGGTAACTAAGAACAGTGCTGAGTAAGGCGTAAGGCGGACAGATAGAAATGTTTGGTTTATTATTTTCAATAATGAACTAATGGAATCAAGCATTTAAAGAAAAAAACAAAAACAAAAAATAACTGCAAATTTTACACAACGGCTTATTTTTTAGCTGTATAGATGCAACTTCTGCGTAGATAGTATAATAAACCGTTGTGTAATAATTTACCGTTCAACAATACCCTTCTGTTACAGATCACAGCTCTCTGTATAGATAACCCGTCTATATAATATAATATGTACTATTCTATACATATTATGTAGATCGCAGACCCTCCGTAGGTTAGTACCTAACCCCGTACTCGTTACTAGGTACCTACCTAAATCACGAGTTAAATGTTGCTAAAATAATTCTGCCGATGACAAACAGTAACTAACAAAAAGAAACACACATAATGAAGTTCTGAAAAGAAATTGTTGATGAGGAGTGAAAAAAGTTGCAAAAGTACCTACCAAAAAACTCAAGCCCCTTCTACGTAGATGGTATAATGAACCATTGTGTAATAATTTACCGTTGAGTAATGATTGACCATCGTGTATTAATAATTTACCCAACGTTTGTTCATGTTTCACTACCATCATTTTTCAAATGAAATAATATCACAGAACAACCACTCGACTTCATACTCCGCCAGTATAATCAGGTGGCCCTAGCAATGATTTTATCTCCGGCAAATTTCCTATAGTCCCTGGTAACGAGATTTGGTTTGAATGTATACAATTTCATTCACACTGGAGTCGAAAATGCCTGTCGGTGCAAACTTCGGGGCCTTACTGTGAACGAACGGCTGGACGTACGATGCTCCGGGTGGTCTTAATAAACTCGTAAGTTCAAGAACTATTTAAAACCGTAATAAGATTCACGCAAAAAAAAGGTATAGGCGTTTTGAAAATTTCAACCCCTATTTTGAACCCCTTAGAGATGCCTGACAGTAACGTCGAGCTTCGAGGACAACTAGACCCCGAACGGAACCTATTACCCGAATTTCATCAATTTTCTTTCATGGTAACTAAGAAAAGTGGCCCGTACGGCGTACGGCGGACAGACAGAAATATTTTTATTGCAGTTTTGGATTCTACATACCTTGAAACGTAGGTAAAACCATCAAATTTTGAGGAGGAGTACGCATTTTTTTTTCATGCTCGACTCCAATGGTTCATTATTGAAAATAATAAACCAAAACTCTATCAACAGAATCCAAAAGAGCCTTCATTTTGGTTTATCATTTTAAATAATGAACCATTGGAATCGAGCATGAAAAAACGCTGCAAATCTCTACCCTCATTTACCCCCCCTCAAAATTTGATGGTTTACGTTTCAAGGTATATAGAATCCGAAAATGCAATAACAAATATTTCTGTCTGTCTGCTGTACAACGTACGCCGTACGGGCCATTTTTCTTAGTTACCATGAAAGAAAATTGATGAAATTCGGGTTATAGGTTCCGTTCAGGGGTCTAGTTGGTCCTCGAAGCTCGACGTTACTGTCAGTCATCTCTAAGGGGTTCAAAATAGGGGTTGAAATTTTCAGAACGCCGTAGCTCGAAAACTTTCAATGGAAGGGTATGGGGTTTTTTACGTTATTACATTTTTCTTGAGCTAAACAATTTTTTGAGGCAACCCCGAGCGTTGTACGTCCAGCCGTTCGTGTGCACCAAAAGGCTTCGTAAACACGATCGTGAATCAAACGGTATAAATCCGGCCCAGATATCATCACTACGGTGCACCTGATTATGATCACGGATGGCTGTATGAAGTCGAGTTGGTTGTTCTGTGATATTATTTCAATTGATAAGTGATGGACTATTGGATTTTGTTGGTAGGTACTTTTGAAACTTGAACAAACGTTGAAGTATTACTGATGGGTAAATTATTACATAATGGTAAATTATTACACAACGGCAAATTATTACACACCGGAAAATTATTACACAACGGTAAATTATTACACAACGGCAAATTATTACACAACGGTTCATCTACCAAGAAGGAGCTGAATTTTGTTGATCTCGGTACTTTTGCAACTTGAACAACCGTTGAAGTATTATTGATGGGCAAGTTAGTACACAACGGTTCATTATAGGTATTGACCACAGAAAACGGTGATGAACGCAGAAGGGTGATCTATTTCACTCCACATCAACAATTCCTTCAGAACTTCATTATTTAAGTTTCTTTTTGCCGTTTTAGTTACTGTTTGTCATCGGCAGAATTATTTTAGCAACATTTAATTCGTGATTTAGATAGGTACCTAGTAACGAGTACGAGGTTAGGTACTAACTTACGGAGGATTTTTGAAATTTACTCATCCCCTCCACCGCTCCTGTGGTTAAAAATAAGATCTAATATTGGTTATTACGTTTGCTGAACATTTATAACAATTTTCGCAATTTTATACACATTTCCCAAGCATACAGGTAATTTTCATACTTTACTTACTCCACCCACCGCTCCTACGGTGAAAAACAAGATCTAATATTAATGCACTGTTGAATACCATCTATAACAGTTTTCCCACAACATTATAATTACACAATTCCCTAGCCCTCAGTAATTTTTCAACTGTAATATCCCCATCCACTGGTCATGTGGTGAAGAATAAGATGTAATAGTGGTGGGTATATACATTTGTTGGATTTTTATACACGTTTTTCCGCCGTATCAAACACCCCTTCAGAGACTATTCGTCATTTCTAAACATACTTCAGTACCCCATTCTTGTCAAGTCACCACCTGTAAGCTTGAAAATTGAAATCCGCGTGATTTTTAAACAACGACACCTTTTTTCACGGATTTTATACTGTAAGAATGAGATAATTCATGTACAACTACCCCCACCCTAGTCCAACTATCTCCCGTAACAGAATAAGCTTGAACATTGAAATCCACGTCATTTTTAAACAATGATACCTTTTTTCACGGATTTTACACTGTTACGGGGGGTAGTTGGACTAGGGTGGGGGTAATTACATGAATCATCTCTCTCACTTGGAAAAAGGTATCATTGTTTGAAAATGACGAAGATTACAATGTTCAACCTTATTCTGTTAAGGAAGGCGGCTAGAGTGGGGGTTATTATTATTATTTGAAGGGGTTATATTATAATTACCCCCACTCTAGTCCAACCGCCTTCCGTAACATAATAAGGTTGAACATTGAAATCTTCGTCATTTTTAACCATCATCGTTTAAAAACGCTGCAAAGTCCTAGTCACATGGGTTTATTATTCTACTAGACATACGTACAGAAATTTCGGCTGTTAATTTATTGTTTCATTCGTGTGCAATAATTGAAATAGCTATGTTTGATGGTTTCCACCAATTTTGGCCCCCCAAAAATCGAATTAGGCTCGGCTTTTTTTTTTACAGATTATCATTGATTATTGATAGTGCCATTTAATTGTTTTGATTCCCCTTTAGTATCAACAGGTGAATCAAGACAATTAAATGGCACTATCAAATAATCAATCAACTATCAATAAATTCTAATGTTATTATACATAATTATGTATGGTGATTTCAGACGATTTCCCATGTTTTTGACTCATAAAAAAATAATTTCGGGAGCTTAACCTTCGTTACAACCTCAATTCTTCACTCTTCGGTCAGAATCATCTTCATACTATTCGGCCTTCTCGTCCCAAAAAACATGGAAAACGATACCTCAAAAGCTCATGTTAGTAAAACTTAAAAAATACAAAAAATACCTATTTTGTACCCATTTTTCACTCATAACACCCCTGGGTATATTCCGATCGGCTGAAAAGTTTCAGGACACAACTAGGGCCCAAATGGAGCAAGTGTGCGAAAGAATGACTTTTTTAACCGAAAATGAAGCCGGTATGCGTGATACGGCGGACGGACATTGCATTTTCTGAATCTACGCACCTTGAAACGTAAAAGAAAAAATTTTGAGGGGGTGTTATAAAAATGTTTTGCTGAGCGAATACATAGGTGCATTGTTCACAGAATAATAAACCAAACTTTGGAGGGGTGTTATAAAAATGAATTTCTAGCTGAGCGAATACATAGGTGTATTATTCAGAGAATAATGAACCAAAATGACGAAAATTTCAATGTTCAACCTTATTCTGTTATGGAAGGCGGCTAGAGAGGGGGAACATTGAAATCTTCGTAATTTTTAAACAATGATACCTTTTTTCAAGGATCTTATACTGTAACAATGAGATAATTCAATATATAATTATTACCCCCACTCTAGTCCAACTACCTCCAGTAACAGAATAAACTTGAAATGAAAATCTGAGTGATTGTTAAACAATAATACCTTTTTCACGGATTTTATAATGTAAGAATAATGATATTTCAATACATAATTACCCCCACTCTAGTCCAATTCACGTAACACGGATATTATACAGGATCTGGCATTTTTCGGACCCGCCCCCCCCCCCCCCACCGAAACAATAGCTAAAATTTAAGTTTTGTAATCTACAGGTTGGTATTGCTTGTCACGAGTTTATTTTCGTTGCTCGTTAGCCTACCCCTTCTGTGTTGTACAAAGGGTAGCTTATTGGGACTCAGCTTCCTGGAATGGGGTATTCCAGTGGGTCTGAAAATAGGATGTTGGTTGGCAGTTTTCAGCTGAAGGGAATATAAAAAGTATGTAGCGTGCGAGAAAACGTCATTCATTCGTATAGGGTGAAAGATAATGCAAAAGAAACAAAAGGGAATTCGAAAGTGGGCGCAGCTCCTACAGCTCCTACGTCTACGTCACGACCGAGGTCAGCGACATGCATGGACGCTATACCACTAGTATCCATGTTTCACATGAGAGCTCACTTTATCTTACAACCTCGTTTTGCTGTTTATTTTTCTGTTTTATCTTTACCCGTTCAGTATTTTGTGCGTATTGGGGTTGAACTGTCAGCCAAGGCCAAAAAAGGAAGGCTTGCATGGATGCTTCCCTGCTATATTCAAATATCCATACCGGCCTTTAGGCTCTCCTACGCCTACCTCACACGCCCACTGTATGCCCGCCTTTTTTTCAAATTTCCTGTTTTCATTTGTCTTCCTAATTTTATACGAACAATTCCCTGGCGAATGGACTCGATTTTCGTTAACCCTAGGCAAGGTACTTCGAAAAAAAAAATTTTAAAAAATAGACCGGAATATCCCATTCGGCCGTTTACCCCGCCACAATGGCAGAACTTTGATTTGCATTGTTTATTTCTTACTGTTTTCATGAACTCACGGACAAGGAAGTTGGTTATATTGGCTGCTCGTGATGAAATAATTCATGTAACTATCCCCACCCAATTCCAACCTCCTTCCGTAACAGAATAAGCTTGAAAATTGAACACCGCGTGATATTTACGCAATGAGACCTTTGTTCACGGATTTTGTATTGTAAGAATGAGATAATTCATGTAATTACCCCGACTCAAGTCCAACCGCCTCCTCCAACAGAATACGCCTGAAAATTGAAATCCACTTGGTTTTTAAACAACGACACCTTTTTCCACGGATCTTATACTGTTAGAATGAGATAATTCGTGTAATTACCCCCACTCCAGTCCAACCGCCTCCCTTAACAGAATAAGCTTGAAAATTTAAATCCGCGTGATTTTTAAACAACGACACCTTTTTCCACGAATTTTATACTGTTAAAATGAGATAATTCATTTAATTACCCCCCCCCCTCTAGACAAGCAACCTCCCTTAACAGGATAAGCTTGAAAATGGAAATCCGCGTGATTTTTAAACAACGACACCTTTTTCCACGAATTTTATACTGTTAGAATGAGATAATTCATGTAATTACCCCTACTCTAGTCCAACAGCCTCCCTTAACAGAATAAGCTTGAAAATTGAAATCCGCGTGATTTTTAAACAACGACCCCTTTTTTCGCGTATTTTATACTGTAAGAGTGAGATAACTCATGTAATTACCCCCACTCTAGTCCAACCGCCTCCCGTAACTCAAGATGCTTGAAAATTGAAATCTGCGTGATTTTTAAACAACGATACCTTTTTTAGCGGATTTTATACTGTAAGAGTGAGATAATTCGTGTAGTTACCCCCACTCTAGTCCAACCGCCTCCCGTAACTCAAGATGCTTGAAAATTGAAATCTGCGTGATTTTTAAACAACGATACCTTTTTTAGCGGATTTTATACTGTTAGAATGAGATAATTCGTGTTATTACCCCCACTCTAGGCCAACGATCTCCCTTAACAGAATAAGCTTAAAATATGGAAGCCGCGTGATTTTTACACTACGATACCTTTTCTCACGGATTTTACACTGTAAGAGTGAGATAACTCATGTAATTACCCCCACTCTAGTCCAGCAACCTCCCTTAACAGAATAAGCTTGAAAATTGAAATCCGCGTGATTTTTAAACAACGATACCTTTTTCCACGGATTTTATACTTTAAGAGTGAGATAATTCATCTAATTACCCCCCCTCTAGTCCAACCGCCCCCTGTAACAGAATAAGCTTGAAAATGGAAATCCGCGTGATTTTTAAACAACGATACATTTTTTAGCGGATTTTATACTTTAAGATTGAGATAATTCATGTAACAACCGCCTCCCGTAATTGAATAAGCTTGAAAATTGAAATCCGCGTGATTTTTAGACAACGATACCTTTTTTCGCGTATTTTATACTGTAAGAGTGAGATAACTCATGTAATTACCCCCACTCTAGTCCAACTGCCACCCGTAACTGATTAAGCTTGAAAATTGAAAGCCGCGTGATTTTTAAACAACGATACCTTTTTTCGCGGATTTTATACTGTAAGAGTGAGATAACTCATGTACAACTACCCCCACTCTAGTCCAACCACCTCCCGTAATTGAATAAGCTTGAAAATTGAAATCCGCGTGATTTTTAAACAACGATACCTTTTTCCACGGATTTTATACTGTAAGAGTGAGATAATTCATCTAATTACCCCCACTCTAGTCCAACCGCCCCCTGTAACAGAATAAGCTTGAAAATGGAAATCCGCGTGATTTTTAAACAACG
This sequence comes from Leptopterna dolabrata, assembly GCA_954871275.1. Taxonomy (NCBI): domain Eukaryota; kingdom Metazoa; phylum Arthropoda; class Insecta; order Hemiptera; family Miridae; genus Leptopterna; species Leptopterna dolabrata. Next base: position 157,144,748 of record OX940974.1, read on the forward strand.
ATACATTTTTTAGCGGATTTTATACTTTAAGATTGAGATAATTCATGTAACAACCGCCTCCCGTAATTGAATATGCTTGAAAATTGAAATCAGCGTGATTTTTAGACAACGATACCTTTTTTCGCGTATTTTATACTGTAAGAGTGAGATAACTCATTTAATTACCCCCACTCTAGTCCAACAGCCTCCCTTAACAGAATAAGCTTGAAAATTGAAATCCGCGCGATTTTTAAACAACGACACCTTTTTTCGCGTATTTTATACTGTAAGAGTGAGATGACTCATGTAATTACCCCCACTCTAGTCCAACCGCCTCCCGTAACAGGATAAGCTTGAAAATTGAAATCCGCGCGATTTTTAAACAACGATACCTAATTCGCGTATTTTATACTGTAAGAGTGAGATAATTCATGTAATTACCCCCACTCTAGTTCAGCAACCTCCCTTAACAGAATAAGCTTGAAAATTGAAATCCGCGTGATTTTTAAACAACGACCCCTTTTTTCGCGTATTTTATACTGTAAGAGTGGGATAACTCATGTAATTACCCCCACTCTAGTCCAACAGCCTCCCTTAACAGAATAAGCTTGAAAATTGAAATCAGCGTGATTTTTAAACAACGACACCTTTTTACGCGTATTTTATACTGTAAGAGTGGGATAACTCATGTAATTACCCCCACTCTAGTCCAACAGCCTCCCTTAACAGAATAAGCTTGAAAATTGAAATCAGCGTGATTTTTAAACAACGACACCTTTTTTCGCGTATTTTATACTGTAAGAGTGAGATAACTCATGTAATTACCCCCACTCTAGTCCAGCAACCTCCCTTAACAGAATAAGCTTGAAAATTGAAATCCGCGTGATTTTTAAACAACGACACCTTTTTTCGCGTATTTTATACTGTAAGAGTGGGATAACTCATGTAATTACCCCCACTCTAGTCCAACCGCCTCCCTTAACAGAATAACCTGGAAAATTGAAATCCGCGCGATTTTTAAACAACGATACCTAATTCGCGTATTTTATACTGTAATAGTGAGATAATTCATGTAATTACCCCCACTCTAGTCCAACCACCTCACATAACACGGATATTATACTGGATTTGGCATTTTTCTGATCCCCTCCCACCCACCAATACCTGAAAAAACAAGTTAGAATTGCTATGAAATTCCCAATTCAGTGAAAGTTTCAGTGCAGGGAGAAATTCCCTCCAATGGCCCAGCCTGCATAGAAATTTTTCCCTGGGGGTAGTCTAATGGGGCAGTACCTCGATGGGAGTGATGCTGCAGGGGTAGCTTAAAGGGAAGAGGTTGGGGGTACCTTAATAGGTGAGGGTAGCCAAACGAGGAAAGTTCGTAAATATATATATATATATATATATATATATATATATATATATATATATATATATATATATATATATATATATATATATATATATATATATATATATATATATAGTTATAGCGCCCGACCGACACTTACTGCTGACGCAGTCATGATAGACGATAAACCCCTGCGAGCAAGCTCGAACCTTCAGTTCTCGGCTCGCTGCTGTACGATCAACCCTGTGTTCCGTGTTCCCCGTAATTTAACCGCTACGAAGTCTTCCGTGTATTTTCCGAAATAAAGAACACTTGTAAATTCCCAGTTCGTGCTTTTTAAAAAGTCAACTCCCAAGGAACCTACTATAACTGACGCAGTCACTGGAGGACATTTGGAGACACAATTTCGACACTCAGAAATTATATTCGCGACCGACCATCGTCTCCGCGGAAATTTCGTCGAAGCCTTCAAGTGCCCGGGAGTTCGTCAACCGAACTGTGATAAGTGAAAGTGCATCGGAATTACAATCGGATAAAGTGCATAGGCTCTCCACTTCGCCGATCACGCAGACTTCAGGGAATATCGGATTACCATACCAGGTATACTATCTCAGCAGCTTGCCAAGAACTCCTAGGATTCTATAGGTAATCTTGACCCATATAGTTCCTAGTACTGACCAAGCCAGGTCATTTCACAAAAATCTTCATTCCAGTCGTTGACTAGTGAAGTCAGACACGCCCGTCTGAAAAGACTTCGATCCAATCTGCCCTGATTACCGAAGCCAGGCATCCCCCGCCTGTAAATTTAAGAAACCTCAAAATTAAATAATTAAATTCAATTATCAAACCCATGAGTGGTTAGTAGCTTCCAAGAGAAGTCCTTCTAGAATTAAAACAAAACAAACAAATAAAATAAAAATAAAATAAAAAAAATCATCGGAAAGGACGCAGTCCGCTCGCTTCAGTCACACTTCGTAGAATCTTATCAACACCTCTCCAGTTACAACATCCGACGCCCTTTAAATCATCTCGAAGTAGATCCAACGAACCTGTCGATTGACGAATCTCTGAACATAACTGCATAACATAATCTTTTCAGCTTTTCATAATTGTTTCCTATTTTGTCACATTATCTGTCGCCACATTTTACAACCTACCTATAGTATTGTACAAGGCTGTCCAAAATTCACAAAACTACGAAATCATCGTCTCGTTCGAGGTCCGATCCTTATATTGATTGGATTAGAACACTCCGTTGGTCCAGATTAGACAGCACCGAAATGGAAGGTTCATCGGAAACCCACCAAGGAACAAGCGCGGGAAACGAACAAAATTCCGTCGGAACCCCGATTACGAGTAGGCAAAATTTCAATCTCCCTTTAAGAAGCCAAAATTCTATGCCCTTTCCAACATTAAAGGAATCACATTTCGCATTGCTCCCAGACTTTAACGCCACCGATCCCCTTATCCTTACCAGATTTATAACGGTATGCGATAAACTTTTCAACCATTTCTTTGACCCCACAAACCAAAATACCCTACAAAACGATTTGTTATTCGAGGGCATCCTATCAAGAATCAAAGGCGATCCAGCGAAACGCGTTTTCGCTGCCGACCCTCACAACTGGGCGGAGTTACGCTCCGTCTTATTGGAGTCGTACGGAGATCGCAGGGACAAGTTCACTCTTACAGCAGAACTAGCCCGTCTCAGACAGAAACAGAGTGAAAGTTGCTTTGAATTCTATTCTCGATTAGACGCAATTTTAAACAGTACCATTGCCTCCTTGCAGAAGGAACAAAGTTCGCAAGAACTTGTTGACTTCGTGCAGGGCTTAGCCCTTCGAGTGTTTGTAACGGGACTGGATGATTCAGTAGGATCTCTGATCCGAGCAAGGAACCCAGCAACCCTAGCAGAATGCATGGCGATTTTGACAAACGAGTTTCAGTTTAGAACTAAACCCAAATTAGCCCCGCCACAAAAAACCGGCCCCGCCACTCCTCAATTCCGTCCCTCTGGCCCGAATAACAATTACCGACCTTCATCAACACCCTACAACCAGCCCTTCAGGCATTACCAAAATTTTCATAGACCACCAGTTCACCACTCTTTCAACCAAAGACCCGCTCCGCCAGGTCAGCAACCCCCCAAAAGACAATCGCTTCCAAATCGACCATGGTCCCACCAACTCTCACGCTCTTCCAGTCAGGATCACTCAAAGAGCAACCTTCACAATGTAGAAATGCAGTGTGAAGACTCGGAAATTCGGCAACCCGAAACCCCTGAGTATTCGCCAAATTCAGGATATTTCGTTTATGACCCTTTCCTGCAAGCCCCGGTGTACTATGACCCCAATCTAATTCAAACATTCGAAAATTCATCAGTGGAGGACCAACCTCCAACTGAAGACGACCAGAACCACACACAGGACCATTTTTTAGGACAACCTCAGGACCCGTCAGAGGTCACCCAACAGTAATGTCAGCTCCCGCTCCAACCTTTTCGGCCCCCGCAACTGCTCCCAAATTAAATCCTATACCAATGTTAAAACCTGCCCCTAAATCAAAAGCTCCCATCGAAAAATTTGAACCAGAACACATCGAGTTAAATCACATCGGCTACCAATTACCTTTCATAGTTTGCCCAAAAACTGGGATAAAATTCGTAATCGACACCGGATCAACTCGATCCTTCGTTCTCCCAAAAACAGCGCATAATTATTTCAAAAAGAAAATCCAACCGGCATCGGGTATAGTTAAGACAGCCCACGGCTCGTCCACAATAACGGAAATGACCCTGATGCCTTGTGGGGAAATTTTCAATGAAAAACATCTAAATCTCCCCTTCCGATTATTCAATTTCCATAGCCACTTCCAAGCACTATTGGGACTAGACAACTTACGGAGACTAAATGCTTCCGTGGACCTGAAAAATAACTTGCTGCGTACACCAAACGTCAACTTACCCCTCTACTTTGCGAACGGATGTCTGTGCCCCGAGGAAAATACTGTGTCATTCCTAATCGATGCCAGGACTATTCAGCAGGTACAGGTAGAGGTTGGTAATGTCGAGAATGGCGAAGCTTTGATCGACTCTATCAATTTCCCTGGTTTGCAAATACCATCAGCCATAGTGAGGGTTAAGAACTCAAAAGCATTTGTACACGTCACGAACTCAGAAGAAAAACCTGTTAGGTTCCACTTGACTCACCCAATCCATGCAGAACCAATCCCTAAAGGACAGTTTAAAAATGAGGAACCCGAAAACAACCTTAACAACTATTGCGATACCTCCCCCTCCTGTAAGCAAAACCGTTGGATAGACTATTCGAAATTTAGACTAGACCACCTAAACCCCGAAGAGAACAAGGCTATTAGAAAATTGATTCATGACTATGCAGATCTTTTCCAAGAGAGTGAAGGTCCTTTGACTTTCACGAATGAGGTCAAACACCACATTCGTACAAAGGACGAAATTCCCATCTTTGTAAAACCGTACAGGTATCCCCACATTTATAAAGAAGAAGTGGCCAAACAAGTTGACAACCTACTTGCCCAGAAAATCATACGCCCTTCTAACTCTCCCTACAATGCGCCCCTTTGGATTGTACCAAAGAAAATGGACGCTTCAGGAAAAACCAAATATCGCATGGTCATCGATTTCCGAAAATTAAACGAAGCCACGATCTCAGATCGGTTTCCCCTACCTAACATATCCGAACTCCTCGACAAACTTGGCCGTTGCAATTACTTTTCGACCCTCGACCTCGCACAAGGTTTTCATCAAATTGAACTAGATGAAGACTCAATTCCCAAAACCGCTTTCTCCACTGACAACCAACATTACGAATACCTCAGAATGCCCTTTGGCTTATGTAACGCCCCGGCTACATTCAAACGAATGATGAACAACTGTCTGAGGGGCTTGAATAATGAGATATGTCTGGTTTATCTCGACGATATCTTAATATTCTCGGCTAGTTTGCAAGAACACGTTGTTCGTCTGAGGAAAATTTTCGACCGTCATCGACAGGCAAACCTGAAAATCCAGCCAGACAAGACGGAATTTCTGAAAAGGGAGTTAGCATATCTAGGTCACGTAGTAACCCCTGATGGAGTCAAACGCAAACCAAACCCCGAGAAAATACGTGCGATCGAAAAATTCCCAATGCCTCGCACAAGAACCGAGATCAAAAGGTTCTTAGGGCTCATTGGCTACTACCGTAGGTTTATCAAGGGCTTTGCTGCTCTGACTAAACCCCTGACCTCCGCCTTGAAAAAGGATGGAAAAATAACATCCAAGTCCCCAGAATTCGAAAGAAGCTTCAAAACTTGTACCACGCTTCTTTGCAATGACCCAATATTAAAATACCCCGACTTTAACAAACAGTTCAGAGTGACTTGTGATGCAAGCGATTTTACTACAGGCGCTGTCTTGAGCCAAGACTTTAACGGTTCTGATCTCCCAATTGCTTATACCAGCAAAACGCTCTCAGAGACAGAGAAAAAATATGCTACTAATGAAAAGGAACTTCTTGCAGTACTAAATGCCCTGAAGGCCTTCCGCCACTATCTATACGGGCAGAAGTTCCTGTTATTCACTGACCATAAACCATTGCAATGGTTATTTGCAATGAAGGACCCCAACTCCAAACTCTATCGATGGAGGTTGAAAATCAGTGATTTTAACTTCGAAATCCACTACCACCCTGGAAAGTCCAACTATGTAGCTGACGCTCTCTCTCGAATTGAGCTTAATCACCTGGAATCAGATCCACCAGCCGCAAATCCCATGTCACCGATCAATATCGAGGAGTTGCTTGAGAGCATTCCAATGGAACTCCCCGAATTGCAAATGGACGCACTCCTCGCAGTCCCTAGTTCCCCCAGAACCGCAGAAAACGAAAATCGAGCCATTTCCGAAATACTGGCAACATTCTCGCGTTCTAGGCAAGCACTTGGAGGAAGCAATCAATCTCTAGATGTCCACGCCGACACTCAAGCTCCCTCTTTGACGGCCCCCGAACACACTACCACTAACATACCGCCCATGACAATCCCCGTAAGAGAAGGACCCGTTAACCAGGCCAAAAATCAGATAATATTCAAATTAGTGACCTCACTCCCACGGAAACCCTCAATAAAGCACCTTTTTAATTCCACCAAAACCCGAGTGACCGCAGAACTATCCCACTACCATCTGGACAAGGACATAGTCGAGTTCGTCAAGGAGTATGTCAGGCCCCAAGTTCGTTATGCGATCTACTTCCATGACGATCCAGACGATCGATTCTTCCAGAGATTTGCTGCCATAATGACTCGCACATTCAAGGAGTCAGAAATCCTCATGGCCAAATTTCCTAAATTATTGGAAGACATTGAGTCTGAAGAGGACGTCCAGGAACTCATAAAGTCCTATCATGTAGGTAAGACTAATCACCGAGGAATTCCTGAGACGTATGAACATCTTAAACGAAGCTATTTCTGGCCCAACCAGAAAGCGACCATTCAGAGCTTCATAAACCAATGCGACGTCTGCCTACGAACTAAGTACGACAGGCATCCCCTGAAAATCAAATATAACTTGACTCCCACGGCATCCCGGCCTTTCGAGACCCTGCACATTGACAAAATCACCATAGACCGAACAAAATTCTTGACCGTTTTCGACCCCTTTTCCAAATACGCCCAAATGTACATGGTACCGACTAATACTAGTCTCGACGTAGTTCGAGCCTTGCTCAAATATTTCTCGCACCATGGCATTCCCAAAAAACTCATTTCCGATAACGCGGCCGACCTAAACTCTTCCCTAGTCAAGGAATTATTAGCTAACCACAATATTGATGCTCACTTCATATCGAGCCAACACCCAGATTCGAATGGCCCTGTCGAACGATTCCACTCGACCGTAATTGAACATCTCCGGCTTCTGAACTGCCAAGAAGCATTCAAAAGAGACGATGTGGAAACCCGGGTACAGTATGCCTTGATCGCATACAACAATTCGATCCATTCTACAACGTCCCTGACCCCGTTCGAAATAATCCAAGGTCACATTTCAGACGAAAACCTCCTCAAGTTAAACTTGGACGAACGCCTCGCCAACGATTACCTCGTCAAACACCGCGAAAAAATGAAAGCGCTCTACCAAAACATTAAGGACAATGGCACACAACTCAAGGAAAGGGTAATGGAAAACAGAAATGCTACTCGGGAAGATCCTCCAGAAATCCCTGACACTGTTTATGTAAGGACCAAACAACTTCAAAGTAAGACCAAACCCCTGTATAACCCGGAACAGGTGAAGCCCGTGGACAAAACCAAGCATACGGCCGAAATAACACCCCGGCATGCTAACACCCAACCAAAGATCCACATGTCTAACATCAAAACGCCCAGAGTAGTACCACAAACCCCGATGTCTAGTTCTTCTAGTTACTCACCCTCCGAAGACAGTTTCCCTTCACCCGTTAACCTCCCCACGATTCCCCAAACGGCCACTTTCTATTCCTTTCCCCCACCGACTAACAGCCAAAAGCGGGATAGACTCTTACCGTCGCCACCCAACTCGAGACCGCCTCCTTCAGAGACGAGCTCGTCGAGCCCTGCCCCAAAACGACATTGTAAAGACCTCTCCAGAATCCCAAGAATGGAGTCAACTCCCTCCCCAGTTCCTCTACCTTCTCTTGAGGGATCATTGCCCGCACCACCGGACATCCTACCAGTTAGGTTGCCTCGCAAAGCGTTACCCATACCACCAGACACCCCTCCATCCAGGTTCCCTCGCAAAGCGTTACCTATACCACCAGACACCCCTCCATCTAGATTCCCTCGTAAAGCGTTACCCATACCACCAGACACCCCTCCAGCTAGGCTATCTCGTATAGACTCCCCTCAGCCCAGTACTTCTGGAATTCCTGTTCCTATAGCAAGGAAACCCTACCACTCCCCACCACCCAGCTGTGGTTCCGACTCTAGCTCATGATCCTTAATATTCCAGGACGTTACTTACTTGAACCACTTTCGGATTATGGACAGCCACTCTGCCGTCACCGTTCTTCTATCACTCTCGACTATACTAATTACCAAAGGATTAGAAATTGAAAACATTACCTCCAATTTAGGTTTATTGCCCATTCGATTAGGTTCCGCCCGAACGATCCACTATTACCACACTGTTACTCACTACTACCAGCTCGGAGGAGTTCTCAATCAAGTAAACCAAATTAAAGCCCATTTCCAGGACATTAACCAGATAATAGAAACTGACAGTGAAGTCCAAAAGGTAGTTCGAACTCGAACTCAAGCCATTGAACATATGCTAAAAATAATAGAAGGAAGATTATTTGCTTAAACCTTACCCCGCCGTCAGAGGCGAGGACTGCTTAACGGTTTAGGCTCCGTAATCAAATTTATCACGGGAAATTTAGACGCCAACGACGAGGAAAAATTTAATCAGATCCTCCAACACCTACACACAAACCAAGAGATACTGTCCCAACAAATTAGTCATCACTACTCAATAAACGAAGGATTTGTAGAAGAATTGAACAAGACCATCTTAGATATCAACTACAATCACGATATTCTGGCCTTCGAAATAGAGCGATTAGAGAAAGCAAGTTCCCTTGCAACCCATGCAGGACAGGTAGAAAACGCATTTGAGCATAATCTACTGTTGCTACAAATAATTTCAGATCTGACCCAAGACATAGAAAATTCAGTCACTTTTTGTAAATTAGGCAACCTCCACCCTAGTATTATTAAACCAGAAACCCTACAGAAAATCCTAAGAAACTTAATACCATTTTATGGTGATAGGTTACCCCTCTTTGAAGGAGAAGCGCTATGGGAAATCCAAAATCACATCAAGGTAACATGCTTCATAGGCTACGAGGAAATCGTCTATTTCCTGGATGTCCCCATCGTCCATCCTGCACATTACGACTTGATTCTCCTTCAATCCCTACCAACCTTCATCCCCAATTATTATGCAACTGTCCTACCCACTGCCAAGTATGCTCTAAAATCCAAAAACGAGATACGATTTCTCGACAAACCGTGCGAATACGGACGTGATTATTACTTATGCCCTAACAGCCTTCAGCTATCCGGTGAACATGACTGCGAGTCAGACATTCTCACTAACGGTATCAACGGTCGTTGCGACTTAATTCAATTAGACCTACCACAAAATCACGTGGAACTCTTGGAAGAAACAAACCGTTACGTCTTTTTATTCCCCTACGAAGATCAGATAAAAATTATCCTCCATGATAATATACAATTCAAGACCCTCCACGGAATTTTCCTTATCTCCCCGGGCAAGAGCACCATAGAATACAGGAATCAAACTTTAACGACTCCACCCTCCCACAGTAACCACACCCCCTCCATGGTCATGTTCCAAAAGCATAATTGGGATTTGAATAAGAAACCCACTGCCATAACGAAATTAAGAACCCTAAAGCAATTATCACCCCCTTCGATCCCCATACCAAGTACAAAAGAACTCATAATAAGTCATTATCTCCCAGTGCTTGGACAATCCTATTGTACGTCAGTCTTATATCATTCTTTGCGTACACAGGATATCGTTTCCATAAACATAAAAGAAACGTTCCAAATTCACAAAATAACCCCTAACCCGAAATGAAACTCAAATTATCATGTTCATAAAATCATGTCAGTTTTACGTCTGTTTACCATCATTATGTTGTCAATTCTGGTTATCATACGTTATTATGTTTATATTGTTCTATACTTACATTGATTGTACAATTATATTGTTGTATTGGTTGTATATGATTATATTAATCGTATAATTATATTGTAATTTAATTGATTGATCGGATTAATCGTATACTTGTATTGTAATTAATTGTAAAACAGAATCTCTACCAAGCTGTGTCCACCTCATTTTATGCTACTGTAAGGTTGTATAGTGTGTCATGATTGTTTGTCGAAATTGAAAAATTGAAATTTCTTCTAAATTTCAATTTTTTCTATAGGGAGGGAAGAGTTATAGCGCCCGACCGACACTTACTGCTGACGCAGTCATGATAGACGATATTACCCCTGCGAGCAAGCTCGAACCTTCAGTTCTCGGCTCGCTGCTGTACGATCAACCCCGTGTTCCGTGTTCCCCGTAATTTAACCGCTACGAAGTCTTCCGTGTATTTTCCGAAATAAAGAACACTTGTAAATTCCCAGTTCGTGCTTTTTAAAAAGTCAACTCCCAAGGAACCTACTATAACTTATATATATATATATATATATATATATATATATATATATATATATATATATATATATATATATATATATTAGTGATGGTTAATGTCTAGTCCAATATCATTAGGTAAATGTGGAGGTGTGGAAATGACCAATCTAGACTTTTTCAGTGGAAACTTCTTTAATTGTTTCCTTCCACGACGTTTCGACCCAGGGACTGGGTCCTAATCATGTGGATAATCTACAATAAGAAACATGAAGAAATTAGGTGATAAGGTAGCAGGTGGTAGACGTACCTAATGGCTTAAAACTAGAGCGTGCTGAGATATATCTAGCACTTACTTGATGTCTGTTTCCTCAACAGTTGATGATGATGGTAGTGAAAATTAGTTTTAAGTACTTAGTACAATTTACTTGAAACTACGCAAAGTAACTGCGGGTAATTTGATAACAGAAACAAGCAAAAACAAACAAAATGGCGGAAGGCCTGAGATAGTAGGACTGTTACAATGGCAGTGGGTTGATAGGGGCGCCGTTTGATGGGAGATTTTGAATTTCTATCTTATTTCTATTATTCTTATTTCTATCTTAACAGAAACAAGCAACAGAAACAACAGAAATAACAACAGAAAACAACAGAAATAACAGAAACAAGCAAAAACAAACAAAATGGCGGAAGGCCTGAGATAGTAGGACTGTTACAATGGCAGTGGTTTGATAGGGGCGCCATTTGATGGGAGATTTTGAATTTCTATCTTATTTCTATTATTCTTATTTCTATCTTATTTGGTGGGTTATTTGGTGGCTATTTGGGGGTTATAACTGGGTTATTTAGAAGGAACAGATAAAACTAGAAATTATGGATTAAGTTAGTGGTGTTATTATTACTTGAGTAATTTTGAATATACAGTAGACAACCCTTTTACATCTCTCTTGAAATTAATACTCTTCTCTTCATTCTTGACCATTGTAATGAGAAAACCTTTTGGGATTAAGGTTTTATTCAACACATAACAAAGTATTTGAATGACGGAACAGAACACTATGAATTTGGAATTTGTGAAATCATATGATCGAGGTTAATCAAATAGGAGAATCACCACATTCTTCCGGGGAGCGATTTCGACGATCATCATCAGACTCGGATCTATCAAGTCTACGTCGAATCCTAGACGATCGTCTGAGAACCGGGAGAATTTCAAGGCTGCTGGTAGGAAGCTGAGGTTGGTTCTGAGAGCCAGGTTGTTCCTCTTCAGATACAATAGGTATTTCCCCTTTTGGAGCCAGATGCTTCAAGGATACAGGGGTTTCCCTTCCATCTTGTAGCTTTACTCGAGCATAGGACGGGTTCACATCGATTATTTCCACTTCTTCGACTAATGGATCGTATTTAGTCTGCCGAACGTGCTTCTTCATCAGAGCTTTCGCATTAGGTACTAGCCAAGATGGCAGGGCTTCACCGTTTGATGAGCGACGTTGGTGACCGAACATACGTTCGTGAGGAGTCTGGTTCGTTGCGGTACACAAGAGCGATCTGATGGAGTGCAGAGCGTCAGGAAGTACCAACTCCCACTGTTGAATGCGTAAATCTTGATTTTTCAGCGCAAGGGTGATGGTCTTCCACAGTAGACCGTTTTCTCTCTCCACCTGGCCATTCCCTTGAGGATTGTAAGGAGCTGAATGAGATGTAGAATGGAGAAAATTGGTTAGATCGGCCGAGACAAATGAGGTACCCCTGTCCGAGTGCATGTAAGACGGCATACCAAAAAGAGAAAATAAATCAATTAGACACTTGATAATGGTCTGGGTACTCATGTCTGGGCAGGGGTACGCAAACGGGAATCTGGAATATTCGTCGATGATCACAAGAAGGTATCGGTTGCGAGTATTAGTTGGTAGAGGTCCTTTAAAGTCGATACTTAGGGTGGGATTAATAGTCCGTACTTGAGGGTCAGTAGCACTCAAGTATTGGAAGATGAGTCCTCAAGTCACCAATCGGTATTAATAAACCACACTTGGGAACGTCAGCCCCTCAAGTCTATTCGAGACTCCGCTCCTACAGCCAAATACTCAAGTAACCGCCATAGGTACCTTGAGTGAGAGTCTTATCAGTTTAGCGTCCGTGTTTCATTGTTATCAGTTCGTTTTCACTAGATTAACGTTAGGAATATTGTTTTCATTACATATTATTATTATTATTATTATTAGATATACGTTTTACCTTTTTATTTTTTATTAGATACAGATTTACGTTAGGTATATTATTATTCATTGCTACAATGGAATTCGACGAATATGATGACAAGTATGACGACTATCTGTGTACAAGTTGCAGTAAAAACTTCCAAACACTCTTCGCATAGTACCGGCCTGGGCTTTACTGCACAAAATTGGGCTGCGGGAAGGGGACAGGTGGAAATGCGTTTATACATCGATATTTTTCTAATGAGATATTAAATAATGTTACAAAATAAAATGCAATAAAAACAACGCTGTTAGAAAAAATAGAAAAAACGCAATTTATTTTTCAACAGGTCGCAACTTTGCCATAACTTCTGTTTCCTTCAAACATTTTTCTAGCCAACAGTATCTCATTTTCTTTCTTCTCTATGCCGAGATCTAGGTTATTTTTTAGCAGATTGTGAAGCACCTCATTTTGCTCGTACCTACTTTTTGGTTTATTATTTTCAATAATGAACCTGTGGAATCGACCATGAAAAAAAAAATTCTCAAAATTCTCAAAACCCCTCAAAATTGGATGGTTTACGTTTCAAGGTATGTAGATTTCTTAAATGCAATAAAAAAATTGCTGTCTGTCCGCCGTACTTAGCACTTTTCTTAGTTACCATGAGCCAAAATTGACGAAATTCTGTTTATAGGTCCCATTCGGGGTCTACTTGGTCCTCGAAGCTCGGCATTACTGTCAGTCATCTCTAAGGGGTGAAAAAAACCTTTTTTTACATGAATATTTTTACGGTTTTAAATTTACGAATTTTTTGAGACCACCCGGAGCATTGTACGTCACAGTAAGGCCCCAAGTTTGCACCGACAGGCTTGGTCAACAGGAGGGTGAATCAAATTGTATAGGTACGTATTTATACATTCAGCCCAAATATCATCACCAGGGAGGAAGCACCTGATTATAATCACGGTTGGCTGTGTGAAGTCGAGTTGGTTGTTCCGCGATATTATTCCGTTTGAAAAGTGAAGGCTGTTTTGGATTTTGTTGATAGGTACTTTTGCAACTTGAAAAATCGTTTGAAGTATTACTGATGGGCAAATTATTACACAACGGTAAATTATAGTACCTACACAGAAGGGGCATCTATGCAGGTAAATTATTACACAGCGTTTTATTATTTGCCTTATGCTTCATGAATAACTGCAATTAATTAATTATTGAATTATTGAATCCCGCGAATTGGTAGGAAACTTTAATTCCGGGGCCGGCTGCAGCACTCGATTTACGGCTTTCCTGGGGGGAGCTCGAGGGTATTGACGCAGAAAACAGTGATCTACGCAGAAGGGGCATCTATACATACAGGTAAATAATGAACCTTTCTTTGTGTAATAATTTGCAGCGTTTTTTGTTTTCAAGGATGATATCCTTGAACATTGTTCTTCCTTCTCAATACCACCTCCCTTAGGACGAACTTCTCGTCTTCGGTGAATACCGTACGTTTCGGTTTATTTTCCATCATTTTGGAAAGGAAGTCCAGCGAAAACCTCGGAAAATGTAAAGGAAAACACACGATCACCTGGTAAAAAGTAACCTCCCTAGAAGAAAACCTCTTTTTCTTCTTTTCTATGTGCTGTCCTCACGGAGATGCGCCATGGTAGATACGCAGTTTGAAAGGAAACCTTCTTCATGGTAATCTCAAGTACAATCCAAACTCACTCAGGTAAGTGAGAGTCTCACTCCGTCTATTAATACCACTCCCGAGTTCGTCACTGACTTCAGGCGCTCAGAGACTTCCGCGAGTGTGAGTGACACTCACACTTGAGATCGGTCTATTAATCCCACTCTTAGTCTCTCGAATGGGTGCGTAGCTTTTATTAGTTTTGAAGAATTAGGTTTCTGAAAACGTGGTTTTATTTCATTGCATGCCGTAAGTAGTATATAAAATGGGTCTTCTGGCCCGATTTTGAGATGAGGCTTCTGGCCCGATTGTTGACCTGGGGCTTCTAGCCCGACCGTCGAGCTGGGGTTTCCAGCCCGTCAAATGAAAGCGAGGCATTGGGTGTCGGGAACCAAACTCTGAATTTTCAAGCTTGAGAAAAAAAGAAAAATGAAAAATGAAAAATGGGGGAAAAAAAAATGAAAAAATAAAATAAAAATGAAACAGGTGAGAGAAAATTTTTGTTTGAGATTGCGCGAAACTTTTTTTTTCTGTAGATTTTGTATTTTTTTCAGTATCAGGATTTTGGTATCAACGGACCTACGTATTACTTTCCTTGATTATGTTATTGAAGAGATCATAATCTAAGGTAGTGTGAGACACGAGTACTACGTAAAGATTTGTTCCTGCTGAGGGCGCAAAATCCGCGGTAATTATAATATTAGATTTCGAATTGGAAATATTTTCCGTTTGTTTACTTGTGTCGATCACGTAAACGCATTTTCCGTTTATAAAGTTCTGGGGATTGTAGAGCATGTCATTATTATTTTGATAGACATTTTTAAAATCCTTGTACATTTCGTAGGCGAGGGTGTAGTTACCAGCCGCGATATCCAAGTTTTCCATTTCTTCAGGGTAAACGTTATCATTGATCTTCACCTTTATATTTTTAACGTTGGCATTATCAAACAACGAAGCATCCTGCAACTGCGAGCCAGTTTCAGATTGGAAAGCGACCATCACAAACGTAGGATTTCGAATGTTTCTAAAGATATTGGTTACATCAAATGTAAATGTATTTCCGTTGATTTCAGGTTTTTGTATGCACTGCCAGCTCCTGAAATGGAACTGTATTTTTTTCAGGTCGGACAATTCTTTCACCAGCTCGATTTTAGCCATAGGTTTGAATTCAATCATCGGGACCCGAATTATGAACTCTGTGATACTTACCCGTCCTTCTGATGGTAGGGTGGCATCATCGTAACTCCCGTCACTTTTTTTCGTTTTCCATCTGTAAATGGTGTTAGCATCACCATCTCTGATAAAGGAAATTACGAATCCTCCTTTATAAAGCGGTATACTAACATCTTCGAAAAATCCCAGCCCTAAATGTGAAAGATTCCCGCATACGTAGAATGTATTTCTATCTGCGTTGCACTGAGATACAAAACCATTGTTTGCAATCGAATTACTTTCTGAGCCTCTGTACGAACTGCTCTTCACGGTACTAGTAACACCAGGGTATTCTACTTCGTCAATTAAATAGTTGTGTTTTTTCACGTCGATTCTAGAGAACAAATATGGAACGAAGTTATCAATCAATTTCACATTTGCTTTTGCTGGGTAATCTCCTCCATTGCGCTTCTTCAACGTCCCAGAAATGAAATATTGAAACTTTGACATAGAAAATCCATCTCCATAATCGATATTGAACTCTGTTCTTTTGTTGGGGGCGTTAAAGTTTTGAGTGCTGTTGGGATAGTAATGTTTGTACTCTGAGCGGACAATGTCCTTCATGTATTTCGAAAATACGTTCGCCATCTTTCTCTTTCTTATATATAGTCTAAAAAAAATTAAAGCAAACTTTCCCAGAAGTATTTATCTTTTTTTAGTTTTTCTAATATCGAGTTAAGGGGCATATGTCTATTAACTAGCAAGTAGAGAACTATTAGACACAAGTGTCCGCATATTGGAGGGTCGGTGTAATCTTGAATCCTGTCTCTATTGAAGAACAAACGCTTTCCACCCAAGTACGAAATTAATTCCCTCGGTGGATTAGCGTTCCCGTACGAATCAAAATAATATTTATCCATCATGTTTTTGTAGTAAGCCGTCCAGTGTGTACCGTCTGTTTTTGAATCACCAAGATTCAGAATTCCACATTCAATTATGTTTGGAGTTTTAGGTAAAGCATCTCTCATAAATACCCCTCTAAAATTATTTATTCCAAGTTTATCCAAAGCATAATAAGTAATATCAAAATTGCTCAACGCTTCGACTTTTTTTTTTTTTTTTTTTTTTTACCTGACCACCCGTTTTCTTGTTTTCCATCGCTTTATTATGTCTTATCGTTTCCTGTAATCGTTTCTGCCGATCTTTATAATCAATTACTGAATTAGCAACAGCAGCACCACCTCCCAACAATCCACTCAGTGCGCCTAACCCAGCAAATATGAGGGGAAGAAACCCGCCTCTATAATTTTCTTTCAACTGCTCATATGATAATTTCAAACGATACCCTTTATTTTTCAACCGAGATTTAGCTATTTCATTATGCTGTTCGCGTGTTATACCAATTTTGTCTTTACCATTGTTTTTTAACAATTGTTCTTTACTTAATTGTATGACAGCTCCATTCCCCTGCTTGTATGCAGCTCGGATCTTGGTCCGTTGACCGCTTGTTAGTGACAATGCCGACGAGATATTATTCATGGCGTTTGTTAATCCTCTTATTATTACCTACTAAAACTTTAGTTGAGGTTCAATCCCCATCCCAAATGTTTGTTTCACGTTCATCGCTGCACCAGTTGCTAACGCCCAAAATCTCTCGTTCAGGTCAGCGTCTTTGGAATTCAATCTACTCCACGCCTTATCTTCCAAAACTTTGTCTGCGACATGTCTATCCGCTGTTTTAGGGTGATCTCTATAAAAAATATCATGCTCCTTTGCGGCGTCATCAAGTTTGTTCACCCCCACATCTCCTCTTTCTAAACGTTTCTCCAAATTCGTCCCAGGTCCTAGGAAATTATAGCCTCTCGCGTGCATTTCAAAAGGAACTTTTTTCAGTAATGAATTGAATAAGCCAGACCCTACCTTATCACCTTTTAAAAGCTTTGACGGCATGTTGGAAACAAACCGAATTAAATATTCAGTACCCTTCGGAGTGTCTATAATCTCTTCAAGCCTATCGTTGAAGAACTGTAGGATAGCTAATTTTTCGTTATGAAAGTTATTATTTCCTGCCTGCTCCTGACTGTATATATAATGAATTCGTGCAACTAGCTCGTTCAAGTTGTCAATATACTTATACTCAACGACGTTATTATTATATTCTACGATTCCAGAACCTACTTGATCAGTTCTTTTATCACCGTTATATTTTTTCCATATATTCTTTACTAGTTTTGACCATTTATCTCCCTTACTAGATTTCGGTTTTTTGGTTGCTTGGTTATTTCCTTGAAACATAGAATCTGCATCAGTAAGAATTTTCTCATAATTTTCTAAATCCTGAGGTGTGTACAAATTTTCGCTTGGTGCTTTATCGTATGTTATCAACCTCCAAAGTCCAGGAGTTCCTTCGTACCGTTCAGACCCTAATATAATATCACTTTTATCAAAATCAACAGATGTATTGCCAATCATATACGCTTGCTTTGGTATCTCATAACAAAGTCCAAATGTTCTATCGTTTGCTCTTGGTAGAAACTTGTAGGCGGTTTTTCCTAACTGTACATGTTTGGGTGAATTATTTGAAGGTGTACCGTATATGTTACTATCTTCAACTTCAGGATTTGGTTCATTTGATAGCTTGGGTGTACTCTGATGAGCAGTCGGGGAAAATTTCAGAGTCTCCATACTCCCATCAGGAGAGCCATTTAGATCCGTTTCCCCTTCAGAACTTTGTTCCTCTTCAGAAATTTTTTCCTCATCATAGTCTTCTTCGTTTTGAGGGAGAAAAGTTATCGATTTTTGAAAAGGTACTAACTGATTTTCAACCTTTTTTTGTAGATTTTCAATTGCTTCTGTTATAGGTTTATAATCATTAGCTTCCTCTTTTTCAATTAGATTTTGAATAGCAGATGTTATAGGTTTATATTCCTCATGTCTAAATCTGTTACGATCACGTATCTTCGTCTGTGCCCGTCTGAATTTCGCTACTAACTCTTTCTCAATACGGGACAGCTCACGAGCTTTTTTGGCTTCAGCATTCAATTTTTGCACGTCCATCTTGGCATTCTTATTATATATTGAGCAATCGTTCAAGGATCGTTCAAACAACGACAAATAACGTTCAAACAACGTTCAGGGATCGATAAAACAACGACAAATAACGTTCAAACAACGTTCGGTGATCGATAAAACAACGAGAATTAACGTTCAAACAACGACAAATAACGTTCAAACAACGTTCAGGGATCGATAAAACAACGAGAATTAACGTTCAAACAACGTTCAGGGATCGATAAAACAACGAGAAATAACGTTCAAACGACGTTCAGGGATCGATAAAACAACGAGAATTAACGTTCAAACAACGACAAATAACGTTCAAACAACGTTCAGGGATCGATAAAACAACGAGAAATAACGTTCAAACAACGACAAATAACGTTCAAACAACGACAAATAACGTTCAAACAACGTTCAGGGATCGATAAGACAACGAGAATTAACGTTCAAACAACGACAAATAACGTTCAATCAACGACAAATAACGTTCAAACAACGTTCAGGGATCGATAAAACAACGAGAATTAACGTTCAAACAACGACAAATAACGTTCAAACAACGTTCAGGGATCGATAAAACAACGAGAATTAACGTTCAAAAAACGACAAATAACGTTCAAACAACGTTCAGGGATCGATAAAACAACGAGAAATAACGTTCAAAAAACGACAAATAACGTTCAAACAACGTTCAGGGATCGATAAACCAACGAGAAATAACGTTCAAACAACGACAAATAACGTTCAAACAACGTTCAGGGATCGATAAAACAACGAGAATTAACGTTCAAAAAACGACAAATAACGTTCAAACAACGTTCAGGGATCGATAAAACAACGAGAATTAACGTTCAAACAACGACAAATAACGTTCAAACAACGTTCAGGGATCGATAAACCAACGAGAAATAACGTTCAAACAACGACAAATAACGTTCAAACAACGTTCAGGGATCGATAAAACAACGAGAATTAACGTTCAAAAAACGACAAATAACGTTCAAACAACGTTCAGGGATCGATAAAACAACGAGAAATAACGTTCAAAAAACGACAAATAACGTTCAAACAACGTTCAGGGATCGATAAACCAACGAGAAATAACGTTCAAACAACGACAAATAACGTTCAAACAACGTTCAGGGATCGATAAAACAACGAGAATTAACGTTCAAAAAACGACAAATAACGTTCAAACAACGTTCAGGGATCGATAAAACAACGAGAATTAACGTTCAAACAACGACAAATAACGTTCAAACAACGTTCAGGGATCGATAAACCAACGAGAAATAACGTTCAAACAACGACAAATAACGTTCAAACAACGTTCAGGGATCGATAAAACAACGAGAATTAACGTTCAAAAAACGACAAATAACGTTCAAACAACGTTCAGGGATCGATAAAACAACGAGAATTAACGTTCAAACAACGACAAATAACGTTCAAACAACGTTCAGGGATCGATAAAACAACGAGAATTAACGTTCAAAAAACGACAAATAACGTTCAAACAACGTTCAGGGATCAATAAACCAACGAGAAATAACGTTCAAACAACGACAAATAACGTTCAAACAACGTTCAGGGATCGATAAAACAACGAGAATTAACGTTCAAACAACGTTCAGGGATCGATAAAACAACGAGAATTAACGTTCAAACAACGACAAATAACGTTCAAACAACGTTCAGGGATCGATAAAACAACAAGAAATAACGTTCAAACAACGACAAATAACGTTCAATCAACAACAAATAACGTTCAAACAACGTTCAGGGATCGATAAAACAACGAGAATTAACGTTCAAACAACGTTCAGGGATCGATAAAACAACGAGAAATAACGTTCAAACGACGTTCAGGGATCGATAAAACAACGAGAATTAACGTTCAAACAACGACAAATAACGTTCAAACAACGTTCAGGGATCGATAAAACAACGAGAAATAACGTTCAAACAACGACAAATAACGTTCAAACAACGACAAATAACGTTCAAACAACGTTCAGGGATCGATAAGACAACGAGAATTAACGTTCAAACAACGACAAATAACGTTCAATCAACGACAAATAACGTTCAAACAACGTTCAGGGATCGATAAAACAACGAGAATTAACGTTCAAACAACGACAAATAACGTTCAAACAACGTTCAGGGATCGATAAAACAACGAGAATTAACGTTCAAACAACGACAAATAACGTTCAAACAACGTTCAGGGATCGATAAACCAACGAGAAATAACGTTCAAACAACGACAAATAACGTTCAAACAACGTTCAGGGATCGATAAAACAACGAGAATTAACGTTCAAACAACGTTCAGGGATCGATAAAACAACGAGAATTAACGTTCAAACAACGACAAATAACGTTCAAACAACGTTCAGGGATCGATAAAACAACGAGAAATAACGTTCAAACAACGACAAATAACGTTCAATCAACGACAAATAACGTTCAAACAACGTTCAGGGATCGATAAAACAACGAGAATTAACGTTCAAACAACGACAAATAACGTTCAAACAACGACAAATAACGTTCAAACAACGTTAGGTGATCGATAAAACAACGAGAATTAACGTTCAAACAACGTTCAGGGATCGATGAGGTGTCACATTACTCAACAGCTCTTTTGTTGAGGGGTGATAGGATTTCATTCAACTGACACTGATACTTTCCACAATCTCTTTTCTTCGTTAAATCAATAGTTATAAACCCATGTTTCTTTTCCCAACACTGCTTACAAAGAACAGAAAATTCCTCAATCGACATATCGCCAGCAACAAAGTCGTTATATATGTTTTTCAAATAATGTTTATTCTGTGAAAATACAAAAACAAGATTGACATTATTACGGATTACCTGCCTATCAACTAGGTTGTAGCATTGTGCTAAATAAATGCAGGATATACGCTTGTGACGTCCTCTTGTGAAATAATTCTTTATTTCCTTTTGTTTCTCTAGAAGACAGTCATCAAAAACGACTAATGAGTCAGGCTTACATTCATCAACAGAAATCATATTTTCACAATTATCAGAAGAGAAGCAGATTTCCTGTCCGAGTTTAGTTTCAGCAGCATGATAGCGATCCAATAATTTCTGATAGAGAGGTTGGTTGAGAGACTTACTAAATATATACAAATAAGCAAAATCAATCCAATTTTTGTATATGAAATTCATGAGTAACGTAGTTTTACCGCAATTGCTTGAACCAACAATTATCGCCCTCATGATATCTGGAAATTTTTGTCTGTTCTCCTGCAGCACAGAGTCGTAGGGAGTAACAATATACTTGTTTTTTCTCTTTGGTGGATTTTTCATTGTAACGAGGTGTTCCATCTTATCTTATTTAAAAAAGTTATAGTGCTGTTTTTAAAAGCTCTTTTCGGTAGAACGATCCTACAATCTCTTCACCATCCAATGCTTTCAATTTGAAAGTTATAGGTTCTGTGTAAACAATTTTATCCACAACAAAAATTTCTTTCGTCCAGCTACTTCCGTACTTACTGCTAAATGTTTTCTTGTCCCTGGTTATTCTTACACGATCACCCACTTCAATGTCTGATCGAATCTTTGTGGAATTTTGAGGGACCACAGTAGGATAAGGATGTAGGTTCTGGCACATTCCTGTTTCAACATGCACGCCAGTCTAACCAGCTCCATGGGGCCTTAGCGGGTGGCATCACCCCCTCACCTCGCCCCTACCAACCTCCTCACCCACCCCTTATCACATCGCCCCCCCCCACCCCGGCGCCACACCCCCCGGCGCCACACCCCCCGGCGCCACACCCCTCGGCACCCCCCCCCCCCCTCGTCACCTCACCCCCCTCGGCACCACACCCCTCGACCCCTCTCCTCCCCCCACGCCCACTCCACCCTCACCGCCTCTCACACCCCTCCCCCCTCGCCCACTCCACCCTCACAGCCTCTCACACCCCTCGCCCACTCCACCCCCCCCCCCCCCCTCGTCACCTCACCCCCCTCGGCACCACACCCCTCGACCCCTCCCGCGCCCACTCCACCCTCACCCCCTCCTCTAGAACCTTCTGGAACATTCCTGTTTTGATTATGAATACCTACCTACTTAATTATGCCTATCAAATAATCATAATGACGTCATCCCACCCCTCCCACCATTTCGTTTTGATTATGAATACCTACCTAATTAATTGTATCAGGTGATCATAATAAAGCCCCTCGAAATACTGTTTGACCATGAATACCCACCTACTTGACACACCAATACAGTGGACTTAATACCCACCTACTTATGTAAATAATATTAACGTGAATGTTTGAAATGTTCCAAACATAATGGGGAGATCTACCTATGAAAATATTTCATTATGATTGAAATTAAATTATCACCTCCAACCAGACAGGTCTCACCTTGTCCGGATGTGCGTCTCTGCCTCCCTGACCCGCCTATAATTGGCAGCTTTGGCCAAATCTAACTCATCATTTTTTTTTTGCTACATCCTCCTAGACATGCCATTTCTATATTACCATTGCCAACTACCTATGTTCCCCATTGAATTTGTTTTCAAAATTAACTTATCGTTGATAATAATAACTTAATGTAAATGGATGGAATACCAAATGAAAAACAAACGTTTCCTTTTCTTTTTCTTTTTATTCAAATCATAATACTTCAAAACAAAATTACAAAAAAAATATTTCATATCTTCCATCAATACATCCTTGATAAATAATGCTTATTTGATTGTAAATGAAATTCTCGTTGTATTCATCGATGCAATCTTGGGTGAGTGTTGTGAGGAGTCTTCTAGGTAGGTAGATTCTCGCTGGATAGGGATAGGGGATCCCAACGGTGTTGAATTCAATGTGCGCCACTAATGCAGGGGGTTTATTTCTTCCTTCTTTGGGTGGGATGATTTGCAACCTTTTAATTTCGTAGGCTTGCCCTACTTGTAGGTCGCTTACTTGTCCAATCCTCGATCCTCCATGGAGAGTTGCATTCAGGCGTTTGGCGAGGTCCATGATGGTCTTTTTTTTTCTTTTTTTTTTTTTTTACAGGAATTCAACGTCGTGTTTTCTGTTCAGTATTCCCTTGTAGACCAGGTTGATGGGATGATTGAGGAATGTACTCTTGTTATATTCTTGAATAACTTCGTCGGTGAAGCAGCAGGTGAACCTCTTTGGTAGGAAGACTTTGATGGGTTCGGTTTGCACATACCCCATACGGGGTGCCAATGTTGCAACAATTGTTTCTCCAAAGCGGGTAGTCAGCCGGGAGAATTCGACGATTTGGTAGGGTTGTCCAATTCTCAACTCACTAAGATTACTGATTCCAGTGGTTCTATTGTTGATCACGTTCAGCTGGGTAGATAGTGAGCTCATGATTTCACTTGTTTCGGTGGTGGCGGCAGTGGTGGCAGTGGGTCGAATGAGGTGGATGGGGGCCGCTCGTCCTTATATACTCTCCGTAGCTACCCCCACCAACCTTCACCGTTCCCCCTCTGATTGGCTACCGCCTCCCCTCACCACCTTCCAAGGCTCCGCCTACCTCTCGCTGTGTTGAGTGTTCACATGTTTGTTCTGGTTCAACCTTGTCCGCTCCCGTTCTGTGTTGTCCGCTCCCGTTCAATATTGCCCACAGCTGTGCTACCTACCTCCTGTCAAGCTCTTCATTCATTTTTTAAGAATATTTATGTACGAACTTCACTAAACAAATTATTGGATGAACAAATAAATAAAACAACGAGGATTCTTTTTTTTCAAAGTTTATTCACGAAGTAAAATAATATCATCTCTTTCTTTTCAAAATATAACAATGTGTTTCAAATGATAATTTATTCTCAAACAAAATCTTCTTAATGAAAATTATTACATAAAATCCAACGGCCTATGGCCTTTGATCTATAGGTAGTACACAATGTGGGATCAAAGTTGTGATGTACACAATGGTTCCCTAATCTGAATGGTTCTAGTAAGATAGCAATTTTGGGACATCCCAAATTTTCAACATTGACAAATGTCGGTCTTGAACTGGAGGAGATTTGTTGAAGTAGAAACTCAATCTTTTGTTGTCCCTTCACATAGATGACGTCATAGATGTTGGCGATCCAGTTCATGATGCTCGGTAGTTTATTGTACTCCACATCACCTTCTTCCCAGGTAAGTCCATGGAGGTGGCGAGTAACCCAATCATTGACTCGTATCGCTTTTTTGACATGGATACAAAGTCCTTCGGGGGGTTTGAAGATCCAGTTCTGTGACGAGTGGTGATTCAAGTCGTAGAGGGATAACTCCTTCACCACATATCGCATGTGGTTGTTGAGAAAGCATTGGATATCTATGACGACCTCTCTCTTCTGTGACGACATGTTCAAGACTGAGAATCTACTCGCTCCCTCCCCTCCTTTTATACCATTCGCCGAACGATATTGGTGAGGGGGTTGTATTCGATAGATCGATCGTGGACAATGAGACAGTAGGCTGTAGTGTTGGCAGGGAATGCAGTACTTGACTCGAATTCCAACAAAACATCAATTGGCCCTGATTTGATCGATTCACTCTGTTTCGAGCAATCTAGTACAACTAGAGGTGCTGCTCTTTTGAAATTCATTATTGACAATAAAGGGTAATTTACATCGACACCATAAAAACTCTGCTGAAAGGTAGCATACATTCGGTAGAGTATAGCATATTGGTTTCTATCAAAGTTCACATTCAGATCATCATAAGGATAACATTTCGAGTTCAAAAATAATTTGACATTTGTTAAACTACAATGGTCAAAAACAGTAGCACTCTTTTCCACAGTGTGCTTTCTACCCGTTTGAAATCCCAAAATAACATATCTCGGCTTCTCGACTGAAGATGATGTCTTCACGTTCCATACTTGTTTCTGTGTTGTAGGTAGTAGAGGGTATTCATATAGTTCCAAGCATCGAAAATCCATTTTAATTGACTTCTCCTTCTCTAGATGGCGGTAGAGTTGTAGCCGATGTGTGTCATCCAGTGTCAAATAGGGTACTCGCCACGAGATACCAGTCAGCTTGATTATTGCCTTCTCTCTGATGCCGCCATCTGCCACTGGCGCTAGTGATGTGAAACAGTTTTCATCCCTTCTTGAACGGAGTAGGATCAATTCTTGCTTCACGTTGATAACGACCTTTTGATAGTCTTCAAAGAATCCGAGTAGAATGCTTAATGGAATGCATACGTTGAAATATCCCTCATTGGAGACTAGTTCCATATCCCGTTGACTGGTCCATCCGTAGGCCTCCAGCAGATTTTCCGTCCCCCTCATGAAGGACACATAGCCTTTAATTGTCGAAGTGATGCCAGGATTTCTCACACGATCGATTTCCGATCCACATATTTCGTAACGTATCTCATCAAAGAGAAATGGGAAGGGATTTGTGCTCATAGTTGCAGAGACAGGCTTCCCAGATTCGTCCTCCTTCAGGAAACGTCCGTGTATATCCAAGAAACTTTGACATGGTAGGGTAAATAGGTCTTGATGTTGGATGGCAATCCTTATTTCTTGTCCATGATCCAATGAACATCCATAGGG
This sequence comes from Leptopterna dolabrata, assembly GCA_954871275.1. Lineage (NCBI taxonomy): Eukaryota > Metazoa > Arthropoda > Insecta > Hemiptera > Miridae > Leptopterna > Leptopterna dolabrata. Next base: position 157,170,945 of record OX940974.1, read on the forward strand.
ATAGTGAGAATGATATTCCACCCTCTCAATCCCACCATCTTCGATGACTCGGTGGTGCTCTTGTACATTCAACATGATGTTGTCGCTTTGTGATCTATGTCGCAACTGAGCTGACCTCTTGCCATTACCTCCTTTTATACTTCTCCTCCACTGAAATCAGCAGTGTTGACCCAACTATTGTGTCGTGAGTCAAAACCCAACCATTTCACAAGTGCACGGCCATTACCATCTCGCCTTACTATCTTTTCAACCAGATATACGTTTGGATATTTGGTCAGCTGTAGCTCCTCTTCATAAAATCCACCTGCAATTGTCTTCTTGTCCGAATCTTCCAGTATATAGGTAGGTGGTATAGTCCTCTTCAACTTGACGATCTTGAATATCTCTGTAGACCAAGAGGGAGTGTATCCTTTCTCAAATTCCGCTTTCCTCTTGGATATCCTCACGTGATCACCCAATTTGAATTTGGGGCGGGATGGTGTACCTTTCTTCTCGTAGAGGGTCTTGAGTGCGAAGGCCTCTTTTCGTTTCCCCTTGACTTCTATTGGTGCCATCTTGATCGAGCGATGTTTTGATCTGTTGTACTTGTTGATAACATCCACAATAGCATCCATCCACTTGTAGGTTCCTTGCAGGCTGAAACTTTTCCACAGTTCCGTCTTCAACGTTCGTATGACACGTTCCACAATGGACGCTTTCAGGTTGCTGTATGTCGAATAATGGTTAATATTATGACTCTCCAATAACAGCCGCATTTTCCCGTTGTAGAACTCCTTTCCCTTATCTGTCTGCAGATGCCGCGGTAGGCGTGGGCTCGAATCATCAAATACTTTCTTGAATCCGTCACAGACTGCAGCACCTGTCTTGGATTTGAGTGGTGCCACCCAAACATATTTTGATAGACAATCAATGACTACCAGTATGAATCGATGTCCTCCGTTGAATAGGGAATAGGGTTGCAGCTCCAACAGATCCGCTTGCCATAGGTCATCTATCCCCTTTAGGAGTACTCTCCTCCTAGGATAATTCTTTCTTGCAGGTCGATGAAGCTCTTCCACAATTCTCTTCTTGACTTCCATCATTGCTCAAGTCTCGTCGTGTACTGATCCATGTTGACGGGTACCCATCCTTTTTGTATTATCTTGGTACCATCTGTCGAGTTTTCTTCTTCTGTTTCTTCATCTCCGTCTTCTTCTTCTTCTTCTTCTGTTTCTTTGTCTCCGTCTTCTTCTCCTTCTGCTTCGTCTTCTTCTTCGTATTCTTCTTCTGTATCTTCTTCTTCTCTTTCTTCTCCTTCTTTCTTCTTCTGCAGCTGACTTCCATCTTGATTCTTATTTTTCTGTAGTAGACTTCCATTTCTTGATTTCCCTACCTAATAATTGGAAAAGTTGCGTTCCCTACCTAATAATTGCGTTCCCTAATACCTAATATTGCTCAACTTTAAGTGTTCAGAAAAAAATAGAGACCTCACTACTCGTGCGCCGTGCGACTTGCCTTTCGGATACTTGGACTCTACACTGAGGAGCAAAATCATTATTTTAACCTCGGTTTATTCACTGTTTTTGTAAACAGACTCTTTATTATATGCCATTTCGGATGTTGCTTTCCCTACCTAATAATAAGAAAAATTGCGTTCCCTACCTAATAATTGCGTTCCCTAATACCTAATATCGCTCAACTCCAAGTGTTCAGAAAAAATAGAGACCTCACTACTCGTGCGCTGTGCGACTTGCCTTTCGGATACTTGGTCTCTTCTACACTGAGGAGCAAAATCATTGTTTTGACCCCGGTTTATTCGCTGTTTTTGTAAACAGACTCTTTATTATATGCCATTTTGGATGTTTCAAATCCACAAAACACACTTCTGATGAACTATATCTTTTCTTATGAGCATTCGTTTCGTTCAATATTTTCTTGTAAGACTGTAAATCGTGGTCCCTAATTATGCTCATATCTGGTCTTTTTGCAAACAATAATTCCAACAGTCCTCGAGTGCATTCGATTTTCATAGAGTTCCCTAATTCGATCCTATCATTCTTGAATTCCACGTAGCTGTCACCCATTGTAAATCGTTTTGATGCTTTGTCATATCGTATCCCGTATGTTTCATCAAAATCAGGGTCCCCATCAATCTTCTTCCGTATATATTCTGATGTGATGTCTTCATCTTTTCTTCTTGCTCCATCTCCTTCCTCCATCTTCGGTATTTCATTTTTTGTAGTAGTAGACGGTGTCTCAATTATTCTCAACTGGTCCTTCTTCAAATTTCCTTCTCCTCCAGCAGGTGATGGTCCTCCTCCTCCTCCATCGGTCGGTGAAACCACAATGTATGGTATAATAGTGTTACCATCTGCTTTGATCTTCTCGTAGGGTGTTGATCTTGAACTTCGTCCTTCACTCTTCATTACTCCAGATGATAGATCGACGTCTGATGATCCATCCTCTTCCTCCTCGTAACTGGTTTTGAATATGTCCAGCACATTCGTACTTCTCCTTGTTCTCATCCTCCTTCTTCTTTTGTTGACGAATTTGAATTGGTCTTCTTCTTCTTCTTCTTCTTCTTTAAAATGAAATGGTGGTAGGGCTGGTCTTATATGTTCGACTGAGCCTGCCACTACGTCACGAAGAGGTTCGTATTTCCTTTTTAGCTGCGCCTCCTTCTCCTCTCTGCTCCTCCTTATCTGATTATATTTCTTGCGAATATTCTCTCGTACTTGCGCTATTGAGTTCTCCATGTTACTTCTTCTTCGATGGTTGACAAGTAACTGATTCCTCCTCCTGCTCCCTCAGGGTATTATATATGTATCGAACCCTTGACGATAACGACCAGTGCTGACACCACATTCTTTATCGATAACTAAAAATCCATATTGATGTTGCTCCCAACATAATGAACAAATTTCCTTGAACTTGTTGAAACTCATATCCATGTTGACATGATCGTCATAAATTTTTTTCATGTTCAACGTATCTTGACGAAATACAATTATCAAGTTCGCACAATCTCGCAGTAAATGTTTAGGGATACGACAATAGCTTTGCGCCAGATAGAAACTATCAGTCTGGCTGTGACGGCCCATACTAAAATACATCCTAATACGCTCCTGTTTTTCACAAGCAATGTCATCAAATATCATAATCGAGTTTGGGTTGGTTTGACAGGGCAGTGGGACATCGTCACTATTCGAGTACCTATAGAATCCTATTTCGTTCAGAGGTTTTAGAACATTGCACAACTGAATGTATCCTGGTTGAAAAAGCGTTTTCGAAAAGAGATAGATATTTTCAAATTTCAACCCTAATGAAGAGTACAATAGATTGAGCATTAAATTGGTTTTGCCGCCATTCGAAGTTGCACATATGATGCATCGTATGCTATTTGGTAGCAACTCGCTATGCCTAGTTCTCGCATCGTGCATGGTGGCATCGTCCTCGTTAATATTTACGACGGGAAGGCTGACGTCTAGTCTACGCAACTGCATGATGGATAATGTGACTTTTCTACCTAATGCCCCCCTATTTATACACTTTTCAATGCTACCACCACCACCACCACCTTTGAAAATATAAAACTGTGTGTTCCCTCCCTTCATTCATTCATCCACATTCATTCAATAATAAATTACATTCACTCACACATTCATACCGGTCAGAACCAGTAAGGGAGAGGGCAACCCGGTTCCGACCCTCGAGCCCACCCACGCTTTGAGTGGAGCAAGGAGTATACAACAATTGCCGGTTGTTGTAAGCCGAACGAAAATTAAGGATTCGAGGAGGAATACTTTAAATTCGTTCGACAAAACAAGACTACAACCGACAGAAGAATATCCGTCACTTGCTCCGGCAACCCCCGAGAAAGCGAATAACGCTTTCCAGCTGCATACGCAGCAGTTTGGTTGCTCCCGTCGGTCTTCTACCGGAGTTGCCTCTATTACTGGCTCTGCCTTTATTACGTTCACACACACGGGAGGTGGGGGATGGAGTACTTTGAGATAATATTCCTCGCATCCCCGCTATTATTCCTACAACTAATTGACTAGAAAATTGAAAAAAAATTAAAACATAATGACTAGAAATCCTATAATTTGATAACCTACAATAGGAAAATCCTACAATTTGATAACCTAAAATTTGAAAATCCTATAATTTGATAACCTAAAATTTGAAAATCCTACAATTTGATAACCTACAATTGGAAAATGCTAAATTGAAAGAATTTAAAAAAAAACAACTATACGGAGCATTATTCCTCACGGAGGCTATAATGTCCTATGGCTAATGTGTCAATGCCATTAGGTAAAATGTGACGTTTATCGTCATGTGGGGAAAGCGATATTTTATTTAAAACGATACTTTGGACATTGTGGTTCTTTGATCTAATGCTAGTGCAGACATGGCGACTAATTGTGGAGGATGTAATACATTTTAGGTAATCATCAACGGTAATTTGATTTTCGACTACAGTCCGTTGGATACCTTTGGCACGCTTATATTCTTTCCCCTCGATTTCAATACCGTACATTTTGGACCTACATGCTACAAAACGATATATGATCTTCCCTGCTGCCTCGTCCTTGAACCTACCCAAACACTTTTTGTAAAGGGGGGAATAGAGGGGGTGTTGTGCTGGGTAGTTGGACGTATCGAGGTACTTGTTTGCCATATCGCCTTCCATATCCTTGTAAAAATCGTCCGTCTTGATCGTCCATATGAATGAGTCGGTATCCATATAATTTAATTTGAGTCGATCCCCTGGATACATTCTCTTCATGACATCATATTGGTAACGATACATCACGGTTTTTGAAAGATCTAAAATAGCCTGCCCCACGTAAATGGCTTTATTAAAAAGGATGGAAGTCTTCCCCATTTCAATTGCCACTAAATCTTCATTGAAAATGGTGGATCCCTTAAAATTTGATTTGGCGATGAGTTTCTCGGCTTGAGCAAATGTGGTGGCGAGTCTGACATCAATACGTTTTCGGATTTGCTCGCACGTCTTACCATAGATGGCATTATTATATAATTTGAACTGGTCTTTCTCGAAATCATTCTTGGCGGTTTTACGGAGCTCGTTGTTGATATCAATATAGGGTTTCAGCCATTTGGATTGTCGATAGCGGATCGCTCGATTTATTTTCACCAGTATGATACCATGTTCTAGTGCTTGTTTTAGTGTCATATAGTGGACCACATAATTTCTTCGTTCGCCTAAATGCGCCACTAGTTTTCCCCCGACGCTGGACAATTTCTCGGGGAGGAATGGCAGGTCACTATGATCGTCATGGAGTTGATCCGGGTAATCTAGGTCCACATCGAGAAGATAACCATAAGGGTCGTCTTCCCTCAATGTGTCCAGTGTAATGCTACCCGGATCAACCCATGAGAACTCACCTATCGGAAGGGGCATAGTCATAACGGTGGCGTAAAGGGCATTGCAGTCTTGGTATGTTATAAAAGTACTATCTTTGGTGGGGTCGTAGTGGGGGGTGTATACATTATTAGCTTTAGAATAACGCCCCGAAGCCTGAACTAGACCTCCCCGGATACCGGATTCAACCATAAGAAGCATGTTGTAATCGGTGAGCAACTCCAACTTTACCCCAGTCATCCGGAGCATACTTGTCCAGGTCATATGGGGGGTCGTATAAAATTGGGCGGGGTCTATTTTGTGGGACTTGAGTGTGATGTCCCTAAACGCTTCAAATACCTCCGCTAGAAGAAGGGTATCCACTTTCAGGTACAAGTCATGGTAATCGCCCATATTGTCACAGCCAGCTTCTCTCCAAACTTCTTGGGCCCGTTTGTATTCGTCTTCCGTGATTCCCGCATGCCGCAATTTACTATAGAATTTTTCAATTGACGGCAATTGGGTCTCACGGAAACGAGCCTCCGAATCCATGTACTCGTATGGGTATACACCCTTCTGTTTAACCAAATTCAGCAAGCGGGGACTGGTAAAATATTTGGGAAGTATATTAAAATTTGAGAGAGTCTGACTCAATTTGTCAAGCGAGGAGGATAAAAATCTAAAACTATCTAAAAAGCGTATGTAGAACTTATTCGAAACATATTTGCTAAAACATATATAATTTTCAGTGTTAGCTGCTGTTACATTTACCCTCTTCTTATCCACTGTATTCAAATGGGGTATAATGAAATGGGAATCATACCCCGAAAGGTTGTGGAAAAATACGGGTAAAAAGGTTGGAATTCGGTAGCGGATGTTGCACTCGGAATGAGCTGCACCCCGATACCTTCCAGTTATATGGCAGTGATCCCGTACTTTCCCATTGGATGTAGTGGATGAGAAATGTTTGTCACATAGGTAGCAGCTAGTGGCATTATTATGCTCAACCTGTTGGGTTTGTGTTAAAGGGAGCATCTTTTCATTTCGCGAGTATATTTTCTCCACTTCAACGGCGATGTAAGTTAAATAATTTAAAAGCTTCTCGATAGAGTCAGCTCCTCTATATAAAAACAATGGTTCTAGGTGTTGTGCGTACACTGCAACTGAGGGGTCAATCGACAAAAATGCGCAAGCTGAGTTTGGTTCGTGTTTGTTGTAGGGGAATGTGTGGGGGGTATGTGGATTCGGTTGGGCTGATTGTATGGGTAGAAGGAAGCTCTCTAGATCGGCATAGACTACAAATGGCACTCGCAGGGAAGTCTCTACTTCTTTAAATTCAATATATTTATTTTCTTCTTGAGGCATTGTGACGGCTATGGGCTTATTTCGATAGCACAAGTTCTCGTGACTTTGCAATTCCCCTGAAAGTGGATCGACTCTTTTGAACCATAAGCAGCGTTTACAGATATTTATGCGTTCTTCATGTTTTGTTATTTGACTACGAACTAATCTGTTAAAATCTTTGATATAAACATAATGCCTATTTTCCCCTTCTTCCAGCATCAGGAGGTCGCGGTGGTCTTCCAACTCCCTATCCACTATCTTCTTGGGGCATACAATATTCTTTTCATTCAGTGTGAAAACATTTATGGAAATATTGTTTCTGTCTTCGAATAATTTAATGTCGTGTAGGGATGTTGGATAGGATAGGGAGCTGAAATCATATCTATGTGTTATGTTGCGATACTGTGAAACTCTGGAGGTATTACGGGGGACGAATTTTGCCAAAACAGCATAATAGAAACAACGGTTTTCGTCACTTGGGACGTTGACAACCGCTTTTCTATTGACAATCACCTTTGGAAGCCTAATTGTTCCATCCCCACCTCGTAGGGGGGAATACTTGTTTATTTTTAACCGTAGCCCATAAATAAAATCTAACTTCCATCCACTTTTCTTCACTTCTAATTCAGATAGTTCGCTGTTTAGTTTTTCGAACATTCTGTTTAAAATGTCATCAATTTCCGTACGATCCAATAAAATGTCGTTCTTTACTTTAATGTTCGTCTCAAGGTTTTCATTTAAAACATTTACCATGAGACAATCGACAAACAGATTAAACTTGATAGGGCCGTGATCCATGAGGTGTTGCACTAAAATCCTAGTTATCTTCAACCTCAAATCATTTAAAAATAGTGGCAGATCCAAAGTGAAATTAGATTGTAAAAAATATGAAGCTATTCGGCTTCTGAATGCTGTTTCGTACGGTAATATAAAATCAATATTTGGCTGAGTGGCTAATAAATTGTTAACGTGAGGATCAGTGGGCCTTCTTCTATTACTGCTATTAATCGATGGGACTGTACTGCATAATTGTCTATGGGCTTGGAATAGGGCTGCACTAGCAAACTGTCCTCCACATATATCACATAATAATTGACATTTACACACTAGTTCATGCTTTATTTTTTCTAATACATTTGGAAAAACTTCCCCACATTTTGCGCAATAGGTATTTCTAGTGTGTAAAATTTCATGATTTAATCGTTCATTTTCAGTGTTAAATGCTTCCCCACAATATTGACAAATAAAATTGAAAAAATACTCTTCATCTTCGGGTGGTGGTGGGGGTGGGGAAGAAAACCTAGTTTTTTTGAGCGGGGGCGCTTCCTTGTCACTCATTTTGTGCCCGCAATTTACCTCGTGCTGCAACAACATGTAGTGGCACGGGAACGTTGTATGGCAAAAAGAACAAATTTTTGAGGACGATGCCATTGTAAATGTCAGAAAAAAAGGAATTAGCTCAGAAATGAATAAGGTGAACTCTTCTTCAAAACTAATAAATAAATTTACGCTCTTCTTATTTAAGGAGTAAAAAAAAAATAGAAAAAAACTCTTGTCTGATGATAAATTGAACCTCTGAACAATATAAAACCAAAAAAAAAGGTGACGAGATACGACAAAAAAAAGTGATGGGGTAAACTAAATTATAATAATACTTCTTCAAGGAGAAAAGAAAGATAGATCGTTGTAAAGAAAATAAATCAATAAAAAGGGGGGGAAATTAAGGGGGGGTAAATTAAATAAATCTTCTTCAAAGTTTGGGTTTCTCAACTAGTGAGAATTCTATTGCAGGAGTGTGGAAAAAGGAGGAAGAAAATGAAATTATAACTAATAAGGGAAAAAGGAGGGGAAAATAACGAGACAATTTAACCAATATAAAGAAAAAAAAAACTTGACTGAAAATAAATTGAACCTCTGAACAATATAAACCAAAAAAAAAGGTGACGAGATACAACCAAAAAAAAGGTGACTAAATAATAATACTTCTTCAAAGAGGGAGAAAAGGGGAAAATTTGATGGGGTAAATTAAATAAATCTTCTTCAAAGTTTGGGTTTCTCAACTAGTGAGAACTGATACTATTGCAGGGGTGTGGAAAAAAGCAGGAAGAAAATGAAATTATAACCAATAAGGGGAAAAAGGAGGGGAAAATAACGAGAAATTTAACCAAAATAAAGAAAAAAAAACTAAAGGGTTTTTGGAAAGATGCAAGCAACTGAAGCCAATCAATATTCCAACTTACAAAACAATGAGAATCACTTGCTGGAGTTTGATGGAGATTGGAGCAGCGGCGAGCAGGAGGAGGTCTTTCTGCGTTGAGGACTCAGAACAAAATGTGGGTGCTGGGGGGGCTCATGCTCATTATATAGACAGGGTGGAGGGGGCGCCTGTCTAGACAGGAGGATGAGCCTGTCTAGACAGGAGCTTGAGATCTGTGGAGACAGGAGTGATCAGAGCTTGAGCTGTCAAGACCTCCCAAAATTTGATCAGACATGCCTGCTCCTATCCTCTTTTCTTCTGGGTACTATCAAAACAGAATTCCAAGACACTGGGAGGGGTGGGGTGAAGTCATTATGATTATTTGATAGGTACAATTAATTAGGTAGGTATTCATAATCAAAACAGGAATGTCCTAGAAGGTTCTAGGGGAAATGAGAATTGAGAAGGGGTAGGGGGTGGGGGGGAATGTTCCAGAAGGTTGTGACCAGCTGCTGGGGGATAATGGTGAATAACAGGGGGGGGGGGGGGGAATAGAATTGTTCAGAAGGTTGCAGGTGATGGGTGAGGGGGTGGTGGTGTGAGAGGCGGTGAGGGTGGCGAGGGCGTGTTGATGAGGCGGGGGGGGGGGGTGAGGGTGGTAGGAGGTTGATGGGTGATGATGGATGATGGGTGAGGGTTTGTGGGCGGAGGGGTCTAAGGAGGAGGGTGGGGTGGGTGGAGGTCTGGAGGCGCCTGGAGGCGGGGTGGGTGGAGGTTTGGGGGCGGGGTGGGTGGAGGTCTGGAGGGGCAGTGGGCGGGGTGGGTGGAGGTCTGGAGGCGGCAGAGGGCGGGGTGGGCGGTGGTCTGGAGGCGGTTGGGGCGGGGTGGGTGGAGGTCTGGAGGCGGCTGGGGGAGGTAGGGGGCAATAGGGCGACGTCCAGGGGGGGAAGGGTGGAGGGGCGAGGGGGTGAGGGGGGTAGTGTGGGTGTGAGGGGTGAGAGGGGGGGTGAGGGGGTTAAGGGGTGGGTGAGGTGGTTGGTAAGGGCGTGGTGAGGGGGTGATGCCACCCGCTAAGGCCCCCTGGAGCTGGTTAGACTGGCGTGCATGTTGAAACAGGAATGTGCCAGAACCTACATCCTTATCCTACTGACCACCAACTCTAGTATGATCTTTTCATTATCCTTACACACATCAGCAGGCTTCATCCGAACAGTTCTGTGATAGCTATGATTATACTCATCAATTAAATCTTGCAGTATATCGATCCATCTGAAATTTTGATTAACGTGAAAACGAATTTTTATCTTGCCATTCAGCGTTCTATGGAAACGTTCAATAATGCTAGATTTCTCCAGATTCTCCGTGTGGTATAATTTAATCGAGTTTTTATCTAGAATTGCTTTGAAATTGTTGTTTTTGAATTCTGATCCTTTATCAGTGTGAAGGAGATTGGGAGATGAATGCCCAACACTCTTTGCTCTGGCTATGATATTTTGAAATGCAGCAGCAACCGTCGGACCGTCCTTCTTTTTCAACGGCTCACTCCATACGTACTTTGAAAATGTATCTATAACATTAAGCAAATACTTATATCCGTCGTTATCATGACTGTAGCTAGTCATCACAATCAAATCTGCTGCCCATAAATCATCGATCCCTAAAGTCACGATTTTACGCTTTTGAAATTTTTTTATGACTGGTTTATGCATCTCTACTGCTTCAATTTGCATATCACCCGTGTTCATACCATTCTGGTTGCTTTTCCATCCACGCTTCAAAAATTTACTCTTCTGAGTATTGCATATTTTACACTTTGCTAGATACCTCCAGGAGCCATTTGCTGTCTGAACTGTTGAAGTATTTACATTACCAGTTTTTTTCTTACATTTGAAACAAAAAATTTGTGGGGTAACATTACGTTCTATCATTTTTCGATTAATTTCAGGTACACAGTCAAATCAGTTCCCAAAAAATTGATTTCGGTGTCAGATTCGTTCTTGAGTACCAAGTCGATTTTCTGAATTGACTTCACGCTCTTATTGATATCAAGGTAGTTAATTTGAACAGGTTGTTCTGCAATCAGGGAACCAAATTTAATCTGCTCAGTTTTAGGATAGAACATGTGTAGGATATCTGCTTCCTGGTGGGAATGAGGATCATTCTGATGATTAATAACAGCAGGCTTGATCAAGTTGCAATGAATTTCAATAACTTTGAAAGGTTCCAACCTTGGGTATGAGTTTGCTTCATAGTGAGTATTTGATTTAAAATAAAACGAGACATTTGATTTTCTTTGATAGAACCCTAACAAATAACCTAAATTTTTACGATGTTCAGACGATGAAGGGAACAAACCAACATCAACTGGCATCTTCATTTCAACTCTAGCAGTTGTTTCGTTTACACGAAGATAATACAGATCTTTATTACTAGCAAGCACTGCAAGATTTGTATAATTCGATTTAATAAAACCTATGAGCATATTTTCAATCTTTTCTATCGAGTAATTCCCACTACCTATGTACAATGTTCGCTCATCATCATCATCAGTTCCTGTAAACACCACTTGTATAGGTTCAGAAATATTTTCAATACAATTTTTACCATAAAATCCCAAAAGACCGAGGGAATAATCCTTATGCTCATCCAAATGAATAGGATGCTCCATCCGTAAGCTCAACTTTGAGCCTGTACCGGATATCTTGAAGAGTGACATTATTGTTTTATGTTCTATCTTCTTATAAGTATGCATTTACAAAACCAACACATAGAAAATGAGGTTCAAAATGAAGGGAACAAGACGTGTTCGATTCGAGACTACTCCGAGTTCTGGCTCTCCGAGGTCTTCTCGTGCAAGGAGGTTCACCCGTTGAGAATAATTATTGTTCAAGAATATTTTTTGTGTGAGATTTGTTTTTCCTATGACGTGCAAAATACCTAATATATTTATAATACAATTCATTTTAGCATTTTGTAATGACCCCAAGGCAAAGTACTAATTTTATTTTCCTCAGTAAATCGTTTGGTGTCATCCGAATTGAGAGCTTTTTTGTTCATTGTTATTGAGTATAAGGTATGTTTATAACTACGTATCAAATTTTGCTTACGATACTGTTCCTTTCCCTCAAAGAGGCATGATTTTAGATCATCCATTCCTATAGTTTGTTTTACAATATTCTTTTTTATCCCTTTACATTTTACCTGATTAGAAACCTCATCCTCTTTTTCAACGTACGAATAACTATATAATTTGGATCGCAAGCCACAAAATTCAGAGAGATGAGCACCGTTCAGCTCATCCTTAAATTTCCCAATCACCTTTTTATTCTTTGAACTGTAACAGGTATGTGTTTTATCATAGTCACTCGTGTCAAATTCATCCGAGTTCTCCTTAATTATTTGATGGGGATCGATGGTTGTTTCTACGAAATACGAATCTGTATCCATGTAACAAAGATTTAAATTAGGATCGTATCGTTTTAGTTTATTGTAGAAGAAATCATACATCAGGTGTTTGGATAAATCGAGAACCGAAAATCCCAAGTATAGGGGTTGATTAAATTTTATTTTATTTCGGGTCATGTGGCACGCTAGGAAATCTTCATCGAATATCGTAAATCTAGAAAACGTTGGTTTTTTTGCTAATTTGGATGCCTTCTTTTCGTTGCACAACCTAATATCTTGACGTTTACGTAAATTCATCATTGTGCGACCAAATACGGAATTATTCATAAGCTTATAGAAATCCTTTTCGAAATCGTTCGAGCAGTTAGCTCGTTTAGAGGTATTAAAATCTATGTAGGATTTCATAAACGGTTTTTGTTCGAATTTTATAACGCGGTGAATGGCTGTAATTTCTAAACCCTGACTCATATACAATTTCAAATTATCAATATGTACAACGTATCGTTTTTTATCGTAGAGGGTCGTACACAACTTCTGGTTGTAGTGCTCTGGAGCTAATGGGAGATCTCTGTGTGAATCATGAAGCCTTTGAGGATAATGTAAATCAACTTCGAATATATAACCTTGTTGATTGTTATCGTGGTATCCTTCAATTATTTTTTTCCAAGATTCAATATCATGAAGCGTTGGAGGAACCCACTCAAATTTTCTGTACGGGAGTGACCTGGATAATGCCCACCCGTACAAATTGTTCGCATCTATGTAACTTAGATAACTATCCGGTTTCGTATCATCGTAATCTTTGATGTGCCGGTTATTGGCTTTCACGTATCTTTTCGAGCACTGGGAAATACCTCCTCTAATACCCTTTTCAATTAATAAATACATATCATAGTCTACAATTAGGTCTAGTTTTATTTTCGTTGATTTTAACATTGCATCCCAAGCGAGTGATGGAGCTGTGGTGTAATGTGCAGGATCAAGTTTATAATTAGCTAAGCAAACGTTACGAAAATTTTCGAATACATCTGCTAGCAGCAAAACATCCTGAATATTGTACAAATCAGAATAAATTCCTAAACTTTGGACTTTCAGTTTATTCCATACGTGGAGGTAATGATTGAAATCACTGGAGTTTATATTCGATTCGTTTAGCGAATCGTAGAAATCTTCAGGAGCAAGTGTTCTATCATGATCAAGTTTTTCAACACTGTTCACAAACTCGTAAGGGAATACCCCTTTTCTTCTTAGGATGCTAAACAGTTTATTTTCATCATTTTTCTCTCTATGAAAATATTTCCCACAAACAGAGTTATCCTTGATAAATGCATTAAGATGCGAGAATTCTTCTGGTTTCAAATTCTGCGCTAGTTTCTCGAGAGAGCTTGACATGAATCTAAAGCTATCAATAAAACTCAATTTCAAGTATCCCTTTCTCAATTTAACCATGTTCTTTGAGAAGGTTATATACTTTTCCTCAGAATTAGCGAGCACTGTAGTTTGATTTTTTTCATTTCCATAATTGAATAGTTCTTTTATGAAGAGATGCGAGTCGTAACCAGATAGATTGTGGCAAACAACTGGAATATTTGTAACGAGTTGCCTGCGTCGGTTACATTCGGGGTGTGAACTTCCTAAAAATTTTGAGGTCAGATGACAATGATCTCTATCTTTTGTTGTTCCTAGTTCAATTTCTTTATCACAAATATGGCATACGTTTGATAATTGAAAATGTCTTTCCTCTTCGTCGGTTAACTTCATCGGTTTTGAATTTTCATATTTTTTTGCGATAAATTTCAATATTCCATGAAGTTTCTCAATGAGCCTGAGGGGTACGTATTCGAGTTCAGCTTGATTTTTTGCACTATAGCAATAAGGTTTGTGAATTTTCCCATCCACCCTAGATACCAAATATGTGGTAAATCCATAAGGAATATGTTTTTTAGTTTTCATTGTAAAGGATTCATTTTGGTCATTTTTATTATTATTTTTTTGGTCATGCAATAAACATTCAAAATCGAGATAAATAACGTATGGGTGTTCGAATTTGTTGATAAAGTTTTGAAATTCTAATGTGCTGCCCTCTGTCGGCATAGTGGGTTTCACAGGTTGATGCTCACCACAATATTCCGAATGCTCAGCAAGTTGCCGTTTACTATTGAAAGAAACCAAACATCTTTTGCAAATTTCAATAGTTTGCTTATGCTTGGTGATTTGCGTCCTAACTAATCGAGATAGGTTTTTTATGTATACATAATGACCATTGTTTTCATTAACCAAGTATAACAAATCTATATCTTTTTCAGCAGCTCGTTGAGTTGATATCACAATAGGTCTGATTTCTTTCCCTGAGACCTCATAAACATTGATAGCCATACTAGGATATCCTGGGTAGCCATTTTGACTCTTTTTCTCAAACTTGGGGATATTATCAAGTGTCATGGGATATTGAAATCCTCTGAATATTTCATCTTTTACTTGGTGTTTATAATGGCTAACATTCTGAGGGTTTTTCCTCTTGTCATTAATACCACAGCATATAGAATAAGCAAAACACAAATTATCCGAAGTATTATGAACGTTTACACAAGCTTTTTTATCTGAAATCCATTTGGGCAACTCTATGTAAGAACTACCACTCAAAGGGTTATATTTGCTCAAGCTCAGAATAAGTCTTTTAGGTCTATATAATGACCACCCTGAGCCTGCTGCAGGTTGGTGCTGTGATTCTCTTTGTTTTAAATCATCAAATTTTTGTTCTATAACATCATTTAAATTAATATTTGTAGTAATAACGTCAGATTTTGTATGGAAGTACATTTCTGTGTATTGGGTTTCCCCGTCAATTTTTTCACGAGAATAAGTTGCTTCCAGGCTTACCTGCAATTTGATTGATGGATTCAAAACCCAATATTCCATGAGTTTGTCTATCATCGGATTCTTTAACGACTCCAAGAATGCAGATATGTCAATGGAACCTTTAATATAAGTCCACATAATCTTTTTGAACTGAGAGTTGATGGTGATTTCCTCTTCTGTTGAAAACGCATCATTCAAATTTTCTTGATTTGATACGGTGTTGCTAATGTGCTTTTTGGATTTGATATGACGGGTCCAATTTGATTTTGTTACCGACAAATTGCAGGAAGAACATATTTTTTTATCTTGCATCTGAGGAGGGGAAGTATTTGGAATCATAGAGTTCTGGGAGCCTACATGTTTTACAGATTTGATATGCCGAGCCCAATTTGATTTTGTCACCAGAATATTACATGTAGAACAATGTTTTTTAGAATTCACACTCATTAGAGAGGGACCATCAGTGTGAGAATTAGGGGGTATGTCTGTGGAGTTTTTACTAACCTTATATTGATTAGTAATAGGGTCTTTAACTAATTTGATTACGATTCTATCCTTATCTGCTAGGATTTCTTTTGGCGGAGAGTGAGGTGTGGAAAGTTCCTCTTGAGAATCTGCATCAAATATCGATTTAGAAATACGTTTCAGAGCATCCTCTCTCGATTCATGGGAATTAATTTTTTCCTCGGGATTTGATTTAATAGTGGTACTGCCAGACAAATTTGTCATACAACCCCTAAATTGCTCAAAGGTTTTAGGTGGTTTGTTAGAGATGCATGGATTTTCACCCAACAAACCAACAATCCGATTATTATCTGGGTGGACTTTTCTTACAGGAGGGGAAGGGAAAAGAAGATTTGTGTGGGGAGGAGTATCAGCGAAAGGCGTTATCATGGTTGGAACATTGTAATATTGTAATAAATCTTCAGGCAGATCCTGGGGTGGAACAGAAGCACGGCTTGTAGCGACTTTGGCAGGTCTTGTTGGTTTTCTACTGATAAACGGTGTTAAACTATCTGTGTATTCGGGTAATTTCATGTAACGTGTGAAATCAAGGCTTTTCTGTTGAGGGTTTACCCTTGTATCATTTTTCCTAGTAAGAGAAATAGCAGAGGCTTCAGCTTTAGGATCAAAATAGCTTTTACTATATTTTTTTTCATTTTTAATAATATTATTTTTATGGGCTTTCGATTTTAAATGTCGTGCGAATTGACTCTTTGATCTATATAACGAACATATACTACAATATTTATATGCTGCATTATTTTCATCCTTACAAGGACGGGTTGTTTTAGAGGAAGAGTTTTGCATCTCGCGTTTTGGAGGCATGGATCGTACCGGGACGTGCAGTTCTTTACCCTGGCGAAACTCGACGGTCCGAACAGTAGGTACTTATGGGTACAGAGACGTGCAGTTCTTTACCCTGGCGAAACTCGACGGTCCGAACAATACTGTTTGATACCGAGACGTGCTGTTCTTTACCCTGGCGAAACTCGACGGTTTACTGATTGGCCAATCAGCATCAAGCAATAGTGACGTCACTATTAGCCAATCAACATCAAGCAATAATCATGATAGAAAGTGACGTCATTATGAACCAATCAGGAACAAGCTGTGTGTGGTGGGAGGGGTAAACTGTTTAAACCTTACCTTGTGACGTGGTAATCCATCCATGAACCTTTAATTTGCACTAAAAACCACTTTGTTGTTCACTCCCGTGCATAAACCGTTTGTTCGAACTGACTGATAATATGTAGGTACCTACTTGATGATTGAAAAGGACACTAGCACGCTTATAAATGTCTATCCGATCCGATCTGTACCGCTCTTTGCAACTCACTGGTCCTGCTGCGTTTTTTTGATGACTAAGTGATCACTCAGGAAGTCGATAAGCACGTCTGGACCGCTGGACAAGGAGCTCGAGTGGGTTTTAATTCTACCGTCAGGGATCCCCGGGAGAAACTGGGATCCAGATTATTTTGAAATAAAAGCTCGCTGCGAGATTCAATCAATCAACCACACCTTGCCATCAAGGTTTTTCGCGCGATCTCAAACAAAAATTTTCTCTCACCTGTTTCATTTTTATTTTATTTCTTCATTTTTTTTTATTTATTTATTCATTTTTTTCCCCCATTTTTCATTTTTCATTTTTCTTTTTTTTCTCAAGCTTGAAAATTCAGAGTTTGGTTCCCGACACCCAATGCCTCGCTTTCAGTTGACGGGCTAGAAACCCCAGCTCGACGGTCGGGCCAGTAGCCCCAGCTCAACAATCGGGGCCAGAGGCCTCATCTCAAAATCGGGCCAGAAGACCCATTTTATATACTACTGCCGTACATTCAGCCGTCATTCTTCGAACTTCTTCAACAGAATAAGGCAGATTATGTGAGCGAATCCAGTGAACCATTCTTGTGATTCCTGGATGACACAAGTCACAGTGCAATGAGTAGAGCTTGGAGACGTTTGTTGCACCACAAACTCTAGAAAAGGTATCCGCTACCTGATTGTTTTTCCCGGGGCGGTAAACGATGTCATAAGAATAGCATGACAGCTCCAACCTCCATCTAAGGATCTTTTCGTTCTTGATTTTGTTTTTGTGTTTCATGTCAAACATAAACGCGACAGACCTCTGATCGGTAATGACTTTGAAGTGACGACCTAAAAGGAAATGTCTCCATTTTCGCAGTGCACCGACTATTGCGTAAGCCTCTTTTTCCACTGCAGCATGCTTTCGTTCCGAATCATTTAGCTTTTTGGAAAAGAAAGCAACTGGGCGTCCGGACTGCGAAAGTACTGCCGATATCGAAATATCAGAGGCATCTGTTTCAACTTCAAACGGAACCGTACTGTCTATAGTGCTTACTACTGATTTTGATATTTCTATTTTTAGCTTTTCGAATTCCGCTCTGGCCGATGGAAGCAGAGGAAAAGTCTTGGTTTCTAGAAGATTTTGAATTCTGTCTGAATATCCCGGAATGAATTTTGAATAGTGAGCAAACATTCCAATTGTGCGTTCTAACTCCTTGGCGTTGTTCGGAGATGGGAGTTCCAAAAGAGGCTTTAAACGATCAGGATCTGGTGTGATTGTGTTGTTTTCGATTTTATATCCGAGAAGTGTGATACTAGTCAATCCATAGTGGCTTTTCTTTTCATTTATAGTAAACCCGTACTTCTTCACTGCTTGCATGAACTTAGTGAGATTAGAGTCATGCTCCTCCTTTGTTTTCCCACACACCGTCACGTCATCCAAATAAGCATAGGTTTTTTTCAAATTTTCTTTAGAAATCAATTCATCTATAACCCTTTGGAACGTAGGAACTCCGTCGGTTAGACCAAATGCAAGGCGACAGAACTGATAAAGCTTACCATCTGCTTCAAATGCTGTGAAGGGTCGATCTTCCAATCTCAAGGGCACCTGATGATATGCGCTCTGGAAATCAATGGTGCTGAAATGAGAATTTTGGGAAACTTTAACCACTATTGACTCTAAATCTGGAATAGGGTAGGCATCTAGTAGGGTATATCGATTTATTGTCTGAGAGTAATCTATCACCATTCTCTTCTTGTGGTTCTCAGATCTGACCACGAATGCTTGTGCTCGCCATGGAGACCTACACTCTTCGATAACCTTTTCAGATAAGAGTTTTCTGACTTCTTCTTGAATGAATTTAGTATCTTCTTCAGAATGTTTCCGAGATTTTGTCACTATTGGTTTCACATCCCCCATCATGAATTGAAAGAGAGGAGGAGGCTCAATATTGGCTTGAGAAACTGAACAGATTTTCAAAGGAGGCTTGGAACCCCCAAAATTGACACTGACCGATGAATGATTTCTTAGTAGATCGTGTCCGATGATCACGTCACAGCACAAATCGGACATGACGGAAAGCTTAACCTTGCCATAATAGTGGTCTAGGAGTTTCATTACTGGCAAACAATAGAACGAAATCTGGGAGCTCAGCGTCGTTGATGCCATGGAAACAGTACTTTTAGTAGGAAATAAGGGAATATTATGAGTATCCGCAAAAGTCTTAGAAATGAACGTTTCTGAACTCCCTGTGTCGACCAAAGCAACAGTAGAGATATTATTTACCTGAACGGGTACAAGTGTTTTACCCAGAGAAGATGGCGTTGCTGCTATGTTGCTTTGGAGGAACGGCAAACTTTTGCGAAATGTCCTTTTTTGGAGCAGGCCTTACAGATTTGATGCCTGGCTGGGCACTGGCTGCGACTTTGATGGCGCGGATTCCCACAAAAGAAGCATTTCTCTCCTGTAAAGCTAGCTGCCAAAGTATGATCAGTTTGTTTGTCATTTTGCTCGTTGAGTGTTGCATTTAAGGTGGGGAAAGAATTATACGACGAAAAGGCTACACACTCTTTTTGAGCTGATTCAAGAGCACGTGCGTTGTCTACAGCCTGTCGAAGCGTGAGATCGTTATTCTCCAACAAACGCAATCTGATGGCAGAAGAGCTAAGACCACTAATGAAAGAGTCTCGGATGTAGCTTTCCTTGTGTTCATCAGCAGTTACAGCCTTAAAATCACATTCCCTACCTAGGAGATTCAATGCCTGTATATATTGATCAACCGTTTCGTCAGGCTGCTGCCTTCTCGAAGCTAATTGATGCCTAGCGAATATCACGTTCTTCGGTTTAACGTATATCTCATTGAGAACTTCCACGGCTTCATACAATGTTTTGCAATCGGCAATATACTGATGTACCCTATGTGATACGAGATTGATGAGCAGTCGTCGCTTACCTTCATCCTTCATTTTGGTTTTCTTCTCATGCTCCGACTCCAAGCTGTCAATGAAATAAGTAAACGTTTGATACCAGTGCTTCCATTCTTGGTCAGCAGAAGGTGATGAAGGATCTGCGTCGAAACGTTCCGATTTGAAATACCGAGCCATTGATGAATTTTGTGTTGAATAAATTGTAATGAGAAAACCTTTTGGGATTAAGGTTTTATTCAACACAAAACAAAGTATTTGAATGACGGAACAGAACACCATGAATTTGGAATTTGTGAAATCATATAGGTTAATCAAATAGGATAATCACCACAACCATATACTTAAGCTACTTCTTTAATTTTACGCTTTTCAAAGTTAGGTTCCAAACAACAAATTTTCCAGTCTTGGATTATAGGATTATGCTTGCTGATGGCTATGTGTTTGGCTAAAGCTGTTGCATACCTATCATTCTCAGGGTCCTGGCTGTTTTTTAGTAAGGCTTTTTTGTTGTCATGATTGTGCCCTTTCATTCTTTCCATCCCCAATTGTTTGGTTTCTCCATAGTAGTGGGCATCACAATCTTGGCACTTAATTTCATATACTTTGTTGTGCGGGCGATAAGGTAATTAGTGCAACTTCCAATGTAGTTAGACATGATGTTTATTGCTGGAGCATTTCAATGGATCTTAAGCGTTACCAGTTTGAAACCTGGAATTTTAGAGAGATTTTAACGGCAGTGATATTTTGCTCACCATTTTGGAAGCAGAGAGAGGCGAGGGCTCAGACGTACACGGTATCCCACAATCAACTGATTCATCAGACTGGGCTCCGCGTTTTATATGGCATCTCCTGGAGACGTAAAACGAAAGCAACCTTCGGCGAGTATACGGGAATCCTACGTTGTGGTAAAGGCATCACGTTTCTTTTAGCCTTCCCACTTTCTCAAGCCAGGAGAGGAAATCTTTTCTTTCTCATGCGCCTCACTTATGGAGATTCAGTGCATTGGGTAAAATGTTGTTTCTTTTTAGCTTTTCTCAAGCCTGATGTGCTTGTACAACCTTTCACATTATAGCTGCACGCTAAATTGATGTTGTCGGGTGCAACCCCCACAACATATACTCGGGGGGCCAAAATTTTGATCTTCGTCCCCGAAGCTCAGGGTGCCCTGTGTGGAAGTCAGCCGACTGGTACAGCACGTATGAGTCCCGGCCTACTCGCCACTGTTGGTATTCTTACTATAGTTACCTTGAGTCCTAAATCTCAAACTGGTTTACATATTGCGTGAATAATTTCGAGTAATAACAATATAAATCAATCATGTTACAATAAATTGAATCAAAATTTAAATTGTTTTGAGTTGAAACGCATAGGTCACACAGTAGGAGTCGGTGTTCATCCCACCGAGTCTCCTCCCTGTGTTGAAAGAAAAGATTGTGTGTTGAGGAGCGTGTTATCGGTGGCGTTCTTTGGTGGATGGTGATGTTTAGAGGGTCTGGTACCAGAAGGTACCATAGGTATACCATCTTCCACGGTTTGTTGAAGGTAGGAGGTCGACAACCTGAAATAATTGTAGGCAGAAGAGTTTGCGTTAACTTTGCAATATGTTTGCAGTGTTGTCATAGGTATGGGAAGGAATTTTTTGAGGATTGTTGGACAGTGGGAAAAGGTGTCATTTACAGGAAAACATGAGGTCTGATAGGCGTAAATATTGAGTGGTTGACAGCGATTATGTCGTACCAAATAGAGTGATTCCTCTAGTGACGGAATTTGAAATATATTGTCAACGCTAAGTGCTGGAATAGGGGTGAAAAGTGTAATGTTGAGTGGTGTGGAGTAGATGGGGTATGTAATAGTGATCGTTAAGGTGTTGTCCGTAGAAAGGTGCAATGATGGTGCCCCATTTGTGAGCAGAGCTTTTTGGTGTGTAATAATAAAGTCTGACTGTTGGAGGTGTATGTGTTTCAGGGATTGTACTATCACAGTGGGGGTGAGTACTTTGTAGGTTAGATGTGTCTTCCCATCAGTCAGTAGGAGTTCTAGTATTATGTTTACTGCGCGCTGAATGACGAATATAAGGTTATTTATTTCGATGCCTCTAGCAATAAGGTTAATTTGGTCCGTTTGAGTCGCATTAATATATTGTATGGTCCCCCCCTTGTTTGTATGGTCGTATTAGCCATTACCCTTAGTACCTCTTTTAACCATTGAGCTAAATTTTTCGCGTGCCCAGTGACATCGTGTTGTACTGTCTGTATACGTTTTATTTTGTGCTGTTATGGCGCCTCTGTGCGGTCCTAATGATTTATCAACAACCAGTCCGTATAAGATTTGGATATTGAATATATTTTTTAATTGCAACACATGAAATAATAAGGTATTAACGCGATGGGAGGAAACTTGGTAACTAACCGATACGAAACAATAATTTAAATCTTGAAGTCATGAAATAAATAAAATTGTAGCTCCGCCACAAACCACATCCCCCCTTAACCAAGGACGTAGTCCTGGAAGCGGACAGGCAATCTTCGGATTCGTCCAGAGCGTCTCAAAGCAGGAGGCTCAACATCCCCCTCCGGTCACCTGACTCCAGGTTGTTCTGCCTGATCTTCTAGCTGTCGATCAGCTGATTCAGGTTGTGCTTCTTCCTGCTGTTCCTGACGTCTCTGCTCTAGTTCATTTCCGGTCCTTTCCATAATTATGCTTCTTCCTGCCAGGCCTTCATCCTCACTTTCTATGAATGCTGGTTTCAGCCTATCAATTGGGACTGGGGTATCTTTGCCTTTTACCTTTACTACAAATGTAGTCTCGCCTGCACGTACAACTGGAAACGGTCCTAGGTATGGCGGCTGAAGCTTATTTTTCAAAGCTTCATTGCGTACCCAGACTTGTTTACAGGATCGTAGCTCCGGGTGAATGAAAATTGCTCGGGTATCATGCCGGGATGTAGGTATAGGCCTAAGCTGTTCCATATTGTGACGCAAGTGCTGTAGGAACTCGCTAGTCGTGTTGGCTGCTGGTGTGAGTGGTCTGTCCTCAATAAAATCATTGGGTAGTCTCAAGTTAGTCCCATAAACTAACTCTGCAGCGCTACAATTCAAGTCTTCCTTCAGAGCAGTTCGGACACCCAACAACACCAAGGGTAAAACGTCTACCCATCGCTCCGTGTTGTAACACCGGATGGCTGACTTCAGCTGACGATGGAATCTCTCCAAAATTCCGTTAGCCTTTGGGTTGTAAGCTGCAGTGAAACAGTGCTTTGTACCCAACAGCTGAGTAAGCTCCTTAAAAAGTGAACAACCAAACTGCCTTCCTCTATCCGAAACAATCTTTTCCGGCGTTGGAACCCTACTAATCCATCCGCTGTAAAAAGCTTTTGCAACAGTTTCCGCCTTGCAATCCTCCAAAGGTATTACTTCGGGCCATCGTGTAAAACGATCTATCATAGTCAATGCGTATGTGTAGCCCTGGGAAGGTACCAGCGGTCCCACAAGATCAATATGAACATGTGCAAATCGTTCCGCGGGTGGAGAAAAGTTGCCCCACGCGCTTTGGGTGTGACGCTGGACCTTTCCTCGCTGACAAGCTACACACAGTTTTACCCATTGAGCACTATCCTTAGCCATGCCGGGCCAGACAAATCGTTGTCTCAATAAACGCAAGGTTGCTGCCCTTCCTGGATGCGCTAAGCTATGCACACTCTCGAAAGCTTGCCGACGAAATTCAGTTGGAACAAACGGACGTATGAAACCGGTCGAGGTTTCACAAAACAAAGGGGTTGGGATGCCTGGCATGCTAACACGTTTCCAGGAAAGTGTTGACCCGGGCTCATCCCCTGGTAAATCTTCCTCCTTCTGGGCCTTAGCAAGGTTCTCATAATCTAGCTGTTCAATGTTTACACTGTCTAACCGGGACAAAAAATCAGCTACTACATTGTCTTTCCCAGGCATATGCCTAACGTCCGTCGTAAACTGTGCAATGTAGTTTAACCGGGCTGCCTGCTTAGGTGAAGCTTTATCTAGCCGCTGATTAAAGGCAAAAGTCAGGGGCTTATGATCCGTAAAAAGAATGAAAACTCTTCCCTCAAGCATGTGCTGGAAGTGTTTAAGACTAGCAAATGCAGCAAGCAGTTCTTTGTCATAAGCACTATTATTTGTTCAGCGGTGCTCAACTTCCGCGAGAAAAACGCAAGGGGCTGCCAATGTTCGCCTATTTTCTGCTGCACGCTACCTCCAATTGCCTTATCCGATGCATCTACCATGAGAGCCCAAGTGGCCTCAGACTTAGGATGCGCAAGGAGAGTAGCTGAACTGAGAGCTTCCTTCGATTTTTCAAATGCCTTCAACCTTTCTGGCGTCCACTCAATGTCCGCATCTTGCCTACCTACATGTCCTTTTAGCATGTCATTCAAGGCTGATAGATGTGCAGCTGCCCGTGGAATAAAACGCCTGTAGAAATTGTACATTCCTAGGTATCTACGGAGGCTTAGGACAGTTTTTGGAGGTTGAAATTCAATAATAGCCTGTACTTTCTTTGGCAAAGGTTTGACGCCTTCAGCACTAACCATATGCCCTAGAAACTCGATTTCCTGCATTCCAAATTCACATTTTGCTACGTTTATAACTACTCCGAAATCTCTACACCTGTCAAAAAAGGCTTTGAGGTCTTGGAGATGTTCTTCTTCTGATGAGCTGGCTATGAGACAATCGTCTAGGTAGATTGTTGTATTTCTGAGTCCTCTAGTCAGTTCATTAGCAAATCTTTGAAATGTTTGCGCAGCGTTGCAAAGTCCGAATGTCATGTGAGGAAATTCATACAGGCCGAAAGGTGTTATTATGGGGTTTTTTCGATGTCTTCCGGTGCTACGGGTATCTGATGATATGCCTTCAATAAATCTATTTTGCTAAAAACTTGTCTACCGTTCAGGTCATAGTTCATATCCATGATGTGTGGTAGAGGATACCGGTCAGGAATTGTAACTTTATTTAGGGCTCGAAAGTCCCCACAGGGTCGCCAATCCCCTGTCTTTTTAGGGACCATGTGCAGAGGGCTGGCCCAAGGGCTTTTAGAAGGTCTGCACACGCCTTGTTCGACCATGAAATCAAATTCCTTCTTCGCAATTTTGTACTTCTCAGGATCTAGTCTTCTAGCTTTTGCACTGACCGGTGCCCCCTCTGTAAGAATCGATCATTCGATGTAGCTAATCCAAATGCCCACTGATTCGCACACTCTTTGATAGTCTGCGACCAGCAGGGTGATGGCAGTAATGTTCTGGTGCAGGTCGTGCATGTTTATACTTGCGGCCGCCGCCCATCGCCCGTTAATGATCGCAGTTTGTTGTAGACGTGATGAAGTATTTCCGGCGCTTCGAGACGGCGGATGTCACAGGACTCCACTTGACCTGTTATGAGAGCTAAGATTGGCAGGATGATCTGTAACATAAACACAAGCATAGACCCGTATTCGAAATTGTCATGTCACATGGTGGTTTTTTTATTCTCGGTTCTCGCTATTTTTCGGTCGTCAGGTTATTCGTCGCACACCACCTTCGGCGACAGTGTTTGAAAATAGCAGTCTTGCTAGTTACATTTAAATTTAACGTTGATTACTGCGTTTCTTGATGTGAACAAAATTTTGGGGTAAGACCTGTTCTAGTAAGAAAAATCTTTTTTAATTTTGCCCCATGGCATATCCTTCTTACGATGTAATTTACTCTACTCCATTTTCTGTTGATATTAACATTGTATAAGTCAAACATTTCCAGTTAGAATCCGTTGTTGCTTATGGATTTTTTTTTTTTTTTCGGTTCTTCACAAATTACCCACTGTCGTGTATTTTGTGTATAATAAAATTGTAATGGCGAAGCATGTTTTTTTCGCGCCCAAACCATTGTGTCCTTAACTGCTGTGGTAAGGCCTGTGTGGGGGCTGTTGGATATCAGCTGTAACGTCGAGCGCTGTGTCGGAAGTGCCGCCGTGGGTAGAATCTTTTTAGCCGAGATACATGGTAATTCCGTGGTTTCATAGTACTGTAATATGGTGTAGTAATTTCGTAGTTAGTAGGCGTCAAACGTCGATCTATGATGTAGGGTCCTTCGAAGCGTTGCTGCGCTTTCATAGGTAGGTACTGTTGTGTTGAAATTTTTTCTTTCTATTAACACCTTATCTCCCTTTTTGTATATGGGATGGCCTCGAGACTTATCGTACCAAATTTTTGTTTTTCGAAACCGTTTCATATAGTTTCTAGGAATTAGTTTCCTAGCCTCTTGTAATTGTTCTACACGGGCTTCATGGCTTTGCAATGGATTGCATCCTGTTCCATGTCGTCCAAACATCAGGTAAAATGGTGTATATCCGGTTGCTTCAGCCTTTAGGGTGTTGTGTTGATAGACTGCAGTAGTTAAATAATCTGGCCATTTCCTTTTTTGTGGGTCCGTAAGGCAACGTATAAGTTGTGTGAAGTTTTTGTTTGCGATTTCCACCAATCCTTGAGTAGAAGGTTTATACGCCGAGGAGAATGATTGTTTCACTTGTAGACGTTCCGCAAATTGTTTCATGATGACAGAGGTGAAGTGTCGTCCTCTATCGGAATGTATCGTCCTTGGTATGCCGAAGTACATAGCTAAGTGCTGTAGGCACTTCGCCGCTGTTTGGCTATCATTTTTCTTTGTTGCCCATGCCCATAAGAAGTGCGTGGATTTATCTATTACGCTAAAAATGTATTGTTCCCCATTTTGTGCTTTTATAGTTGGTCCATAGTAGTCCATGATTATCAAATCCAGCGGGGTTTGCGTCGGAACGAATGGTTGTAGGTGCCCTGCCTGTTGACTGTTATTTTGTTTATTAAGTTGGCATGACAGGCAAGATTTGACATATTCACGTACGTCTGCATCAAGCGTTTCCCACCAAAAATGTGGTTCTACGGCCTGTTTTGTTTTCTTATAGCCCCTGTGGCCTCGTAGCAGGTGGTCGTGTCCATGTTTTGCTTCCGAGTCTGCGAAGCATCGGAAGCCTTGTGTTCACTTTCGTGAGCCAAAAAATTTTTGTCTTCAGAAATCAAAATTTCCACTTGCATTTTGCGTTTCAAAGCCTACTGAACAAATTTGGTTCCGTGTCTGTCGGTCTGTGAGTCTGTGAGTCTGTGAGTCTGTGAGTCT
Organism: Leptopterna dolabrata; assembly: GCA_954871275.1. Classification (NCBI taxonomy): domain Eukaryota; kingdom Metazoa; phylum Arthropoda; class Insecta; order Hemiptera; family Miridae; genus Leptopterna; species Leptopterna dolabrata. The sequence goes on from OX940974.1 coordinate 157,197,984, forward strand.
GTGAGTCTGTCCGCATTTCCTTGTTACAGCCATAACTTCCACGATTTTGAATTGATTCAGCTCAAATTTTGAGGGATGGTGCGGATAAGGCCCCTTGAGGTCCCATACAAATTTCAACATGATTGATCCAGCGGTACGCCCTGCGCATGCGCTAACGTAAAATTCAACAAACACGCATAACTTTCACAATTTTGATTCAATTTCGCTCAAATTTTCAAGGGTTGTTTGGACAAGGCCTAGTGAGTTCCAGTATGAATTTCAGCATGATCAGACCCTCGGTGCGCTCTGCGCATGCGCTGGCGTGAAATAGATTCAATTTCCTTGTTACAGCCGTAGTAACCAAAGATTTCACCCAATTTAAATGTAATTCTCAGGGATTAAGCGGGTAGGGCCCATTGAGGTCCCATATAAATTTCAACATGATAGAGCCAGCGGTTCGCCCTGCGCATGCGCTCTGTCTGTCTGTCTGTCCTTCTATGCACGGCCAAACGGCTCGACGGATATCGACCAAATTTGGCACGAATATCCAGTAGGCTCCCAAGTTGTGCAACGTCGCATTTTCAATTCCCTGACCATAGCGGAACTATGGTCGACCATGGTCAACTCCTGAATGGCTTGACGGATATCGACCAAATTTGGCACGAATATCCAGTAGGCTCCCAAGTTGTGCAACGTCGCATTTTTAATTCCCTGACCATAGCGGAACTATGGTCGACCATGTTCAACTCCTGAATGGCTTGACGGATATCGACCAAATTTGGCACAAATACCCGGTAGGCTCCCAAGTTGTGCAACGTCGCATTTTTAATTCCCTGACCATAGCGGAACTATGGTCGACCATGGTCAACTCCTGAATGGCTTGACGGATATCGACCAAATTTGGCACGAATATCCAGTAGGCTCCCAAGTTGTGCAACGTCGCATTTTTAATTCCCTGACCATAGCGGAACTATGGTCGACCATGGTCAACTTCGTTAATTGAAATGGTAACCCCCATTTTTTATCGCGTATTCGTAATATACGTGAAATTCTATCTACGGTCGACCCTTCGGACTACCCCCGCGGTCGACCATAGCGCATCCATGGGCCCCTCCATGGTCGAATCCCGAATTGCTCAACGGATATCGACCAAATTTGGCACCAATATCCAGTAGGCTCCCAAGTTGTGCGACGTCGCATTTTTAATTCCCTGACCATAGCGGAACAATGGTCGACCATGGTCAACTCCTGAATGGCTTGACGGATATCGACCAAATTTGGCACGAATATCCAGTAGGCTCCCAAGTTGTGCAACGTCGCATTTTTAATTCCCTGACCATAGCGGAACTATGGTCGACCATGGTCAACTTCGTTAATTGAAATTGTAACCCCTATTTTTTATCGCGTATTCGTAATCTACGTGAAATTCTATCTACGATCGACCCTTCGGACTACTCCCGCGGTCGACCATAGCGCATCCATGGGCCCCTCCATGGTCGAATCCAGAATTACTCAACGGATATCGACCAAATTTGGCACCAATATCCGGTAGCCTCCCAAGTTGGTCGGAAATATGGTCGACCATGGTCAACTCCTGAATGGCTTGACGGATTTTGATAAAATTGGGCACAAATACCCGGTAGGCTATGGGATTTTTCCGTCGTTTGTTGGTTCCACGATACTGCGTACAGCGAATCTCGGATAGCGAGCGAAGCGAGCGGTCAGGCTAGTTATGTATAATGGACGTAATGTATTATGGAAGTCATGTTATGTATAATACCTATGTATAATATGTATATTTCATGTAATGTTATGTAATGTAATGTAATGTAATGTTATGTAATATGTATATTTAACGTTATGTAATGTAATGTAATGTAATGTAATGTTATGTTATTTTGCTTCCGAGTCTGTTCTATTTTATAATGGGTCACTCTGATTGTGACGAGGAAGCTCCTGTGCCATCACCTTGGCAGTGTATTTTAATATATCTTGCCGTAGGGCAAGTGGAATATACATGGGGTATCGTTGGCTAGTTAGATTCGGGTGTTTTTGAATTGTATAGTACAATTTTCCATTTTCAAAATGTAGTCGCCGTAATTTTCGTTGCTCGGCAGGTGACCCGTTAACGGTACCTTCACTTAGGTTTTTGTAGAACTGGTAGAATTCATCTTGTTGTATGGCGTCTATGTATTCCTGTTGATGAGACTGTAGTAATCAAGGCTGTCGATTATTTGTTCCTTTTCTGTGATTTGGCTTTTCATTTGATAATCTTCCTTATTGACAGGGGTCGGTAGGGGATCTCTGCTCAAAAGATCTGGTAGATAATGTGTTTTCCCTGATTTATGTTGTATTTGATAGTTGTAATCTAGAAGTCTTGTCTGTAAACGTATTAGTCTCCTCGATGTTTCTTTGAAGTTTTTATATATTAGTGGCATGTGATCGGTTCTGATGACAAAATTTCGATACAGTAAGAATGGACGAAAATGGTTGACGGCTGCTACCGTGCCTAATAATTCTCGTTCCGTTGTACTGTACTTTTTTTCTACTTCTGTGAATGAGCGACTGAAGTATGCAACAATTTTTTCATGTCCGTCTGGCCATTGTTGTTTCAGTGCCAACGCCCACTCCATAATTTGAACTATCTATTTCCAGGATAATTGGAAGGTCATCTTGAAAATGGGCGAGAATTGGACCTTTTTCCATTGCCAATTTTAAGGTGTCAAAAGCTTTGTTTTGATTTTCTCCCCATTCGATAGGGGTGGAACCTTTGCGCTTTGAATCGCCTTTTAATAAGACCGCTATCGGTCTGGCAATTAAGGCGTAATTTTCAATGTATTTGCGGTATTGATTAAAGTGTCCTAAGACCGACCTGACGTGTTTTAAGGTTTTTGGTGTTTGTAGGTTTCTAATTGCTAATAATTGGTCCTGATATATTTCTGTTCCTAGCGGGGTTATTTTAACTCCCAATATTTTTAATGTCCGGAATGCAAATATGCATTTTGAGGTTTTTAGTTTATATCCGTACTCTCGGAATGTTTGTAGTACGGCTTGTAGGTTATTTATCATTTCTGATAAATTTCTGCCTGTCCGAATACCCTATTTGGTCAGATCGTCATAAGGTCAGTTAGTCGAAATTCTTGGTCACTCAGGGGGAATGTCCGAAAGTTCATGTTTCGTAGATTTAACTTCGTTGGTCATAGACGTCTTACCAAATAACAATAAAACTACGCTATCTTAAGCTATTGTGGAGGCCTCCAATTACAACTAAATAATTATACATTCTAAAACCCTTGAGTGAAACATGATTGCTGGCATGAGTGAAAGATTTGTCTAGGGGCAGTGATAATTTAATTAACTATCGTGCAAATTTTGACCAGTAAGAAGGAGAACTACTCCGTGGTTTCGGTAATCCGCGATCCGGACTACAAGACAGGTGGCACTCCCATTAACTCCAGGTGAGGACCTGGATGTCATACCGCTTTAGCCTAAGGGTTGGACTATCTACATTCGAGCATCTAGCCAAATATTCATTCGAATTGAAGAACTAACAGGGGGAAATAGCAACCACGAAACGCATATCAAAATGAATTGGAACAAAAGGAAACGCGGTTAATCGCGATGGGAGAAAGGAAACCCCCAAAATTCCATGGACCCTATGAAGTTCGTTTGTAACGATACTCCAATTTATAGTCTAGTGGTTGTTTTACCAATGTGTTTCAAGTTTTTAGAATTTATACTCGTAATTTACGTAGTATTCGTGAATTTACATTTGGTGTAGTTAAAACTTGTACGTGGAAGGTGTGCGTAATATCGTAAAATGGTACCTAACATGTGAATAAACCTACAAGGATAATAAAAATGCCTGGAAATATGCAGTGGTGTTGAATAAATGTCTGTGAGTACATAGTGTGTGTAATCGTCTTAAAATAGTACAAAATATGGAAAAAAAAACATGAAACAATAATAAAAATGCATGGATAAAAAAAAATTACATATGAAGGCATGGTAGACCCATGGAAAGTGGAAAAGTCAAAAAGAGTAGGAAAGTGCACGCGTATTTAAGATCAGAAAATTGTTCAACCGAGGCAGACGAAGGATGGAATCACTGTACTTCACAAATCGGTACTTTCGTACTTCAAAATTCAGATTCGGGTGAGGATGGTGTATTTTTGCTTAACAAGAGGTACAAACAAATATATGAATTTTATGACGGGAGGATCGAAATTTTCCATTTGACGTTACCCCGTCATTTGCAACGTACATTACCCAAGCCTGACACCAATGTTACGAAGCGGGGACTTCGGGGTGGAGCAGAGATGGTTTCGGTCGAGGCTTTCACCCCACAGCGGCATGAAGCCCCCAAAACCACCCCCACTAAACCCTTCTCTCCCTGCCGTACTCCTATTCGTCCCTGAACTACGGGAATTAAATGCAAATGGCTAAGTGGCCTGTCTAATAATTGAAACTCAAAACCAAATGAAGTTACTTATCTTTACCTTGTTAACCTAAAAGGGGCGTTCCACCAACCGTTTCCCTCCCATAAATGAGAGAAGAAACAGTAAACCAAATAATGATTATATTAGTTTACATCAAAATAAAATCGAGGTAGAGCTACTCTTATCTCACCCACCCGAAATTTACTGAAGCAAACGACTCCTCTACCATCGTCCACCTCGTAGCTTCACCAAACGCATCTTGTCCCAATGGCTAATCGTGTACCTACTTTGAATTTCTGCAATTAAAAGACCTATCGGGTGATTATAAGATTATTGGCGATGGATCCTCCACTTCTGGAACGAACCTACTCTGAAAATCGGACCTAGCCTAACTTGTAAAAGTGATAGTGTAGTGTCAGAAAAATTACTGCAAGAATTCTAGATCACCTCCAGAAGAAAACAACCATCAATCATGGACTTACCTTGCTTCCTAGAACTCCACTATAAGACCTGAGCTCAATTTAGCAAAACTCCAAAAATGTTGGAGTATGATAGTTCAGGCTCTCGAATCTCCCTGACCCAACTTGCTTGTCTTTTGCGAACGGAAACATACCTAACATCACAAAGGGGGAAAGTTGGAACAATAGGGCAATAATTCCCGAAAGATCCTTCTTATCCCAAGGCACTATCATAGGCCACGGTGGATTCGTGAGGAAATAAACCCCGATCCCCAAGGAACGGATCCAGGCTTACTAGCTCCCGAAAACTCCGAGGTCCATCCCAAAAGACAAGGAAGTTTACGAAAATTCGGCTTTTCAACCTATTCGAACGAAAAGAGAAATGTTTTTCCGAAGATTTGAAAAGTTACTCAGGATCCTATGAGAAGAGCGGCCAAGCCGACAATGAGCAGCCTATAGCCACATGGTAGGAGGTGACCACATTTATAGTTAAAATACGGAAACACGAAGACAAAACCTAGCTTCTCTCTGATATGTGGACGACACTCCTAGGGTAAAATAAACAAATAAAAATGAGGGTCAAACCGAGAGGGAAACTAATTCAGTCTTAAAAACGTTCGGGAAGGTGAACTGGAACTGAAAGACCTGGAAAAGAATCCTAGATGGAAACTTGAAATTTCCTAAAATTGTGTGATATCTATGAAGATGGGACAAGATGCTGCCAAAACTAAATCACCAGGAAAGGATACGGGTTTTGCAATTAAAAGGTACAAAATCCTTATTCAAGCCCTCAAGATTTATTGAACTAATAATGAAATAAAGAAATGAAAATGGAAAACATAGATAGGAAGTGAGTACAAAGAAAGCGAATACATGGATCCAAAAAAAATTTCTTAACAAGCTAAAAATGCACTAAAACTAAAAAGGATAAAATAATAAAAAAACCTAACTTCTACCCACAAATAAATCTATAACATGACCTAATTAGAACCTAAATTAATAATTTGGTCGAGACATTTACAAATTTTTCTTTAATGAATAATATTTTCCGTTAAGTAACGTAGAAAGGAAAATTCTCCCCTAAATCCTAGAAAATACTCTCACGGGATCTCCAAAGAAAAGAGCTTTGAGATGGAACCACCATCACAAGATTTGAATTAATAATAGTGTTATACATTTACTTCTTAGGCATGGAGATAGAGTTAAGTTAGAAAAAAAACCCCTTGAGGGCAGAGTTAATTTAAAAGGGGAAAAAAACCTAACCCTATCCCCATATATTCTTATAATACTGCTCACTTGATCAAACCACAAAGAATAATTTTCATAACGGCCAATTGCCCACGAGATTTTCGAAAATATTATGGTAAATTTGAAAAAGATATAGGTTTCTTTAAGTGCCTAGATTCTGTAACCCCGTTGCGTTTTAGCATTATCAATTAGGAATTTATCTTAGGTTGGGATACTCTAATAATTTGGACTAGGAGGGAAGAACCAAGTTCTTACCTTAATTCAGCAGGAGGAGAGTCGTCCAGGGAATCTTCAGTCACCAAGTGTCCAGATTCCGGCTTCTCTCTTTCCCAAGTCAACTCCGGCCTCCCACTCCCCGTTTAATAAGAAAATCCCATACTCTGAGGAGAGGGGCGACCGAGCGAATCCCAGGAAAGGGGGCCCCGGTAAAACGGTGGATTGATGACTGAGGCCATACGGAGAGAGATTATTTCCGAATTTTGGAGAGTTTATATAGTTGACAATCGAAGGAGGGACATGACGAAATTCGCCCGTATTTCATTAAATGTTCTAATTGATTACATTAACAGTTGTTTTGGGAATTTCGTCACGTCACAGGGGTGTTGAACCGTTGTAGGTAAATGGCTTCAACTTGATTTGTACTGGTGCCATTTATTTTTATTTATATAGTTTATTCTGATGTGTTGTTATAAGGGTGCTGTAAAATGCGTATCGTGGATGGTTCTTGTGAAGTTGTAGGATTCTATGTGCTTCTGTGATTGGATTATATTTTGGGTTTTGTGAACAATTTTTAATCGTTGTTCGAGCCCAATCTCTGGTTGGCTTTTCTGGGAATGCGAAGTTGATCGCTCTTGCCGCGTTTAGGATGGCAGAGGCTTCTGCTTTCCAAATCCAAGAAAATGCCGTATTATCGTCTGGGTTGATAGCGAGTTGTAAAAGTGACGTCAACACCCGCTCGACAGGGTCGTCGGTAGCTGTTGGTGTTTGTGGTATTGTGAGTGGCTCGGGAGGTAGGGGTTGTTCAATGGTTGATAGTGATGGTTGCTGTTGGTCCTGCATGTGTATTATCCTGCCTAGTGGTATTGCACCGTTATTTGTATCATTGCAGTAACACGAGCACAAATGGAGAAGTTACAACAAATGAAGACAAATGAAAATGGTATTGGTATTGGCATTGGTAGCTGCACGGGGGTAGACTTATCATCCTACACAATATTCAACGTAGGAATTGGTTGCAAAGCTTGCGCAGGCACAAAGGATTAAATCGAGAAACTGATTTTTAGGCGCCTCCACCATTTGTTGTGTGGAGAGAAATGAAAAAAGAGAAATATTTTGTAAAAAGAATCATTAAATCTTAAAGTTGAATGAACTGATAGGTGCCGATAGAGCTAAAGGTACCCGGCGCCTCCACCATTTGTTGTGGGGGCGATAAGGTAATTAGTTCAACTTCCAATGTAGTTAGTCATGATGTTTATTGCTGGAGCATTTCAATGGATCTTAAGCGTTACCAGTTTGAAACCTGGAATTTTAGAGAGATTTTAACGGCAGTGATTTTGCTCACCATTTTGGAAGCAGAGAGAGGCGAGGGCTCAGACGTACACGGTATCCCACAGTCAACTGATTCATCAGACTGGGCTCCGCGTTTTATATGGCATCTCCTGGAGACGTAAAACGAAAGCAACCTTTGGCGAGTATACGGGAATCCTACGTTGTGGTAAAGGCATCACGTTTCTTTTAGCCTTCCCACTTACTCAAGCCAGGAGAGGAAATCTTTTCGTTCTCATGCGCCTCACTTATGGAGATTCAGTGCATTGGGTAAAAGGTTGTTTCTTTTTAGCTTTTCTCAAGCCTGATGTGCTTGTACAACCTTTCAAATTATAGCTGCACGCTAAAGTGATGTTGTCGGGTGCAACCCGCACAACAACTATGTCACTAATTTCGTTTTTGCTTAAAGGATCTTTTAGTCTGGAGAAAAATGTTTTATTTTTATTTTTGGTGTTATTGTAGAATGCAATTTTAACATTTTTACTGTAGGAATTTGCCTTTTTCTTTAAATTTTCTGAAATGGGTCCTATATATCTAAGTGAAACATATTTTAAGGTGCTGGGGGTATTTGATGTTGGGGTTGGTTGAGTTGAATTACCAGCAATGGGGGTGCCATTTTGTAGGTCAGCCTGAGACCATTTATAATTACTAGTTTTGTTGATTGTTTGGTAAATTATTTTTTTGATCAATTTTATTGGATACTGGTTTGCTAATAAGACTGTTTTTGTGACATGTATGATTCTATTATGAAACTGGGCGTCGGCTAAATCTAATCTTCTTTTCAAGAGGTTTTTTGCAGTATTAAATTTATACTGAAAGGGTTGGTGGGACAAGAAGTTGATAATGCGGCCTGAGTAAGTTGGTTTGTGGTAATAATCCGTGGTGAGGGAACCATCTTGTTCATTTATTATTTTGAGATCTAGGAATGGTATACTATTGTCCTCTTCTAATTCCATTGTAAAGCTCATATGTGGATCGCAGAATGAGTTGAATTCTTGTAAAAGGGGGGGTTATGATGTTTTCATCTACTATAAGAACTGAGTCATCAACATATTTCTTGACCCAGACTATGTCTATGTATGTACATGTCTGTACCTAGACTATGTATTCAAGGGGTCTCCCAAGGGTCCCCAATCAGCCCAATAATTGCAGATTTAATTTTAGATGAATTTTTCAACATCATCATGGAAAAATTCAAAAATCACATAGTCTGGAGGAACATAGTCCAGCACCTTAAAATATGTTGCACTTAGATATATAGGACCCATTTCAGAAAATTTAAAGAAAAAGGTAAATTCCTACAGTAAAAATGTTAAAATTGCATTCTACAATAACACCAAAAATAAAAATAAAACATTTTTCTCCAGACTAAAAGATCCTTTAAGCAAAAACGAAATTACTGACATAGTATATGAAATTAAGTGCCGAGATTGTGATGCCCACTGCTATGGAGAAACCAAACAATTGGGGACGGAAAGAATGAAAGGGCACAATCATGACAACAAAAAAGCCTTACTAAAAAACAGCCAGGACCCTGAGAATGATAGGTATGCAACAGCTTTAGCCAAACACATAGCCATCGCAAGCATAATCCTATAATCCAAGACTGGAAAATTTGTTGTTTGGAACCTAACTTTGAAAAGCGTAAAATTAAAGAAGTAGCTTATATGGTCAAGAATGAAGAGAAGAGTAATTTCAAGAGAGATGTAAAAGGGTTGTCTACTGTATATTCAAAATTACTCAAGTAATAATAACACCACTAACTTAATCCATAATTTCTAGTTTTATCTGTTCCTTCTAAATAACCCAGTTATAACCCCCAAATAGCCACCAAATAACCCACCAAATAAGATAGAAATAAGAATAATAGAAATAAGATAGAAATTCAAAATCTCCCATCAAATGGCGCCCCTATCAAACCACTGCCATTGTAACAGTCCTACTATCTCAGGCCTTCCGCCATTTTGTTTGTTTTTGCTTGTTTCTGTTATTTCTGTTGTTTTCTGTTGTTATTTCTGTTGTTTCTGTTGCTTGTTTCTGTCAAGATAGAAATAAGAATAATAGAAATAAGATAGAAATTCAAAATCTCCCATCAAACGGCGCCCCTATCAACCCACTGCCATTGTAACAGTCCTACTATCTCAGGCCTTCCGCCATTTTGTTTGTTTTTGCTTGTTTCTGTTATCAAATTACCCGCAGTTACTTTGCGTGGTTTCAAGTAAATTGTACTAAGTACTTAAAACTAATTTTCACTACCATCATCATCAACTGTTGAGGAAACAGACATCAAGTAAGTGCTAGATATATCTCAGCACTCTCTAGTTTTAAGCCATTAGGTACGTCTACCACCTGCTACCTTATCACCTAATTTCTTCATGTTTCTTATTGTAGATTATCCACATGATTAGGACCCAGTCCCTGGGTCGAAACGTCGTGGAAGGAAACAATTAAAGAAGTTTCCACTGAAAAAGTCTAGATTGGTCATTTCCACACCTCCACATTTACCTAATGATATTGGACTAGACAATAACCATCACTAATATATATATATATATATATATATATATATATATATATATATATATATATATATATATATATATATATATATATATATATATATATATATATATATATATATATATATATATATATATATATATATATATATATATATATATATATATATATATATATATATATATATATATATATATATATATATATATATATATATATGCGTTTATATATATATATATATATATATATATAGTAGAGGATAGGGTGGTATTATGGACCCTGCTTTTAATATGGACCCCCTTCAATATGTGCCCTGTATGGTGGCACAGTCTACCGGAAGCTCGGTTAATCACACCTAGTCGATGTCCTCAGGTGGTGGTAGAGGCCTCTTCCTTCAGTTCTCCCCTGAACAGTGTCGCATGGAGTTGTATTTTGTTTTCCCGTTTTCAAACTTTTTTTAGAGGTAAGTACAAATTAATATTTTGGGTATCTAGGAATATGTTTTCTAAAAACTGATTCCAGTCTCTCATTCTACACAAGTTATAGTTGGTTGTAAGCTAGTTAAATTCGATATTCCATACAACTCATTATGTGAAAAACGAGTCTGTTTCCAAGATGGCGTTGTCGGTATTATGGACCCCCATGGGTGTTGGAAACATGGACCCGGGGTCCATAATACCAACAACCCAATAATGTGAACAATTGAGTTACATGGAATTTGTTTTATTGCCTACCAGTAGGTTTGCCTATTTGTTCATTACCTGAATAATTTGGATTATGTGGACTTAGATAATAACTGAATGGATGTCCATAAGCAGGGACATGTCCAGATGCCAGGTTATTTAAATTTGAGTTTGTCATTAAAAAATTATCTTATTAAGGAAATAAATTTCTTATTTTAATGTAATTTTATTTATAAATGTAAAGATTAAATTAAATATTACCAGAAATGGTTATTTTGATCCTTTCAGTTTTTCAAGATGCCAAGAACGAAACTGGGGAAGAAATCTCCTGTTGGCACAGTCGTTCCAGTTGCTAGACGAACTTGTGATAAGGCAAAGATGGCTGAGGCAATTTTTATAAAGTAAGAAGCGGAGAAATGGGACTAAAGGGGGCTGTCAGAGTATTTGGAGTGCCGAGAACAACTTTGAGACGATTGGCTGCACAGGAGGATAAGCCACCAGAAGTTTTAGTAATACATAGACTTGGGAGGAAACCTGTACTACCATATCACATGGAAGAACAGCTAGTGAGCTATCTGCTTGAGATGGAGTCCGTTTTTCATGGTCTGACTCGAAAAGACGTGAGGAGATTGGCTTTTCAATTGGCCAAACGCAATAATATCCCCCATCCTTTTCAAAACGAAGAAGCAGGGAGAGCTTGGCTAGACCACTTCTTGATTCGCCATAAGGAAACCATTTCCTTCAGAAAGCCCACTGTGACGTCCTATGCTCGAGCTGAGGGGTTTTCACGTGAGCAAGTGGGTGCATTTTTTAATTTGCTTGAATCACTGTATTCTGAGCATCATTACACTCCTGACAGAATATTTAACGTGGACGAAACCGGTTTAAGTGTGGTCCAATCAAAAGTCCCCCAAATCATTGGATTGAAGGGAAAACGTCAAGTGGGAGCACTGACAGCGGCTGAACGCGGTTCCCTTGTCACAGTGGTTTGCTGCATGAGTGCTGGGGGAACGTATACCTATCCCACAAATGATGATATTTCCACGTAAAAATATGACAGATCAGCTGATGAAGGGCGCCCCACCCGGTGCTCACAAGTGGAAGAGCTCACAACTCTGGTTGGATCCAAGCCCATCTCTTTACGGAGTGGTTTGATCATTTCATCAAAAAGGCTTGCCCAACTGGAGATTCCCCCGTGCTATTGATTTTGTATGGACACTACTCCCATACGAGAAACCTGGACGTTGTTGAGAAGGCGAGAAAAAATCACGTGACCATTTTAAGCCCCCCACCTCATACAACACACAAATTTCAACCACTTGATCGTTCGTTCATGAGTCCGTTGAAGACACATTACAGCGAGAATATCCGCCTACATATATGCTCCACAGTGATACGCGTCTTGGACCATACGACATTGCTGACCTTTTTGGTAGAGCATACCTGACCACTACCACAGGATCAATAGCAGTCAATGGGTTCAGAGTGACAGGGATTTGGCCCTGTAACAGAAACGTCTTCACTGAAGCAGACTTTATTGCTGCCAACCACAAAGCTGCTGTGAATAGAAACGAATCACCTGGACCTTCATCGACCTCAGATGTTTCACCAGGACCAACTGGCTCTGCTGACTCATCATCGGAAGATCTCTCTTCCCTCAGCCACTACCGACTTCCCTAGTCTCACCTAAAGACATTCTGCCGGTGCCTTCAGTAAAGAAGAGGACGTCAAAAAGGGGACGAAAGCGGGGTACAGCTGCAGTTATTTCAGTTTATCCCCATAAAAAGCGTCTGGAGGACTCAATAAAGGAATTAAGCTGCCGAGGAAACCGTGGAGGGGGTCGTGGGAGGGGTCGTGGGAGTGCTCGCGGTAGAGGCAGTCAAATGTTCAGGTGAAGGGGCATACACAAGGATTTGAACAGAACAATTCTTCAGACACAGATGATTCGGCGACGGACCTCCTGTCAGAAGGTCCTGACTCACCAATCAACTTGGAAGTCTGTGAAGATCGTCCTGACGACCAAGATGCATCATGCATCTTCTGCGATAGTGCATTCAAAGATGACCACCGTGGAGAATTATGGGTCAGATGCATGACATGCTTCAACTGGGCCCACTCCGAGTGCGCTGGAGCTGAAACTGACAGCTATATTTGCGATTTTTGTCAATAATATTGGAATGTGCATATTTACTTAGCTATCTGATGTAATATTTACTCATTTTTGTTCTAAATGTAATATACAGTTTGATTTAATACACAATTTTTATTGCATATGTTGGGGTCCATATTACCAGCACTTAAGGGTCCATATTACCCTCCACCTTGAGCCAGCTGCTCGTTTTGGGTTTTTCAACTAAAGCGAGTCTAATGCATCTTGAAATGTTATTTAATGGCAAAATCGACTTTGGAATGCTTAGGTGATTAGTTTAAAAGAGGTTAGAATGAAAAAAATATGAAAACGGGTCATCATTATGATTACAGTGAACCAAAAACAAAAGGGGGGTCCATAATACCACCCTCTCCTTTAAGTTATTACTACCAGTAATACTTAATCATCTTAATATTAACTACTGCCATCTGCAGAAACCCCCTCGGCTCCCAGAGTTCCCTCGGAGTCCAGTCAGTCTCTCTTCCACGCTCAACTAGATCGCACCTATTTCCAAGTGTTGTAAACGCGAGTTCTAAATAAATTTCTGTAAGTGTTTGGGAATTCAATCTAAAGTTTTTTTTAAACTAACTCCCCGGAACCCATCACGTCAGTGGCGGTAGGACCGTTTGAAGATCATCAGTAAATCATCGTGATTCGTGCAAATGATCTTTCGTTTTTACGATTAATCAACGGTCCGCGAACTGAACTCCCGAAGATCAACTAACGTTCCACGAGTTTGGACATTTCACGTCGGAAACTGCATCGAGCAAGATCCAGAAAATCCAAACCTCGCTCACGGTACACGCACTTGGACACTACAGCGAACTTGAGCCAATCTCCGGAAACTACATCGCGTAAGGTCCAGAGATAACGGAATTCTCCAACGTTGCATCGCGCAAAGTTCCGAGAAGTGGAAGTAACTCCGAATTGCCCTCGTACCGCACGCTGGACAAATCGAAGAAACTCCCGAGAGACTCCCTGACGCCAGTTTCGGAAGAAGAAGAAGAGCTGGAAGTCTGCTTGCCCATTGCAGTCTCCAGGTACGGAGGACCCCTTCCAGCCTTCCGAAGAATCCCGAAATTGAATGCTGCTGCTCTGGTGAGTAATCCCCCATCTAATTACTTCGCTGAAGCAGTACTGAACACAATGGCCCAGGAAATCAAGTCGCAATACTTCGATATGGTCCCCGAATTTCATGGGGAACCTGGTCAGTTGAACGACTTCAAAGAAAATCCGGAAAAATTAGTGAGTAAATTTTACATAACGTCAGATCCCACAAATTTTCAAAACGACTATTTGCTTGCTTGCCTTAAGGCTAAAGTTAAGGGAAGGGCAAAAGAATTACTAATGACGAATACAGTGTCAAATTGGGACGATCTCAAAAAAGCACTATTGAATGGATATTCTGACAAAAGAGATTGTTACACTTTAAATATTGATATGTGCAACTTAAAACAAGTGCCCAATGAGAACCCCTTCCAATTTACCGATAGGATTCAAAAGGTATTAAATTTACAAATTTCTTATATCAACACTAGATGATGTGCGCCTTTAGCGCGACCGTACTTAAAAGAATACTCTAGGACTTTAGCTTTAAGATGCCTATTACGTAACTTACAGGAACCAATAGGATCCCTTATCCAGGGTATGAATCCATCCGGGCTAGATGAAGCTATAAACCTATTAACGAACCATTTCCAATATAATGTTAGAAATAGAGCCAAGCCCCCAATGAATAATTTTGTTCCTAGAATGCCTTCAACGACCCCGAGACCAACTAACACCTCTTTCACTAGAAATAACATGACACCTCAGCCGCGACAACAAGATAATAACTACATTCCTAGACATCAGCAAAACATACCGCGACAATATCAGTCACAGCCTCAGCCCTATCAGCAAGGGCACTATCAACCTCGAGGCGCTCCCATGAGTGGAGTGTCCACTATAAAGCCACAACAACAATTCAGAAATTACAATCTCGAAATGACGAACGCTGACGAAACCACAGACAATCCGGAAACCCGATACTATGTTAGACATCGAAACAACAGTTAAAGTAGCTTGTGCAACTCATCAAGATGAAATTGTGTATTTCCTCAATGCACCTCTAACAGATGAAAAAACATATGACCTATACTATCTACGGCCTCTGCCCACCTATAAGGAAAATCAATACGTGGCTATATTTCCTAATGTACGCTTTGCATTAAAAACAATAGGAGCCAACACCACCCTTCCATTAACTTCTAATTGTGAGACAGGGAAAATTTACCAATGCCCTCAGCAATTGATTTCCAATCAGCAAACTATTCGTGAGAACGAGATTCTGACTTCTAGCATCACATCACATTGTCAATACGTCAGAGTGGACTTTCATGATAACTGGATAGAACCCATACCTGAATCTAATCAGTATTTAGCTATTTTTCCAAAAACTGATGAACTCAAAATAACCAACAGCAAAGGAACTGAAATTAGACAAATGAAAGGTGTTTTCCTCATCTCGGAAGGCGAAAGCGAAATTTACTATCGTAATCTGCCTCTCCATTTGGAAAGTGAATCCATTGGCCAACCGAATATCCTAACTAATGTCAATTTCGAACTTCATGATCACCAAGTATCAGACTTAACTGTTAATCTTAAAGATCTAACTTTCAAAGATGTTAAACTTAACCATGTTGAACGCGTATCACCCCTTGACCTCCGTCATTATATTGTACCGAATTTATGGACTATGTTATTATATGTTATTGGGATTGTGATGAATTTAAAATTGGCTAAAATTCACCACGAGAGGCGAGGGGGGAATTTGCCAGTTCTGGTTAAGGGCGAGACCTCCACCATCGGCTGGATCTTTTTGGATATGTGCGGTTAAGGGCGGACCTCCACCGTTCTTTTAGTGAATTTGCCAGTTCTGGTTAAGGGCGTTACCTCCACCATCGGCTGGATCTTTTTGGATATGTTTGTGCGGTTAAGGGCGGACTTCCACCGATCTTTTAGGAGTGTTTGCTAGTTCTGGTTAAGGGCGAACCTCCACCATCGGCTAGATCTTTTGGGAGTAGGAGAGAGACATGGTAAGGAGAGAGAGAGAGTAGCCAGCGGCTAGAGGAATCGTAGAATGAGTGAAAAGTCGCAGGATCCGGGGTTTTATAGACCCTGGAAGCCTTCTCCTCCACTCCCTTGCTGGGAGAGGACGGAGGGGTTCCAGGTTGTGTACCAGCTCCTGCGGCTTTGGTCCCCACTCGTACCGTTTATTAACAGGAACTAAAGTTGGCTAGTGAAATGTTTGTGAGAACTTAAGTCTGCTAGGAGTAGTCCCGGGAGGGACTCACGACATGGGTCCCCCCAGTTTGAGCAAAGATTTCTTGAGCTGAGGGCACAGGTTTACAGGAGCTGAAGGCTGCGGCAACAGGATGGGGCTGAAGGCGCAAGGTTACAAGGGCTGAGGGCTACTGCAAACAGATGTGGTGCTGAAGGCGATTGAAGAGTGGAACGGTACATTGGGGTTGAAGGCGCAAGGTTACAACAGGCTGAGGGCCACTGCAAACAGAATTGGCGCTGAAGGCGAGTGAGAGAAAAAACAACAAAAAACGGGTGCGGAAGGCGCAAGGTTACAACTGGCTTAAATCTAGGTGGTTTGTGACGTACAATGGTTGATGACTTAAAACTACGTATATCAAATTAAAAATATAGGTGATGGTTACTTACAATGAGTGTTGGTGGCTAAAAACTATGTACATTGGGATTGGATATTTACAGAGATTGTTGACTTGAGTAGATTCGTAAAACTATGTACATCAGGAGTGGATATTTACAATGATTGTTGACGTGAGTAGATAAGCGTAAGTGACATAAGTATAAGAAGGAGTGAAATGGGTATATGGCACATGGAAGAGTGAAGATGCTAAGAGGTGATATGAATATAAGTGATAGCACGTGATGTAGTTGCATGGTGTGGACAAAGAGGAGTGGAGGGGCCAGAGATGCGGCACCCTCTAACAGGCTTAACATTGGTCAAGGCTGAGAGAGGGGCTTTTTCACCGCCATGGTGGCGGTGAAGGGGCGAGTGGCATGGAGCCGGTACCCGGGACGTCGCGGCGAGTGGAGGCGACGTCGGGGTCCGGGGAAAAGGGGTGACGGTAGGGGAGGAAACGGAGACGGTGGAGATGGGTAGTGATGGTGCAGCGTCGGTGGGTGAGGGGGGGCTGGTAGGATTTGATTGGTCGGGGAGAACGGGAGCTGGCTTACAGCGGGCCAGCGGTACGGTATGGGGTTTCCCGTCAATTAACAGTGTGGCGGTAGAGTTTGATGTGCGGATAACATGGAAGGGACCTGAGTAAAGGGGCTGAAAAGTTTTATGCATGCCGGGTTCTTTTAAGTACATTTGTGTGGCGGAAAGGAAACGTTTGGGGTTGGCGGTGTCGCTTTGAGGGGTTAGTGGTGAAGGGTCCCTGTTAATTGACGGGTTGCTAGCGGGGAAAACGTCGGCAGGTAATCTAATGGGGTCTTTAAAGGCTCGCTGGGCAGGGCTGAAATTGTCTGATGGACGTTGAGCGGTACGGAGGCTCAGTAAGATGTAGGGGAGTTGCTTAGTCCAGGAGGGGGTAGATGAGGAAGTTGATATGGCCTGTTTAAGGACGAGGTGCCACCGCTCTATCTTGCCATTGGATTGGGGATGGTAGGGGGTGGTGTGGATTTTCGCGATGCCGAGGGAGCGTAATAGGTCGGAAAACAGTGCGGACTCGAATTGCCTCCCCTGATCGACCGTGACGGTCCGCGGACAGCCGTAGCGCGCGATCCAGTTGGATAGGAACGCGTTGGCGACGGCGTCCGCGGTGATGTGGGCGAGGGGGATACATTCCACCCAATTTGTCGCCCGGTCGATCATGGTGAGGTAAAATTTTTTTCCTTCCGACGGGGGAAGGGGACCTACTATGTCCAGATGGACGTGCTCCCACGGCAAGGCGTCGTCAATGGGTTGGGGGGGTACGGAGGGGGTGGCCGAGACCTTGTATCGCTGGCACTTCTGGCACCCGAGTACCCAATAGCGGATATCCGTGTTCATACGGGGCCAGAAGTACCGCGATTTGATGAGGTCTCGGCTGGCGCGGATGCCGGGGTGGTGTAGGGCGTGATAGTGGTCAAACAACTGCCGCCTGAGGTCTGGTGGGACGTATGGGCGGGGGGTGTCAGCCGTTACGTCGCACCAGAGGTTGTGGGGCGGCAGTTGTGTGAGCTTATCGGCGGCGATGAGGTTGGCTAGCGGGGCGTCGGAGTCGGCTTGTTGGTGGGCGGAAATGACGGAGGGAGAGGGAAAAGGGAGGAGTTCATCCACTGGCGCGGGCGTGGGGCGTGATAAGGCGTCCGCCACACAGTTTTCCGCCCCCGGCAGGTAGCGTATATCGGACGTAAATTGTCCGATGAATTCCAACTGCCGGAGGCGGCGGGGTGAGGCGGTTTTCCGACTTTGGAGGAGAGCGTGAGTGAGGGGTTTGTGATCTGTTATGACAGAGAACTGCCTGCCCTCTACGAAGTCACGAAAATGGATGATGGCTTCGTAGATGGCGAGGAGTTCTCTGTCAAACGTAGAGTATTTTTGTTGTCGGGGGGTGAGAGTTTTGGAAAAAAATCCAGGGGGTTGAGGTCCCGCGGCAGCGTGTTGATGGAGGACCGCCCCGATGGCCCAATCGGAGGCGTCCGTGGTGATGGAGAGGGGGGCGTGGGGATCGGGATGGGCAAGAAGAGCGGCGGCGGAAAGGTCCTGCTTGCATTGGGAGAAGGCGGTTTCGAGTTCGGGGGTCCAGAGGATAGGGCGGCGATCATTCTTTTTGGCTGGTTGGGGGACGGCGGCTACGAGCGGTTTCTGGTGTTGGGCGGCATGTTTGACGTGCCGCCTGTAGAAGTTAATCATCCCCAGAAACCGTCGTAGCTCCGTGGCGGTACGTGGTGGGGGAAAATCAAGGAGGGTTTGGACATTGTCGGGGAGGGGTTTGATGCCGGCGGGGGAGACGAGATGGCCGAGACAGCGGACGGTTGGTTGAGCGACTACACACTTTTCCATGTTAATTGTGAGGCCCTCCGCAGCGAATATGTCCAAGACTTGGCGGAGGTGGTCGTGGTGTTCCTCCGGGGAGCGTGAGGCGATGAGGACATCGTCTAGAAAACAGAAAACAAAGGGGAGTCCCCGGTGGATTTGGTCCATATACCTCTGCCAAGTGTGGGCGGCGTTGCGGAGGCCGAAACCCATTTTTACATATTCGAACAATCCCAACGGCGTAATAATGGCCGTTTTCGGTATATCAGGGGGGTATATGTTAATATGGTGGAAGGCACGGGCGATTTCGATGGTTGAGAATACAGTAGCTCCATGTAGGTGGGAAGAGAAATCCCGTAAGTGTGGGACATTGTAGAGATCGGGAGTCGTGCGTGAGTTGAGTCGCCGGTAATCGCCGCAGGGCCGGATTCCGCCATCAGGTTTCTGGACAATGTGTAGGGGTGACGCCCAGGGGGAGTTGGAAGGACGAACGATGCCGTCGGCGATAAGCCGGTCGAAGTGGGCGCGGGCCTGCGCCAGCTGGAGGGGGTGGAGTCGTCGGGCTTTTGCGGAGAGGGGCGGTCCTGTCGTTTCAATGTGGTGCTGGATGGCCTGAAGGTGGGCGGAGGGGCGGGGTCTAGGTTTGTAGGCTCGGAGGAGAGCGGATGATTGGTCGGTAGGTGAGATGGCGTTGATGAATCCGGGGAGATTAGTGTTGGTGGAGGGGTCGAGCAGGCGCGCATGCTTTACATCCACCTGGAGGCCGAATGGGCTTCTCAACCTCCGCCACGGTGAACGTCCAATCGTAGGCGATTTTACCGAGGTGGAGGGTGTGGTTATAGGTGCCATAGGAGGGGATGGACGTACCGTTGGCAGCGTAGAGGAGTTGCCGGTTGCAGCGCGCCTGCCGACGGAGGAGGGAGTTGGGAAAAATTGACAGGGCCGCCCCTGTGTCGATGAGGTATGAGGTGTTCGTCTTGGCACATTTGACGAAGAGACGGTGGTGGGAGGGAGCTGAGTGGGGGTAGACGGCGTGTGCCGGTGTGGTGGTTGGGGAGGGGTGTGCGAGCGTTTGGGCGTCGGGGGGGGGGGGGGGCTGCTCGAGGTGGAAGGAGACAGTTTTGCGGTGGGGGGTCCCGGCGAGGTGGGCGGAGCCGGTGCGCGAGTGGGGAGACGGCGCCGCCTGTTTCATGCAGGCGGCGTTGGCGGCGGCGTCAGCAGTGGCCGGGCGGGGGGTCGGCATCTCCCGGGTCATAGGGTCGGCGGCGGAGGGGGGTGCGTCGGCGTTGGATGCGTCGGCGGCGGTGCGGCGGCGGCGGCCCCGCCGGTTGCGGCGAGCCCGCTGCGGGCTGGCCGCGCCGGTTGCGGCGAGCCCGCTGCGGGGCTGGTGCCGCGGCGGGGGAAGCGGGCGTCGTCCGGGTCGTACGGACGGCGTCAGGTGCGGCACCAGGGGGTGGCGTGATGGGAGCGTTGGTAGTGGTTGCGGAGGGTTGGTTGCAGCGGATGGCGTTTGCGTAGGTTGCGGGTGCGGGAGGTTGGTTGCGGCGGACGGCGTCTGCGTAGGATGTCGCGGAGGCGATCACCATTAGATGGTGGCGGGGGGTAGATGGCGGTGGTCCCCCCCGAGGGTGTGAGGAGGGGGGCCCGCTGGATTTACCGGCGGGCGTCGTTGTTTCCCGAATCCTTCGGGAAGGCGCAGGGTGGCGTGCAATTTCGGGCTTTATTCCCGAAATTTACGTGGCAGAAGCAGCGGTTGGGGTGGTCGGCGGGGAGCAGCTGCTTCCGCGGCCGTTGGCTTGAGGCCCGTTGCGGAGGTGGGGGGTCCCGACGTTGTTCGGTCGAGCGCCCACGTCGGTCGGAGGTGGAAGGGCGTCCCCTGCGGTCCG
The DNA here is from genome assembly GCA_954871275.1 of Leptopterna dolabrata. Lineage (NCBI taxonomy): Eukaryota > Metazoa > Arthropoda > Insecta > Hemiptera > Miridae > Leptopterna > Leptopterna dolabrata. Next base: position 157,218,928 of record OX940974.1, read on the forward strand.
TGGAGGGGGATCGGTGCCGACGGTCGGAGGAGAGGGAGCGTTGGCTACGGTCGGAGGAGGCGCGGCGAGTAGGGGGGTGGCGAACCTCGTTGACCGTGGCGGCAGAAGTGAGGTCGTGAATTGCGTCGGCGAGGCGGAGGAGGTCGTCGTCCGCTGCGTCGAGGTGGGCAGCGAGGGCGAGCTGCACGGGGGGGGGGGGGGGAGAGCCCGGAGCCAGAAAGTCGTGGTGACGTCGGCCGTCATGACGTCATTGAGCTGATGACGTAGGCGGCGGAAGAGGTGGGAGGGTTTGAGGTCCCCGAGGTGGTGGGGTTGCGACAGCGCTGCGATCCGGGCGAACTTCGAGGGCTGGTAGAGGGAAGTTAGGCGGCTGCGTAGGTCGTCGTAGGCGGTGGCGCTGTCGGCCGAGATGTCGGAGGTTTGAAGCAGGATATCATACGGTAGCAGCGAGATGATCCTGGCGTACCGAGTCTTCTGGCTCCGGACGGCGGCGGCGGAGAAGGCGGCGTCGACCTGAAAAAACCATAAGGCAGGGTCGTGAGTGTAGAATGGAGGCAAAGAAAGGTGGAGAGCGGACGCAGCGGTCATGACGTCGGCTGTGATGGGAGGCGTGGCGGTGGATGCGGTGGGTTCCTGCGGAGACAAGGGAGGGGGGTTACCGTTGGTCTCGGAGGCCATGGTGATGCGGCTCGAGAAGAAATTTGAATTTTAAAAAATGTTGAAATGGGAGAAGGGGAATTTAAAATTTCAGGTTGAGAGGTGAAATTTTAAATGCGGAAAACATTGAAAAATGGCCGACATGAAATGAGGTGCAGGGGAAACGTGAAATTTCAATTTGAATATCAAATTGAGTTTGCGAAATTTGAAATTGGAAAATAGAGAAAATGGCCGATACTGAGGGTGGGCATGGCGTGTGAGATCTTGAAGAGAAGGGAAGGTTGCGGGAACGTCGGAGGTTACCACTGTGATGAATTTAAAATTGGCTAAAATTCACCACGAGAGGCGAGGGGGGAATTTGCCAGTTCTGGTTAAGGGGAGACCTCCACCATCGGCTGGATCTTTTTGGATATGTGCGGTTAAGGGCGGACCTCCACCGTTCTTTTAGTGAATTTGCCAGTTCTGGTTAAGGGCGTTACCTCCACCATCGGCTGGATCTTTTTGGATATGTTTGTGCGGTTAAGGGCGGACCTCCACCGATCTTTTAGGAGTGTTTGCTAGTTCTGGTTAAGGGCGAACCTCCACCATCGGCTAGATCTTTTGGGAGTAGGAGAGAGACATGGTAAGGAGAGAGAGAGAGTAGCCAGCGGCTAGAGGAATCGTAGAATGAGTGAAAAGTCGCAGGATCCGGGGTTTTATAGACCCTGGAAGCCTTCTCCTTCCACTCCCTTGCTGGGAGAGGACGGAGGGGTTCCAGGTTGTGTACCAGCTCCTGCGGCTTTGGTCCCCACTCGTACCGTTTATTAACAGGAACTAAAGTTGGCTAGTGAAATGTTTGTGAGAACTTAAGTCTGCTAGGAGTAGTCCCGGGAGGGACTCACGACAGGGATCTTATGTGTAATGTACTGTATCTATTATTGTAAAACTAATGTACAATCTGTACAGGTACGATCTTGCGTTCCCCCACAAGTCCCATCTCATTTTTCCATTCATCTTCCAGATTCTGGAAAAATCTGAAGAGGGAGGAGTTATAACCACCAGTAATACTTAATCATCTTAATATTAACTACTGCCATCAGCAGAAACCCCCTCGGCTCCCAGAGTTCCCTCGGAGTCGAGTCAGTCTCTCTTCCACGCTCAACTAGATCGCACCTATTTCCAAGTGTTGTAAACGCGAGTTCTAAATAAATTTCTGTAAGTGTTTGGGAATTCAATATAAAGTTTTTTAAAAACTAACTTCCCGGAACCCATCACGTCAGATATATAGAGATACGTTTGTTATCACTCCTGTTTATCCACCCTTCTATGACCATAAGCCACACCTGTCAAGCTCACCTGCCAACTTCACAGTCACAATTCTGATAAACTTATGATGAACATTTCTTCTTGATAAAACTATACTTCTACTTTCAACTATACCAATATAAACACCTTTTCTGCCTGTGTGTTTGTGCTACTGCCATCCTACAATTTTTTTGAGTCAATGTTCTCTGAGTAAATAGTTCCTATCATTACAGCCCTGAAGAGGATTTATAAATAAATCGAAACGTCGGTATAGTGGATATTTTATTAAGTGACCAACCCTCAAGAATCCTGCCAACAATGTAAATATTATTTCTAATCCTGAAGATGATGAATGTGAAGCACATTTTTCTTCAACTCATTATCGTCGTGAAGATGGCAGTTACGTAGTTAGACTTCCATTCAAGGAACCCCTCCCAGACTTTCGCGACACAACGTTCATGGCTCTAAAACGCTTTCAAAATTTAGAAACTAAACTAGAGAAAAATGCTGAATTACGTTCGGAATATAATTAGTTCATGCTGGAGTATGAAAATCTGCAACATAAGAGTTACTCTTCGGTAAATCCGAAATTCATAATCCCTCACCATGCAAATATGAAAGAAGATCGGAACAAAACAAAAATCCGAGTTGATTTTGATGGATCAGCAAAATCCTCTGAAGGTTCTCTAAACGAGCATCTCATGGTAGGACCTAAACTGCAAAACGATATTCGTGACATTCTTCTGAATTTTCGTTCGCACGCCATAGTTTTTGTCACGGATATTGTTAAAATGTATAGAAACATTGGGCTTGATCCATCCGATCGCAGCTACCAATGCATATTTTGGCGTTATTGCCCGCTGGACGAGTTGAAGATTTACGAACTAAATACCATCACTTACGGACTTTCGTCATCCCCATTTCTAGCCTTGAGAGTAATTCGCCAACTTATTCAGGACGAAGGCGAAGTGTATCCTGAAGCATCTCGTGTTCAGTGAACGGATATTTTCATTGATGACATAAGCACGGGTGGTGATTCTGTGGAAAGTGCTACTGAACTCCTACTTCAGGTTGTCGCTCTTCTGAAAAAGGGAAACTTCTCATTGAGTAAGTGGGCGACGAATTGCCCCGAATTATTGCCATATATTTCTATTTCGCCTGATTCCAATCCTATTTCATTCTCTGATGAAGACTCTTTGAAAATACTTGGCCTTCAATGGGTTTGCAATCACGACTATTTCACATATTCCATCAAATATTCTTCACATACCCTTACAAAAAGAGGTATACTTTCTACGATCTCAAAATTGTACGACCCTCTCGGATTCCTTTCTCCATTTATTATTTTGATGAAAATTTTCATCCAGGAACTTTGGAAAATTGGTGTCGAATGGGACGACCCAATTCCAGCTGAACTCGAACTAGAATGGTCGAAAACTGCACAAATTAAATCGTTATCTACTATTCGAATTCCTCGATTTATGGCATGAGTATACCGTTTGATTATCAGATCATCGGATTCTGCGATGCTTCTATCAAATCTTATTGTGCGGCAATTTATTTACGTGCGACCAATGGGTCTGACGTTAAAGTTCACCTTTTGATCGCTAAGACCAAATTAGCACCTCTTAAAGTTCTATCAGTGCCCAGATTAGAATTATGCGGCGCTTTACTGTTATCTCGTCTCTACAAATCTCTTTCGAAGTTTCTCGAAGTTCTCGGCGATTCGACTCAACGTCCAAACTTCTACACAGATTCTTCCATTGTTCTGAGTTGGTTACATACACCAACGTACAGCTTAAAAACGTTCGTAGCTAATCGCGTGGTCGAGATTACCAATGTTATTCCGGCTACGTCATGGCTACACGTACAATCAAACGACAACCCCGCTGATTGTGGGTCACAAGGTTTATATCCAAATGACCTTGTAAACCATAACATCTGGTGGTATGGCCCCGACTGGATTTCATTTCCCCCTAGCGAATGGCCAGAATCGATTTTGTCAGTACCTCATGGCGTACCGGAATTGAAAAATGTCTTCATTTTAATGGCCAGTCACGACCAGGAACCATATTTGATCGAAATTATGAAAAGATTCTCCTCTTATTCCGGACTCCATCGTGTTTTAGAACGTATTCTGCGTCTTTTTGCGAATTCCCGAAAGAATTCCACCTCAAGTAAATGCATGGGACCATTGCAGAGTTCCGAAATTGAGAACACGTTGATTATGTGTATAAAGTCCGTACAACTGCATTATTTTTTCAACGATGACATAAAAAACGCTAAAGATACAATGCAACGATTCGTAAAATTGAATCCGTTCTTCGACAGCTCCGGGATTCTCAGGGCGGGCGGTAGGCTGTTCAATGCTGATATTCCATACAATCATAAGCATCCCGTTCTACTGCCGCCCAAATGTCATCTCCCGATAGGTACTACTTGTTGACTATTTACATAGAATCTATCTACACCCTGGGCCATCATTACTTCAGGCTTTAATCCTAACAAAGTATTGGATACCTTCATTGCGACGCGTCGTTCAACAGCGAACATTTTTTTGTTTAAAGACTAATTATGGCATAAGTAATAGTAACAACAACAACAAAAAAATAGTAGGTAAGTAATAATAATAACAATAATATACGATGATGTGAGTAACCATAAGTAATAATAAACCTAAGTGAATTACAATTTCAAAGTGCCCTTTCTCTCTCCTAGCAATATATCAAAGGCCGCTTACTTACTACCTAGTAACGGCTCGAACTCTCCTGAAGCCATCAGCTTTCTGGAAGACCGACTGGTTAACAAACTAGAACAAATCGAGCTCCTTACAAGGCCCGTTTCCACCCATCCCCCATCCACAATCGGCCGTCATGAACGATAAGTAGCGATGGTGGTTGATGGAAGGAACCCTTCCTCTTGGCGCTACCCGGCTCGTCGTTCCCTTCGTTTATTTGGTTAAATCTTTTCGTGCCCGCCCGATTTGTCCCCTGAGAAAGAGGGAGCGGGGAAGCTGCAGGAATCAAGTGCGACACCACTTACACAAAGCTTGTATACTGTATTTTTTGTAGTATAACAATGGAATGGATACCACGCATTATTTTATGAAATATTATATGGTTCGTACTACCCCCTATTACCCTTACAAGCTGGGTTGTAGAACAACAATGAAATGGATACTACTTGTTATTTTTGTGAAATGTCATATGGTTCGTACTACCCCGTATTACCCTTACAAGCTGGGAAGCCGAATAACAATGAAATGGATACTACGTATTATTTTTATGAAAATATTATATGGTTCGTACTACCCCCTATTACCCTTACAAGCTGGGAAGCCGGGAGTCGAGCATCCAGGACCGTACGAGAGATAAGCAGGTATATTTCCACTTGGATATCAAACCGAATCGGTAGTTTAAGCCAACTTACCCCAATCAGCATTACGACCATTGACCACCACATCCCTCTCGTTACACTCTTGCACCCGAACTGCCTATTCTTTGTAGCGTACCAATAGTGTCTCCAGCCCGAGGGGAAGTGCAGTGCTTAGCTCAGCGTTCCGGGAATCCGAGCTGCGGCCTCGTCTTGTGAGGCCGTCGGAGCGGCGAGGGGATTCCTCGCGCCTGAAGAAATCCCGAGCCACAAGCTGCTGTCACCCCGCGGAGCCCGGAGGCACTACTCCCGCTTGATGCCCAACTCCCGCCTTCCAATGAACCCGGGCTTCCACATAGCCCCCCCTTTTCCAAAAGTGGCAACACCCTAACTGACACTTTTGCTAAGCAAAAGAAGAAAGATACTATACTAAAGAAGGATAATCACTAAACACAACCACTTCCACTGGCAGCCGACGTTCCTGGTGGGTAGCTGATGATCACTGGGGTAGATGCTGGTAGTGCTCCTTGTCTGCCTCGCTGATGGCACCACCAGAAGAATCCCAAGGCCGCTCCAGCGGCAGCGACCAGAGTCAGGGTGGTAGTCCAGACAACGGGAAACTCCCGCGGGTGGTGCTCGGCCTCCTCGAGGGCTGCTAGCAGTCCGACCTCTTCTGCCGTCCAGCGTCCGGGGCGGGCCTTCCCTTGGGCCTAGAGCTCAGCCACTATGGCCCCAAGTCCGGCGAGGTTGACCGGAGCACGCGTAGGTGACGGATCCACCGTAAGATTCCAGGTTCCCAGCTTAGGTAGTGTACGGTTCCATGCCCCCACTTCCCCGGTACTGCTAATGGGAAGCAGCTGATGGGTAGGTGTTCGCAGCGTGCAGAAGGGCCTTGGTATCAAAATACCAATTCCATGGATTGTAGCCTCACTGGCGACCTCGCCGGGGCATTGGTGAGTCACGACCGTTGGCATGGCGACGTGGTAATGCCACTGCTGTTTGGATTCATACCAACTCCATACCGAGGGTGGCTCCTCCGTTAAGATCCTCCAGTAACAGTGGTGGGTTGATCCAGGGCTCCTGTAGAAGATCGAGCTCACACAGCCCAAGTGGCCGCGGTGCACAAGCGGGAACTGGGGTGCGCACACCAATAGCGGCAAGTTACGGCATTGTTCTAACGGAAACTGAGAGAGCTCCGCGTAGTATTCTCTGTCTTGGCGTACAAGCATCCGTTTGACAGCAGTATCCAGCTGGAAATGTTGCTGGCTGGCTGTCTCCCTCACGGGTATTGTCTCGATATCATACAAAGTGTACCGATGCCCGTGTCGTTCGAGGGGAAATACAAGTGCGAGGTGAATAGAGTGCCCGGAGCTCCAGCCATGAACGCATGCTGACCGGTAATGAGTATGGGCTTCGGTGATGGAAGCCCCCCCCCCTCCCCCGATTAGTCTGAGATCCGGGGGAAGCATAGCCTGGATGGTCTTAACCAGGCTCACCAGCTCGCGGGGTCTCAACAGGAGTGAGCTCACCCTCCCCCTAGAACCCTCATCGATTCCCATTGCTATTTCCCTGATCGTTTGCCCTGCCCTCAAAACCCCTACTTCTATCCCCCTCAAGGATTGACTCAGCGCCAGGGAGGTGTCCACCATATTCCGCAACTTCCCGAACTCCATATTCCAATTGGCCATGGCTTCCGACACGGTCTGGGTTAGGTTAGTTACCCCATCAGTTACTGCCCTCAACCACCGAGTGTTTGTTTCCACCCACCCTTTCAATTCATGGGTCATAACCAACGTCTCTCTCCCTACCTTAATCAACTCCCGGCGCGTGTGCTCATCAGCGTTTACCATTTTCTCCACAATGGCCCAATCCTCAGCATCCGGATTTCCAAACAAGTACTTTAGAACCGAACCCCCCGCGTTGATTAGTCCACGTTTCTCCCGTCCAACCTCCACATACAGTGCGAGCTCCCGGGCTTGTTCTTCCATCTCAAGTACGATTTCCTTCACACAGGCGATCTCCCTTAGGCCTTCAGCGGCCCGGCGATCGTGTTGAGAGAGAACACGGATGGATTTTTCAAGGGATCTCACCGTGTCTGCCATAAGGTCCACCTGTAGCACTATCTGGGTGACATTCACATCCACTACCACCCGCCATTCCTCATGCGAGAGTACCACTTCTCTGGGGTTTAAAAAGAGGATCCCCTGTTCTCGACCCTGGACATCCTCGGCTAGGGAACCCCTCACGCCTGTAACACACACACCCTCTCCATTACTTCCTTATAATGACCGAATATCTGATATACCTGAACCATACATGTAAATGATCTAACGCTAACTAATGATCCGTTCTAATTTCTTAACGTTCCTACCGCTACTCTTAGGCCCGAAACCGGACTATGCTATTTTCCTAGTTCTATCGCCCCTGGCACACAGCCACTTCAATACTATTACCCCAAAACAACCCCAGGGATACCCGGCTAGGTCCTGCATGCCGCCATGTTCACACGGATCCCTCTCGTTCTACCTCCAGCGTTTCTTCTTTGTCCACTCCTCCTACATCCCCTTGCGGTCTAACCCCTTTCATCGCACCATCCCTCTCTCCTTCTCAGGCTTCCGAATCGCTCCAGTCCACCTCATAGTCTAACAACTGCCTAGGCCGGTACCGGGTCCGGTTGGGGCGCCCCGCTTTCCCACTATCCTCCGCCTCGGTATTTGTGGTGGCTGCGGTGTCCTCCGGGTGTGGTCCCAGGCCTCGGGGGTCTGTTTCCCAGTAGGGGGTCGCCGGCGTGGCCGGGGTGTTGACGCTTCCTGAAGGTAGGGTCTCTGAAATTTGAAGATCTGGATCTTCCGGGCTGGAAGGGAGACGCGTAGGGGTTAGGCTCGGTGGACTTGTCCTCTCCGAATCTGCCTGAGCTTGGATCGACACCGTTCTCCTCCATCCCTCAGGGGAGCGCATCCATGGAGGGAGGGCGAGTTCCAAGGAGCCTGAACTGGGGGAAGTCCGTGGTGCCATAGGGCCCGTTTCTTCGCTTTCGTCCCTTGATCCTGGTTCCATGGTGCCCTCTTCCTCCCTTCTATCACCCTCGTCCTCTGACTCTGTTCCACACTCGCTGCTGGACGTGGCCCCTCCGGGTCGTCCTGTGGGATGAGGGCCCTGGCTCGGCTGCCGGAGGGTTGGGAGCCCTATGTCGCGATCCTCACTCGACTCCGTCCAGACGTGCACATCCCCTTCCTTCCCCTCTTCTTCGGTGCCAGGTGGTCGAGTCTGTGGGGCAGCTTCTGGCGGTCCTTCCCCTCTCTCCTCAGTGTCCGAATGACCCCTCCCATAGGAGGGCTTGAGGCGCTCAGCATGGATCACCGCCTCTCCTCCACCCGCTAACTGAATTCGGTAATTCACCTCTGATAGTCGTTGTTTGACACGGTGAGGACCCGTCCAGGGGCAATGGAACTTCGCGCTATGCCCTAGGGGTCGGGTCGGAACGTGTAAGTATACCCAGTCACCCTCCCGGAAAATGCGGGGCCGCCGTCGCCGATTGCATCGGGCAGCCCTCTTTTCCCATTGTTTGACGACTTCTTGTCTGGCCACTCGTCACGAACGTGCCAGTCGATTCTGGAGGTCTGCGACATTCTCTTCTGGGTGTACTGGACGACTCCAACCCTCCCCCGGGACTTGCAGCTCCTGCCCACACAATAGAAAATGAGGTGAGAACCCCGTGGCAGAGTGTTCAATACTCCGATATGCTGTCAATGCGTAGGGGAGCCACCCGTCCCAGTCCGTTCCGCTCTTCCGCACAAAATGACCAATGATTCTCATAAGGGTTCCGTGGAATCGTTCTACCACACCGTTACACTCGGGGTGGTATGGTGTGGTCTGTAACTTTTTCTCCCCCAGCAACCGGCACACCTGAGTCATCAGGGCCGACGTGAAATTCCGTCCTTGATCCGTCAAGAGTTGCTTCGGGGCACCGTGGCGGAGTACGATCTCGCGAACAAAGGCTGCGGCTACGGTTTTAGCAGTCTGGTCCCTGAGCGGTATCGCTTCAGGATACCTTGTCAAGAGGTCTACAAATGCCAAAAGGTATCGGTAACCATCTCGTGTGGTCGGCAGTGGACCAACGAGGTCCATGGAAACCAGTTCAAAGGGTTGACTTGGTATTTGTACGGGCTGTATGGGCACCTTGCTATTTGGAGCTCGCCGGAGACTGCACGCGCTACATCTCAACACGAATTCCTCCACATCCTTCTTCATTCCGGTCCAATAGTACTTCTGCTTGACCCGCTGAAGAGTTTTATCCCTCCCTTGATGGCCAGACCAAGCAGGGCTATGACAGCGCTCTATGATCTGATGGCGCCAGACAGTGGGTATCAACAGTCGCCACTGGGAGGGGCCCACTTCATTGTCCCCTGGGGTCGGACACCGGTACCAGTATCCCCGATGGTCCTGGACGTACCCTTCCTTGCCCAACTTCCCATGCCACTCTTCCTCCTGTAGCGCCACCAGTCCTTGCAACTGCGACTCCTCCAGTTCTCCCCAAGTGGAAGCTCCCTTCTTCTCAACGTACGCAATCCTCTCCCCTTGCGGTACATCCGGCGCCTCCCTATTCGGCACCCGACTTAGGGCGTCCACATTAGTATGGGATTTCCCAGGTTTATGAACAACTTCGTAGGAGTATTCAGCCAACCGAAGGGTCCACCTCGTCAGACGTGCGGAGGGATCTGTCACGCTTAACATCCAACGAAGCGCTGCATGTTCGGTTATTAGGGTAAAAGTACGACCATAGAGGTAGCAGCGGAACTGTTTTGTTACAGCAAAGATGACAGCCAGCAACTCCCGCTCTGTAGTTGAATAATTGCGTTCTGCTGCGTTCAGCTGTCTACTGGCATAACATATTGGACGCTCCTGTCCATTCCTCACCTGGGACAGAATTGCTGCAATGGCTGTCCCAGATGCGTCCGTTGATACTATAAAACGGTCCTGGTAATCGGGGTAAATTAGCACGTCCGCCGAACACAATGCTGCTTTCAGCTGTTCGAAAGCACCTTCTTGCTCCAAACCCCATCTAAAATCTCCCCCCTTCCATAAAGTCGATGTTAAGGGTTTTGCTGTTTCAGCGAATCGAGGAATGAACCTGCGATAATACCCCGCTAATCCCAAGAACCCCTTGACGTCTCGAGCAGTGCTGGGTCGGGGAAACTCCCGTACTGCCTGTATCTTTGCTGGGTCAGGGCTCACCCCATCTCGTCCAACTCGATGCCCCAAATACTGTACTTCTGGCTGAAGGAAGGCCCATTTGGTCAGCTGCACCTTTAAATTCGCTTCAGCCAAGCGCGTGAACACGTCCTCCAGACGGCTCAAGTGTTCCTTCACCGTGGCTCCAAACACGATGATGTCATCTAAGTAGACGAAACACTCCATGTTCAGGATGGCGGCCAGTAGGCGGTCCATTGACCTCTGAAACGTGGCTGGCGCATTGGCCAAACCAAAAGGCATTTTATTGTAGTGGGTGACCACCCCAGGTAATGAATGCCGTTTTAGCCTTATCCTCCTCAGCCACCGGGATTTGCCAGTATCCCGACTGTAAGTCCAGGGTGGAGAAGTACGCGCTTTTTCCCAAATGCTCCAGGGTATCCCTAATATTGGGTAAAGGGTAAGCGTCCTTTCGGGTCACTTGGTTCAGTGCCCGGAAATCGGTGCAGAACCGGTGTTTCACGGTTCTGTCTGCAGACATCTTTGGGACAAGTACCACTGGCGCTGACTAAGGACTGTCACTGGGTTCTATCACCCCCCGCCGTAGCATTTCGTTGAGATGTTCCTTGATCACCTCCCGTTGTCTCTCTCGAACCGGATAGGGGCGCTTGGCAATCGGTTGCGCCACCCCCGTTTCGATTCAATGTTCCACCTCCAGACTGCACCCCTCTGGCCCGGGTTCATCGAAAAGGCCCTCAAATCGAAGCAGCAGGTCAAGGCACTCCTTCCGACCGCTCTCTTCCAGGTGGCTTATCCTCTCCGCGATGGCCGCTGCATGTCGACCTGGCTGGAGAGCCTCGTGTGTCAGCGTACAGAGTTGGGGCAGCCCGGGCGCTTTACCAGGATACTCCTCAGTCCGGCCCAGCGGCGTCCAGTCGTCCAACTTCAGTGGCTGCAGGGTAAGGTTTACAACCTTCCCCCATCCCTTTCCCTGGCGGATCGTCGTTAGGCCTCTCCCCACTCGGATCCCTTGGGCCCTCAACATCTCTGGTTCTATCAACACCTCTCGCTCAGTGTTGTCAGTGACCTTGATCGGGAAAACCAGCTCGCTCCACGCCGGGACAACACATCCCTGGGCAAGCACCGCCAGGCAGGGCGTAGCGCCCTGTTGGGGAGGTTCGACCTCTCTGTCCTGTTGCTCTTTACCACTCCTATGGGAGGCCGCAGGTTGTGGGTCTTCCATCGGTCCTTCAGAGCCAAGGCCCTCCGGTGTCTTACTCCCTGACTTTGGTTTCCTCCGCCGCTTCCGTTTCCGTCGCCGCTTGTTTCCTCCCGTAGTACCCTCATCACTGGCCTGCCCTACTCCTCTCACTGGGGAACCCTCGGCCCCTGCCCGGAATCGGGCCTCGATCTCATCAATCTTGGAAACTACGGTTTGTATCCAATGTCGGGTCCCGTTCGTCATGGCACCCATCAACTCTCGTTTGTGCCAGCTATCCCGAGCTGGGCGGGGGAACCCTAGTTTCTGTCCTATATCCTGGAGGACAACCGGTCTCAACTTCACCATCAGATCGGTACCAAGTATGCCATCCAGAGGGAGTCTGACATCCACGATTTTCATCAGATGTTTGAAATCCACCAGATGGTTGAATGGACCATCTGGTTTCCCAACGTACGCATAGTACCGCCCAACCCTTGCAGATCGCTGGGACTTGCTTGTAGGGGTACTCCGGGTGCTGGACTCTGTAGTATGGAGACCTGGGCACCAGTGTCCCCTAAAAGTCTCATTCTAACTCCCTCAATCTTTACCATTATCACTGGTCCATCCTCCAGCGATTGGAGGGATGGCACCCATGGCATAACGATAGCTCCTAGTTCACCTGGCCCGCCGCTGGAGCCTTGCGGGGGCCGCTGCCATTTGGGGCCGGCATTCCGCCAGGAGAAGCCCCTTGGGGAGGAGGGTGGGGACAATCACGGGCTATATGCCCCACCTTTTGACACCTATAGCATTGGATATGGCGAGACCTGCCTCCCGCCTCACCAACCGCTGCCGGAGGGGGGGGGGGAGTAGTACAAAACTTGGCAAAGTGTCCAAACTGTCCGCACCGGTAACATTGCAACGCATTCTGCCTAATAGTCCCCGTCAGTCCTGAGGACGAACCAAGTTTGTGACATTGGGCGCACTGGTTCTGCCGCGGGGGCGCCTTCGGCCAGGTTGCAGCTACCATTTGTGGGTCGGTGGGCACTTCGGTAGCAGATTCCCCTTCGGCAACGGGGAACACCGCAGTACTTGGGAGACCCCCCTCGCTCTTTAGTTGCTGTAGAGTTTTTTCCACTTCTACAGCAAGCTCCAGGGCCTTGGCGTGCTACCTCCTTCGCCAGGCCTTTTCGTAGCCCCCGGACGAATGCCCGTATCATCCGGCCTTCCCCTTCCTGCCTCAGCCAGGCCCTTTCAGCTGGGTTAGTGCTAGGCCGAATGGCCCTGCGCCCAACACCGAGCACCCTGTCAGCGAATTCCCTCAAACTCTCCCGGGGCCCCTGTACGCTACACCGCAGCTCCTGCTCCCTAATCTCCCACACCCGGGGGTCAGCAAAGCGCTTCAATAAGGCTTCCGCTAACTCCTGATAGGACGTGCCGGTGTCCGAAAGGGTTGGGTGACTCTCCACAAAAGCTGCTGCAGCGCCCTGCAGCTTCAGCCTACAGATGGTAGCCGTGTCCTCTTGGGTCCAGTTTCCCGTCTTAGCCACACTGCCAACTCGCCCGATGAATTCCTCTATCGGCATATCGTCCTCTTTTCCTCCCCAAGGTTTCAATAGGGTCTGTAGAGCTAAGTCACGTCGAGGCTCTCTGACCCGCTCTTCTCCCATTCCCGTTCTTCGTAATGAGTCTACTAGTTCTAGGAGGGGTTCCTTTCGCTCTCCCCCTCTTGCACCATCCTCCCCCTCTCCTACCATTTCTAACCTTGCCCTTTTGGTTTCCAGCGGTTCTATCCGGGCCCTGTCTGCAACCTCCTTATTTGCATAGGCCTGGTTGGCCCTCTGTAATTCAGCTAATTGTTGGAGGAGCCTCTCCCGTTCCTCATCCATTTCACCTAATCTCTTTATCCTATCTTCCTTTTATTAACTTTCCTTCCAAGGGCGGAAGCAACACAGATTTTTTTTTTATTTTATATTATATGGGGAAAAAAACGCTTCGAATCTGCTACTTTGGGATTCACTGTTCCAGTACAACCACAGACTGTATCAGCTCAACTGGGCCTATAGGGAAGCCCGCAACGAGGTCGGATGGGCGTGGCCACGCCCGCTCCCGAGTCCTGGCCTCGGCGCTCCCACTGGTGCTCTCCTCGGTTCTGCTCGGTCTATACACCCACTGGGGAGTATCCACCCGTATTTACGCTCTCGCTCTTACCGTTTCCGCTCGCCTCCCGATCTGATTCCGCCTTGTTCCTCAACTAACTAATTCCACCCGCCCCCTCACCCTCCTTCCCAGCAAAATGAACGGCCACGTGGGTAAGGTGATTTTTATTGCAAATCACCCCACACCTGACACCAATTTGTGCCCGCCCGATTTGTCCCCTGAGAAAAGGGGAGCGGGGAAGCTGCAGGAATCAAGTGCGACACCACTTACACTTACACAAAGCTTGTATACTGTATTTGTAGAATAACAATGGAATGGATACCACGCATTATTTTATAAAATATTATATGGTTCGAACTACCCCGTATTACCCTTACAAGCTGGGTTGTAGAACAACAATGAAATGGATACTGCGTGTTATTTTTATGAAATATCATATGGTTCGTACTACCCCGTATTACCCTTACAAGCTGGGTTGTAGAATAACAATGAAATGGATACTGCGTATTATTTTTATGAAATATTATATGGTTCGTACTACCCCCTATTACCCTTACAAGCTGGGAAGCCGAATAACAATGAAATGGATACTACGTATTATTTTTATGAAAATATTATATGGTTCGTACTACCCCCTATTACCCTTACAAGCTGGGAAGCCGGGAGTCGAGCATCCAGGACCGTACGAGAGATAAGCAGGTATATTTCCACTTGGATATCAAACCGAATCGGTAGTTTAAGCCAACTTACCCCAATCAGCATTACGACCATTGACCACCACATCCGTCTCGTTACACTCTTGCACCCGAACTGCCTATTTTTTGTAGCGTACCAAGAGTGTCTCCAGCCCGAGGGGAAGTGCAGTGCTTAGCTCAGCGTTCCGGGAATCCGAGCTGCGGCCTCGTCTTGTGAGGCCGTCCGAGCGGCGAGGGGATTCCTCGCGCCTGAAGAAATCCCGAGCCACGAGCTGCTGCCACCCCCCGGAGCCCGGAGACACTACTCCCGCTTGATGCCCGACTCCCGCCTTCCAATGAACCCGGGCTTCCACACTTTCTATATTACATAGGAGTGGTTAATGTAAAGATTTGAGGGGAACATTATCAGTTTTACAAAAAGTGGTATCGTTTCTCGCTACATCATATTTTTCCACAATAGCATGAATAGATCTTTGAAAATTCGCTCAATACACCATGCTGCATGACTGGAACTCGTTTTATTTGGCTTCGTAGAAAGCATTACAGCCATAACCTAGTTAGCTTATTGATGCATCCTCTCTCCCCAAATGGATGTCATTGGCACCTCCCGTCATTGCAAGATTAGATTGATTCAACAGGGATGGTGGAGTAGGTTCTGTGCATGAGCGGTAAGTTTGCGTAGTAAAAATATGGGTGACGAATTGGTGAATATTAATGTCAGATTGTCCATTTTTGATAAAAACCTTACATGTCTGTTCTCAGATTCGCTTTCGATTTGTATAAGTTGGAACCATTGCTCGACGTTAGCGTGGAATTCACCAATCCGTTTCGTAAAACGACCATGCTTGCTTACAACCATAAGAATAAGGTAAGATATTTTACTGAACGCAAATTGGAACATCTAGTTTTAGTTTCACTACCTAAAAAATTATGCTAAATAAAATAAAAAACGCTGCAAATCCCTACACAACGGTTTATGATTTTGTACAGAACACCCTTCTGTTACAGATCACAGCTCTCTGTATACATTACCCTTCTATATAATATGTGGTGATAATTAGAATGAGGTAGGTGAGGTTGAGATGGAGAGCGTAGGGTATGAGGTGACTAGCATCCAGAAAGGTTACTCCACATTAGCGAAGCCAGAAAGGTTGCCACCACATTGGATGCTAGGGGTTGTGCCCAGTAAGGTTACACCAAATTGACTAGGGCTGAAAGGTTACAACCTCATTGGGATTTTGTATGAGAGAAGTTGAGGAGGAAGGTAAGGTGATAAGGTGAGAGAGAGAAGTGATTGAGTTGAGTGTGATCGGTAGAATGACGAGTCGGGCAAAGGGCCCCTTATAGAGGCGTCTCTCTACCCTCCCATGGTCCTCTGACGGTGGTTGAAAGGGGTTGGAGGATCGATAGAGGGAGGCTACCTGTTTACGTCCCTCTTGTCACGTACCTCGCCTTCCCCTTGGCTTTATTGGAAACAATCTTAATACGTACATTGATTGGTATATTATAAAGGGGACCAATAAAGCAAAAAGTTAAAAAGTTACAAAAGAGAGAGAGTGCTGAAGGCGAGAAAAAACATTTGATGCTGAAGGCAGTGAACTTAAAACTAGGTGAATGATATATACAGCAGTGGAAAAACATGACATGGTAAATGTAGCAAAATTATGACTAGTTGGGAGATATTTACAACTGAGGAAGTGTATGTACAGGTGGAGGATCGTTGAAGTCAGTGGAGAGAGGCGAAGTTGGTGTAGTGGTGATGGTCGCAGCAGGGCATCTGGACGTTTCCAACGTATGCAGAAGGAAAGGTGCCTGAGGCGGGGCAATATGGCTGGGCTGCCAGGAAGGTCGCGGTTGTGTGTCGCTTGCGTCTTCCGGGACTGTGCTTCCTGGCCGGATTTAGGGGGGATTGGGGCCTGGGCGAGTGACGGAGCGGCGACAGAAGAGCCGGGACCTGGACATCACGCAAGACGGTGGTAACGTCGGGGTCCGGAGACGGCTAACGAGGGAGATGCGACCTGGTCGTGAGCAAGGGTAGGAATGTGCATATTTTGGTCATTTGTTGCTGGAGGTTGATGTGATAGAGTATCCGCAAGCACGTAGGCCGGCTTGCATTGGGCGAGCAGGACGGTATAGGGTTTCCTGTCAATCAGCAGAGTAGCTGTAGTTTGAGAGGTGCGGATAACATGAAAGGGGTCGGCGTAAAGTGGTTGGAGGGTCTTATGGATACCTGGCTCTTTCAGGTACATTTTGGTTGCGGATTAGAATCATTTGGGGTAGGAGGTATCTGTAACGGGAGCCGGTTGTGTTTGTACTCTGCTAATTGACAGGTCCTTTAGGAATATATTGGCGGGAAGACGTAGGGGAGCTGAAAAAGTGGGTTCGGTGGGGCTAATCCCATCAATAGGTCGGGCGGATGTTCTGAGACTTAGTAAAATATGGGTTAAAGCTTTTGTCCATGAGGTGGTCTTGGCTGAAGTGGAATCGGCCTGTTTAAGTACAGAATGCCACCGCTCTACCTTGCTATTAGACTGGGGATGGTAGGCCGTTGTACGCTGTTTGGAAATACTGGGGGAGCGGAGGAGATCGGTGAAATGGGTTGACTTGAACTGCCTGCCCTGATTGACCTTGACGATCCGCGGGCAACGGTACCGAGCTATCCAATTGTGAAGGAAAGCTGTGGTAGGACCCAGTTTGTGGCATGGTCAATCATGGTCAGGCAGTAGCGCTTCCCTTTGGAGGGCTGAAGCGGGCCTATAATATCGAATTGGGGGTGCTCACAGGGAAGCTTGTTGTCCATGTATTGTGTTGGGATGAGGGGGTGGGCCGAGACCTTATAGCGCTGGCACTTATGGCTCCCGAGAACCCAGTTGCGGATGTCGGTATTCATGTGGGGCCAGAAGTACCACGTTTTTATAAGTTCCAGGCTGGCTCGGATTCCGAGGTGATGTGGAGCATGGTAGTGCTCAAACAGCTGGGGCTGCAGGTCGGGTGGGACGTAGGGCCATGGGGTGTCGGCGCTCACTTCACACCATAGGTCATGTGGCTGCAGCTGTTCGAGTTTTTGAGCTTTGATGAGGTTGGCGAGGGCGGGGTCGGTGTTGGGGATCTGGCGCACTCTGATGCGCTGAAGTGAGGGGAATGGCAGCAGTTAATTGACCAGCGTGGGGGTAGGGAGAGACGGGGTGTCAGCGACACAGTTGTCCACCCCTGGCCTATATTGGATATTGGTTGTGAATTGTGCTACGAATTCCAATTGCCGGAGGGAGAATGGTGACGTTGACTTGCAGGTTTGAATTAGTGCATGTGTGAGTAGTTTGTGATCCGTTACGACAGAGAACTGCAGGCCCTCTACAAAGTCTCTGAAGTGTTTGATGGCTTCGAAGATGGCCAGGAGCTCTCTGTTGAACGTTGAGTATTTCTTCTGTGTATATGACAAGGTCTTGGAGATGAATATGAGGCGTTGGGTGCTGTTGCGGGTGTGTTGGTGAAGAACTGCGCCGATAGCCCAATCAGAGGCATCAGTCGTGATGGAGAGGGCGGCGTGTGGGGCAGGGTGGGCAAGGAGAGCAGCGTTGGCGAGGTCAGTTCTGCATGCCTCGAAGACGGTTTCTAGAGTCTCGAGAGTCGGGGACCATCAATATTCCTGGTGTCGTGTTTCTTAGCTGGTTGGGGCTGTCAGGTTTTTAACATGGAACATGTTTTTACGGGGGTAACCCGGCTGGAAAGCGTCCTGTCCTGTCCGTGTAACACTCGGCTCCCCTCCCCATCACCCGCTCTGTTCTCCCTCTACCCAACTCCTGCCACCCAACCCACCTCCTCTCCTACCATACGTGGTGCCTTCTCCCAGACCCCACTCCGCCGAAACTGCCGAGGGGGTTCCGCTGTTTCCGGCTGTAGCAGCTGACGACGTGTATTACATTACATTGCGTTAGGTCGCTGGTCCGAGGCTTGGAAATCCCAAGAAGTTTTTTTGCTTCCTCACTACCGAAGGTAGGGAAGCCTTGGATTCGTGATCGAGTAAAAAAAGGTTCATATCCTCCAAAATGAAAATTTCCACTTTCATTTTCCGTTTCAGACATCGAGGAACATATTATTTGGTTCCGTGTCTGTCTATGGTAATTCCTTGCAACACCCCTAACTACCCGAAATAATGGTCGAAGTGGGCTGACATTTCGAGGGTAGGTGTGAGTTGAGTCACAGATGTTTCCATACCAAAATCTTTGAAAAAGTACCGTAACTTTCGTCTGTGCATGCGCAAACGTGAAATACTTGTAGTGCCCATAACTACCTTAATTATCGTTGAAATGAGTTCACATTTGGAGGGACGATCAGTATTATACTTTGATGGTTCCATATGAACATCATTGGAGTCTTACTGTAATTTCCCTCTCCGCTTGCGCAAACATGATATGTTGAAAGTTTCCTTATAACGCTTCTAAATACGCGAAAAATAGTCGTAGAGAGCTGCAATTTTTAGGGTACACGCGGGTTGGATCGCAGATGGTCCCTTATCATAACGAACCTACCCAAAGTCTATACGTTCATGTGATTCAAGTGAGGAAGCCATTGTGCCTACTGAACTGGCAGACGTTTTTCTACATATCTCCATATCCTCTGTTATCATGTACCTCTTCGAAAAACATGTTCCATGTTTCCTTCCTTTGATCCTTGATCTAAGCCGTTATAATCCAGGGATCTGAGGGTGTCCCCAAGATTTCATTCGACAATAAACGTACCGTCATGAACGCAACCACTGGCAGCCCCCTACAGCAACGCTTTTTTTAAAACTATGTGTAGGGGAGAGGCCCAAGGAGACCTGGTGGGGCGGATGATTTTGTCGGTGATGAGACGGTCAAAATGGGCCTTTGTCTCGGAGAGTTGGAGTAGGTGAAGGCGTCGAGCTTTTGCAGAGATGGGAGGTCCGGTCGTTTCATTGAAATGTGGGATGAAGGTCGTGGTTCAGGCTTGTGTTGTTGATTCAAGGGTGAACTTGCGGTCAGTCGGTAGGGGGTGTAACAGAATTAATGAAACTGGCAACTGGTTTCTTTGACTCAGGGTCGATGAGGTGGGCATGTTTCATATTCATTTGGAGGCGGAAATATAACAGAAAATCGGCCCCCAGGATGGGTTTCTCTATGTCGGCCACAGTACAAAGCCATTCGTAGTTGTGGCCATTGAGATGTACAGGGGAGCAGTAGGGGCCGTTTGACGGACTACGGGTCCCGTTCGCTACATAGAGGAGTTGGCCGGTGGATTGGGTTCGGCGGTGAAGGACATTGGTTGGTATTATTGATACGGCTGCCCCGGTGTCGATGAGGAAGGGCAGGTTCGAGCATTTGCAGTGTATGAAGAGCGGACGTGACACCGGGATGGCGTGGGGTGCGATGGCGGCTGTGGAGAAGGGGGTTGGAGGTTGCTGCTTGGGTGCCAACGGAGTCTTTAGGGCGGCTGCGTAGGACTTCGGTGGAACAGCCACAGGTGGGGGGGGGGATCATTTGAGAGGGGAGAGGGTGAAAACGAAACCTTCTTAACCCCCGCCGATGCAATGGTGGGCGTGGGGGAAGTTGTCAGAATCGGAAGGGGAGGGGGCCATTCCACTGGTGGATCAGGGAGGGGAGGCGGTAAAACCGGCGGGCATTGTCATTTCTCCGGTTGGAGGAGGGGAAGTCGCATGGCGGTTGGCACTTTCGGGCTCGGGCTCTGAAAGTGACTTAGTACCAGCAGCCCGAGGAGTGTTTTTCCAGCTGCTGGGGTTGAGGAGGGGGTGCATTTGGGTGGCGGTTGGGAGGTGTCTTCCGACGGTCAGGCGGCCGGCTTCGGTGGTCGTAGAAGGGGCTGCAGTGTCTTGCCGGAGACACAGAGCGGGAGCAGGGTGAGCGAGTGGGCGAAGGTCGGACCTCGTGGATGGGAGTGGAAGCTCTGATATCATGGATGGTGTCAGCGAGGCGGAGGAGGTTTTCGTCTTCGGCGTCCTAGTGGGTGGTGAGGGAGAGTTGGACCTGGGGCAGCAAGGCCCGTAACCAGAAGGACCGAGTGATGTCTGAGGTGAGGACGTCCTGCAGCTGGTGTCGTAACCCGTGGAAGAGGTGGGAGGGCTTGAGGTCTCCCAACTGTTGGGGTTTGGAGATGGCGGGAACCTGGATATTTTCGATGGTTGATAGAGGGTGATGATACGGGTGCAGAGGTCGTCGTAGGCTGCAGTCGAGTCGGGAGTCTGCAGTCTGTAGAAGGATGTCATAGGGGAGTAGGACGATTGTTTTCGAGTAGCGAGTCTTCTGCACACGGAGGTTGGCTGCCGAGAAAGAAGCGTCGAGCTGGAAGAACCAGAGAGTGGGATCGAAGGACGGCAGCGTGAGCGAGATGGCGGTGGATGTCGTCATGATGTCGGCCGTGAGGGGTTGCGTTTCCTCTTGCATTTTTGGCTGGAACGTCCGGTGCACCACTGTGGTGATGATTAGATTGCGGTAGGTGAGGTTGGTATAGGTGAGGTTGAGATGGAGAGCATAAGGTATGAGGTGACTAGCATCCAGAAAGGTTATGCCACATTGGCGAAGCCAGAAAGGTTACCGCCACATTGGGATCTTTCATGAGAGAGGTTTACCAGGAAGGTAAGGTTAGAGCGAGAAGCCGTCGAGTTGAGTGTAATCAGTAGAATGACGAGCCTGGCAAGGAGGGCGCCTGATAGAGGTGTCTCTACCCTCTCCCGGTCCTCAGAAGGCGGTTAATAGAGGGAGGCTACCTGTTTACATTCCTCTTGCCAAGTACATTGATTGGTATACTATGAAAGGATACCACGAAATAATATATATACGATTCTATATATATTATGTAGATCGCAGACCCTCCGTAGCTTAGTAATTAACTTCGTTGCTAGGTACCTACCTAGATCACAAGTTAAATATTGCTAAAATAATTCTGCCGATGACAAATAGTAGCTAAAACGGCAAAAAGTAATGAATTTCTGAGGGAAATTTGTTGATGTGGAGTGAAAAATATCCAGTCCCAGTAGGTTTAGATCTCCAAAACTTTGGTGTAACAATCTTTCAGTTAGACCACTGCGCTATAATATCACCCAGCTAGGCAAGAGACCAGTGATGTGTGCTCTCAACACAGCTTGATGCCTACATACACCCTGCTCATTACAGCAAATTGAGTAGCAAATTTTATGGCAACCTCGTAGAATGCTCTGGATTTTTTCACCCCTTAGAATTGGGTGACAGTAACGCCGAGCTTCCAGGACCAACTAGAGCCCAAACTGGACCCTTGTACCAAATTTCGTGAATTTTGGTTCGTGGGAACTGTTGACGCTACTTATCAGCATCATGATGTTTCATGTCGCTTTGTTCCTTCGTTCCGCCATGCTCTGAGAGTGAGTCAGTCGATGTTTAGCTTTCCCCCCGCGCTCTTCTGTTATATTTCTGTAGTACCTACCTCCGCATATTTTGTGTGAAATTAGTGAAACGCGGTTGAATTCACATTTGATAATATTAGGGTGAATCACCGTCTAGTCGAATTAGGTAGGGCTTGCCCGTCGTCCCTTTACCTTTCAAGCCGGCTTCCTTGATCCCTTATCCTCAACCAGTTTTGTGTGGGCTCCGTTGTGTGGGCCGGGCCGTGAGGGGGCACCCCCAATATATTCTGGTTTTTCCGAGCCGTATTTTAATAGTTATATTTCCATCCCAAATTAAAATTAGCATACCACCAACATATGAATTTGTAGGTTTCCCTTTTTTCGATCGTATGTGATTGTAGGTATCACTAAAACATTATCTTCTTGGGAGGTTGCTGTATTCCTGGTCCAGTCTTGAACCTCTCCCAATGTTTTAACACACCTCAGATCAATTAAAGGTCCCATAATTATTATCTAAGCAAGATAGTAAATTTTATTGACGTAGTTATTGCCGAATTAGTTGGGGAATCGCATTTGGATTCTCGTTATTGGTATAAGTACTCTTGGACCCGGGCGGCTCTTGGAAGCGAGGGGGAACGAGGGTCAAGATTTTGATAGGAAACAATCCAGTTATTTGAATTTCGT
Source organism: Leptopterna dolabrata (assembly GCA_954871275.1). Classification (NCBI taxonomy): domain Eukaryota; kingdom Metazoa; phylum Arthropoda; class Insecta; order Hemiptera; family Miridae; genus Leptopterna; species Leptopterna dolabrata. The sequence continues at coordinate 157,241,522 of OX940974.1, forward strand.
GTTCTTTTTGGAAGTGGCTAGTTCCTATTGCCTCATTGTTGTAGTTCAACTCGACTCAGTTTCTTCATCTTGATAACTGGACCTTGGAATTAGCTTGATACTTGCTTTAAAATTAGTTACCTACCTGCCTTGCTGAACTCGTCATCTTTTGTTATTTGGACGGCACTGCACAAATATAACGCTTGTTATCTCGTATATTAGGTATTGTTCCTGCATCGTTTATTCTACTCTTGCGCAGTATATAATTCATATGTATTGGTTCAGCTGTATAATTCATTGTTATTTGTTAAGTAGGTACATTATTATTGTGGGTAAGCAGTTTCGAGGTGGGTATCAAATTACAGATAAATACGAGTAGATTCAGTGACAGTTTGGTAACTTGAGTTGCAGCATTAACATGAATACAAACCTCTTTGATTTCCTTCGTATCCCATACCTATTGTTCCAGTTCATATTTCAAACTCCTTTGGGAACTCTTATCGTATAAAAATGGCTGGCAAAGTTAGAGCAAAATTACTCACTCCTAAACTTAGTCTTCTCTATAAGTACTAGGAAGAAGGCTTGGTTAGATATCTCGATAGCAGTGACTTCGGAGAACACGCATTGTTTGTGTAAAAAACTGGGGAGTTGGACGAAATGGTGAAAACATTTGAGGAATCAGTTGTTGAGTTGTAGGAAGTGAAATTGGAAATAGATGAGGATCATACACCTAATCTCGATCAAATTAATCAGTTTTTGGATATGGTTTCACAAATTAAAGTGGTAGGTATTAGGCCACATAAACCTACCAAATATTTCAACTGGCGCTGGATCCAGGCCTTCCCGAGGGAGTTTAGGGCTACCAGTCTGTTACGTCAAGGTGGAGCCTATAAAACTCATGACCTTTGAGGGATCACCTGAAAACGGGACTCCGTTCTATCAGCAATTTTCAGAATTGTTTCATCAGAATGAGGAACTTTGTAACAGTGGGCTGTTCTCGATACATTTTTTTCTTCCGGTGAAGACGAGATCGGTTTGGGGAAGCGTAACCGATATCCCTTCTTAACCGGTGATAATCTCGCTGATCTAGGAGGGGGACTCTCGAGGGTCCACCCCCACTGCTACACTCTGTCACATGGTAGCAGAGCGTGGTTCGATAGTATGTGCTGAGCAACTCACCATACTCCATCCACTTTTTGTGGGCTTACCAGAAGGATGAGCCCAAAGGTTTCCCAGAAAGATTCCTTTACCAACAACCTGTACATTTGATAATACATACATCTATTGGCTTCTCCACCCCATTTCCCCCCTTTCGAGTGTTAGTATAATTAAAATATACTGAGCTCATTAGAAGGCGATTGATGCCATGTCCCAATTGACAAGTCCCAAAAGTGACCGTCCATGGGAAAAGGGACCTTAAGTTAAAATGGAAATTTTTTCAGGAGAGCAGTTTTAAGAAAAAATACCAAAAAAATCGATTTTTGGGTTTTGATCGATTCTGATGCAGCAACTATCCCTCTTTATGGAGATGCAGGCCGTTTGCAAGGTTATATCGATTAAATAATCGAAAAATGGAAAAAATCGAGAGAAGGTCAATCTCAACAAAAGGGACCTTAAGTTAACCACCCCCCCCCCCCCCCGCTCCATAATTCATATGGAGCGGAGGAGGGGATAACTTAAGGTCCCTTTTCCCAAAGCAGTGTTTCCAACAGTTTTGAGCTTGATATCTCTTGTTTTTCTATGATTTTTACGAAAAACCGAAGGATAAGGCTTTAGTGTAGTTGTAGATCCCGAAGATATTGAATCACTGCCCAGTGGCGTCCAAAAGATAACCTTTGTAGAGGTTACATTGGTGCGAATTGGTGTTGCTTCAAGTTCGTTTTGTTGATTGTGTTTGTGATTATAGTCTGGTGTTTTTAAAGTTATAATGACGGACAATAGTGACAAAATTTTGCAAATTTTGAAAACTTATGATGTGGCAGACATGCCCGACGATCTGCGACAAGTTTGTGCCGATTATTTTACTGCCAATGAGCCAGATACGTCGGACGATGATGAGCCACCTGCCCATCCACTTTTGGACATGAATCCTCTCTCAGGTATGAATAAGTACGTAATAACAGGGACAGAATCAGGCAATGTGTTTGTTCCAACATGGGACTGGCAATCATTTTTTGTGAAACAAAACTGGAAGGCTATCCCAAAAATCACCAGCTATGGGCATTTCGAGTTTTCCCATCGTTGGTTAGGAGAGGTAAAATGCAAAACTGAAATTGATGAGCCCTCAATTTCTTTTTCTCTGACTACATTGGGAGACCCTCAGCCAGAATTTCCGTCGATTATTGGTCCACCAGGGTTGACTTCTGCACGCAAAAAATACCTGCATGACAAGATAAGGGAATTCTGCAGCGAAGCAGCTAGGGACGTAGTGTGCCCTATGCCCGGCTCTGATGAAAATGAGGCAGGGCCAAGCGGGGCTGCAGAGCCTCATGAAAGCGACGAAGATTGTGAAACCCCCCCCTCCACCAACAAAACGCCGCACTTTGAGACAGGCAGCTTCAAGAAAAAAAAAATTTTATCATGTCAATGCTTTTTTTTAATCAATTTTTTTTTATCTTTTCTCCTGTGGAAACACTTTGCAGTAATTTTTGTAATTTTTCTTAAATTAAAATTTTTTTGAAATTAAATGTGTGCGTTACAACCTACCGGTCGCATGACTGAGGACCTTTCAAATGGCCAGATAACGATTTTTGCTTGTTTAATTTAGAACTTGAGAGAAATAAACTGATACGAAATTTCTGCTAGGAAGAGGTAAGTAAGTGGGGATGAACCTGCGTCACTGCCAACCGGTCGCAAGACTAATGGCCCAAAAATGTTCAGATATTGGTTGTGAATGAGTAGGTACCTAATGGATGAAAAAAAAAGGCTCAAAATTCCTGTTAGAACGGCGAATATTCACATTTGAACACCTGAAAAATGTTGGTAAACTTTGAGGCTTGTTTTCTCAAAATTGTGTTTTTCGAAACTCAAACTTCGAAAACTCATAACTTTTTGAAAAAAAATCGTAGACAAATTATGAAAACACCATCGTGTTCAGCTACTCTTCTACTATTCGAAAATACCAATAACTCCATTTTCACAAAATCTAACTTAAGGTCCCTTTTCCCACGGACGGTCACCGAATAGTTGTTCCATCCCAACGATGGAGGTTGCCCAGATGAGCACAATTCACTGGACAACAACCTCTGACAACACTATCCGCCAATATTCGTATGTAGGAGCTTTGTTCTCCACCAGTAAATATTATTGAGGTAGTACCATTACGATGGAGGTTAGTCACCTTGAAGTTGTACAGATGTCTTTTCCTGAACCAGAACTTCATACTACTGTTCATTCCCCCTTTTCCCTCTGATACTTCTGCTACCCAGAAGTATGTCATGTGGGGAGGAGTGTAACAGTTTGGGCTGTTCTCGATACATTTTTTTCTTCCGGTGGAGACGGGATCGGTTTGGGGAACCTAATCGATATCCCTTCTTAACCGCTAATAATCTCGCTGGTCTAGGAGGAGGACTCTCGAGGGTCCACCCCCCTGTTGTTACACTCTGTCACAACTTGCAGACCTTCAATGAGTTAGCTATTTAGTTTCACATCTCTCTGGTCCCGCAAAGAGTATAGTAGCAGGTATTCCACGTACTGAGGCTAACTATGCATTGTTGTTTCAAACATTGAAAAATCGGTTTGAAGGCAGAGAGCTCCTGGGCATTACTTTCTTGATAAAATCATGAATTTTAAACCTATAACTCAGGAATCAGAAAAGGGATTAAACTCGTTTTTGGAAGAGTTTGTTGGTGCGACTGCTGCTATGAGGAAATTGCTGTTATTGGATGATTTGTTTGATTTCTTTGGTACACACTGCAACGAAAAAAATGGATTCGGAGAACATTCGGCATTTTGATAAGGCTCATCGTAGTGATAACCTGCCCAAGTTTGATGGTTTGGTTGAGTTCGTTTGCGCCAAAAAAAAGTATAGCCCGCTCCAAGAAATTATTTGTTCCCACTAAATCAGGTCAGAATTCTAAATACCCTGAAGTCTTTGTAGCCCAACCTTCATCACTGGCCATGACTACCTGAACTCTCACCTCCACAGACTTCGGATGAGGGATGACCCGTCCTGGTCTCTATGCAGCACATCCGAGCCCATGACTTCCACCCACCTTTTTGACTGTCCACAACTCGAGGACATACGACTTGCTTTTACTGCTGACGACACCAACTGGTCGAAAATTTCAAAATTATATTGGGCTGCCAGAAGTCAACTAATGGCTCAAGAGCCGTGACTGATCGGCGTAGGGTAAAAAAAAAAAAAAAACTGTCTGAACCATCCAGTGAAAGTTTGATGCCCCATAAACCTCGTGATTCTTTGAGAATTGATCGACCTTGTGGGTGCTGTATGTAGTTCGAAAGTTTCTCATAATTTGGACAAGTGCAGAACATTTTTGCAAATGAATTCGACACAAAGGTTTGAATTTGTTAAGAGGTTTCATCGCTGTTTACGATGTCTCGCCAAACATTTGTCGAAATCATGCAAATCTGATTTGAGTAGTTCCAAATGTCAATATCCACATAATGAACTAATTCACTTCAGCGATTCTCCTCCTTCTTCTCCCTTGTATAGTGCTGTACAAACCTTGCCTACTGCTGCTGCAACATTTCACCCCCTTTGGTTGGGAAACTATCGTCCTCATTAAACACCTCACTTCCTCGTTGTTTACCCAAACAGTTCTGCTTGCTACGGCTCAGGTTAGATCAATTTGGGAACCCCAATGTTCTGAGGGCACTTCTTGATAATGGATCCCTATCTCATTTTCTGCGGAAATCTTGTTGCGAAAAATTGGGACTCCGAACTCGTCCTCTACATTCCGTGGTGAAGTGTCTGGGCAGAAGAACAGCACCAGTGATTTCATTTCACTCGAGAGTTAATCCTAACGTTCAGTTTTCTATTGTCACATTGATTACAGATGACTTGACTGATCATATACTAGCAGTTCCAGTCAACTTGAAGACGCTTACCCACCTCACAGACATGGTATTGGCCGAACAGAATTTCAATATCCCTCGTCCAATCGATTCGTTCATTGGAGCTCGGTTATGACCATTGATCTGTGGTACTCATAAGATTGTCGGGCCCCCTGATACCCCATTTGGTCTTGAGTTGTCTCTGGGTTGGCCGATCATGGGATCCGCTTCTGTGACTCATCGAACCTCTTCTAGTGCTTACTTCTCATCTTCTCTGGAACCTTTAGACCAACTTTTAGAAAAATTTTAACTTTTAGAGAAATTTTGGCTTATTTGTGAAATCCCGTCACTTCAAATAAAGCCACCTGAAGATGATGATTGTGAGAAGTTCTTGACAGAGACTATGCAGATAACCGACAAAGGACGGTTTATTATAGTCGCTCTGCCCTTTCGTCTGTCCACTCATAGTTTTTCAGCTTTGGAGCGAAGGTTCTCGAAGAACCCAGCAATGCGCCAACAGTATAGGGAAGGGATGAAAGGATATTTGGAGGTGGGTTATATTTCATTGGTACCTCCTGATTAATTGGATCTTCGGGGCATGTCTTATTACATCCCTCTTCACAGAGTACTGAAGCCAGAAAGTACCAGTACTCCACTTCGAGTGGATTTGAATGGAAGTTCTCAGACTACTTCACGTCTCTCCTTGAATGATGCCTTGCATGTTTGGCCAAAACTACAGAACGATTTGGTCTCTGTACTGTGGAATTTTAGGCTTTTTCAATATGCAATAACTGCAGATGTTCGGCAGATGTATCTTTGTATACCGGGGTTCATCCTGAAGATCGTCGTTACCTTAGGATCACTTGGCTGCCATTAGTGTCAAGCGGGACATGTATATTGATGATTTCCTCTCCTCTGTGCCATCAGAGAGTGAGGCAAGTTTACTACAGAATCAGATGAATGCATTATTTTCGACTGGCTCGTTCATTCTAGCAAAGTGGGCTTCTAATTCTACATCGATCTTGTCATCGATTCCTGAAATGCTTCGATCCTCGGAATACTTGTCCTTGGATGCTGAGCCATTGTTGAAGGTTTTGGGACTCCAGTGGAACCCGAATCAGGGCGTGTTTTCTGTTAAAGTAAAATATGCCATCTGGAGAGTGTACCAAGTGATCCATGTTGTTGGCGATCGCATGTATTTTCTATCCTACAGGGTTATTGGCATCTTTAATTGTATTAGCAAACAGTTTATCAAAACATTGTGGAAACTTCATCTGGACTGGGACCAGAATGCACCTGAGGCTATGTGAGAGATTGGTCCACCCTTTTTGAGAGATTGGTGCATCCCAAGGTACAGCTTTGTGCTCCCAGGATCTTATTCTGCTCTTACTGGGTTTGCCGATGCTTCACAGTTTGCACATGGAGCAGTGCAGTATGTAAGGACAAGATCACCTGGAGGTGATTTCCAGCCAAATATTTTAATTGCCAAATCCAAAGTTGCTTCAATGAAGACCCCCCCCCCCCCTCCCCGAAACTCTGTGCAGCAGTCTTACTCTCGTCTTTGGTATGTCTGGTGGTAGATTGCTACTCGTCTTGTCATACCTTCGATGAAATTTTTGCTCTCATCGATTCTACAATAACCCTTCAATGGCTTTCTTCGTCGCCCTCTCGATGGAAGGTTTTTGTAGCGAATATTCTCCAAGATTTAGGAGAATACTGATCCTGCTTGGTGGTATCACGTGAAGGGAGGCTGCAACCCAGCTGACTACTTGAGCCGTGGGTTAGCAGCTAAGTCTCTATTGGAGAACAAGATGTGGTTCTCAGGTCCGTCTTGGTTACTGAAACCCTTGGAGACGTGGCCTGTGACTAGTGTTCGTGATTTGCAGACACCCACTTACTTCATTGATGAACGAATTGTTTCACTTACAACTACTGTTCATCAGCCTTTGATTTTGCACGATCTCATCAATTGCATCTCATCTTATTGAAAATTAATTCGCACAACAGCATATGTTTTGAGAGCCCTTCGTCTCACTCTGTATTGCACGGGTTCCTGCACGCGCCGGAGCTTACAGATGCTGAAAATCTATGGCTACGGTACATTCAACATCTCCAACACTATCTTGACATATTTTCGTTCTTGGAGGTCTCAGAGAGCCTCCACGCCTGCCTTGCAACTCTCTGATAGGACGCTTGGACTTTTTCATTGAGGATCGTATGATCAGAGTAGGGGGTCGCCTCCAGTACTCCAGACTCTCATATGATCATCTTCATCCTGTACTACTTCCTAAAAATGGAAGATTCGTTGAGCTTTTGGTGGATAGTATCACATCGACAACCTTAATACAGGACCCCACTTATTGATGCCTCTCTTGAGTTTGAATTTTTGGATCCTATCGGCCGTAATTTGGTTCGACAGAGGGTTCACAAATGCGCTATTTGTTTCAGGGCCCAACCTAAGCCGCTGGAACCCAATACGGCGCTTTTAGCCGCCGTTCGATTCCAACAGTGTACGGCCTTCCTGCATGCGGGAGTGGACTATGCATGTCCCTTTGCCCCAAAGAAAAACTGAGCTATTGAAAAAACAGTGTATTTCCACTAATACAAGAAAAAACTGAATTCTGTATTTTAATTTGGGTTTTAGACTAATTCTGAAATTGTATATCAGGGTGGGAGGGTAATGTTGACGCCACTTATCAGCATCATGGTGTTTTATGTCGCTTTGTTCGTTTGTTCCTCTCGCTCCTCGACCGCCCTGCTCTGAGAGTGAGTCAGTCGATGTTCAGCTTTCCCCCGCGCTCTAACTTCCATTATATTTCAGTATTACCTCCGCATATTTTGTGTGAAATTAGTGAGTGCGGTTGAATTCACATTTGATATATTAGGGGGAATCGCCGTCTAGTCGAAATAGGTAGGGTTTCCCCGTCGTCCCTTTACCTTTTAAGCCGGCTTCCTTGATCCCTTATCCTCAACCAGTTTTATGTGCTCACCCTTTCATGCGAAACGCCCCCGAAATCAAGATTTAACGTACTCATCCATAATTTCTGGAACTTCATCCAGTGGTCCTTCAATTTAAACCTTTTATTTGACCTATCGAGCCTACTCACGGGGTTTGTTAGGGAACCAGCAATTATACGCCACCCGATATATGTTGTAGCGCCCACAGGAACTAAGGAAAAGCCGTGGACGGAGGACGGACGAACATTTTTTTATTCGGTATTCTTACTCTAGGTCCCTTGAAACGTAAACCGTCAAATTTTGAAGGGGTGGGGTTAAACTATGTTTTCTTCATGTCCGACTCCAAAGCTTTGTTACTGAACATAAGAAACCAAAAAACTGACTTCAAAAGAGCTGTATAAAACTGAAAAGTAAAGAATAATATTTTTGCTGAACAAACGTTATATATTCAAAGCTGATACTACAAAATTTTTGAAGTCGGTGGCAAATTTCAACTAAAAACTTTTTAGTTCATTTAAAATTGGTAGGCTGTGTTTGGGGTTTTTAAAATTTGGCGCCGACTCAAACATTTTTATGTATCGTCTTGGAATAGATTGCGTTTGTTCAGAATAAAAACGGTTTTATACAGCTGTTTTGTTTTATTATTTTCAATAATAAGGGGTGAAAAATGGGGATTGAAATTTCCAGAGTATCCCTATCTCGGAAAATTGCATTTCGAGGTGTGGGTTTTCTAGCATTTTAAATAGTTTGATTTTTTCTGAATTTTTGAGACCATCCGGAGCATTCTGTGATGTTGCCATAACATTTGCTGTACAATTTGCTGTAAAGAGCAGGGTTTTTGCAGGCATCATGCTGTGAGCTGGGCGATATAGGTAGTGCAGTCATTAACTGACGGACTCATACGCCAAAGTTCCCGAGATCGAAATCCTACCGGGACTGAATATTTATTCACTCCACGCCAACTATTTCCCTTCAGAACTTCATTATTTGTGTTTCTTTTTGCCATTTTAGCTACTATTTGTCATCGACAGAATTATTTTAGCAACATTCAACATGTGATTTAGGTACGTACCTAGTAATGAGCACGGGGTTAGCTACAAAGCTACAGAGGGTCTGCGATATACATAGCATGCATAGAATAGTACATATGTTATATAGAAGGGTTTCCTGTACAGAGAGCTGTGATCTGAAACAGAAGGGTGTTTTGTAAAACATCGCAAACTGTTGTGTAGGGATTTGCAGCATTATTTATTTTTATTTATTTTTATTTTTAGTGCAATCAATAGATTTATTTACAACATTTATTTTCGAAAAAGCGTTTGTGAATTATTTCATACTTCTATGTGAAAAATTTTTTTTTATGAACTGTAGTAGGTGTGGTGATAAGAAGTTCGAGGTTAGGCCTGATAGGTGATGTTGGAATGGAGATGACTAGCAAACAGAAAGGTTGCACCTATGGCCAGGCCGGGAAGGTTTCCACCACTTTAAGTGCTAGGAGGCTGAGATGGAGAGCTTGAGGTGTGAGGTGACTAGCATTCTGAAAGGTTACACCTATGGCTGGGCCAGGAAGGTTACCAGCACTTCGAATGCTAGGAGGTTGTGCCCAGAAAGGTTCCACCGCTTTGGCCAGGCCGGAAAGGTTCCACCGCTTCGGGATCTTTTATGAGAGAGGTTTGAGGAGGAAGGTAAGGTGAGAGAGAGAAGTCATCGACTTGAGTGCAATATGTAGAATGGCAAGCCAGGTAAGGAGAGCGCATTATATAGGAATTTTTCCACCTTCCCCTGGCCCTTCAACGGCCGTTGGAGCGGGTGGAGGAACGATGGAGGGAGCTGACCCAGTTGCGCTCTCCGAGTCACGTAGGCCCGCGCGTTCCCCTTGGCTTTATTAGAAACAATCTAAAATATGTACATTTGAGTATTATATTATAAAGGGGTACCATGACAGTAGGATTACCACGTCTACGTATATTATTATAGCGAGTGGCAGATCTGATTGCCTTGCCACACCTCTGTCACCTGCACTAAGAGCTCACTCCAATTGTATGCGCCATCTTGCTATATCCTAATATAAAAGTTTCCTCAGTAATATAGTTTTTCCATGTGGTTCCTGGTTTTATAACCATAGGTTATGGGCCCAGAGCTTTTTGCTTTTTGATTTTGAAGAGGACTAGTGGAAAAATATATAGAAAGTATTCGTGAGTCAGAATTAGGGTTGGAGGGTTTTGTCATGGTCAAGTGGTCAGTCGTGCGGTATAGCGGTATTCTCGTGGCCTATTATATTCTACTAAGGTTGTCATCGTACTCGAGATGTCGACTGCTACTTCCTCGCAGCCCATCAGCATCAAGCCTTTTGACGAGAGCGGATTTGAGAACTGGTTTTTTCGGATTGAGAAGTTACTGTGGAGAAATGGTGTCTTGGACAAAATTAAAAGCTCACCACCCAAGGAAGAGGCCCTGCTGCGGCTGTGGAATACCACCAGGTGAAATTTTAATACACTCCAAGTGGGTTTTTCGCCAGAAAACTTCAGGTGGGAGGGAAGTGAAGAAAGCGAGACTTGTCGCAAGAGGGTTCCTTCAAAAATCCCTAGAAAAAGAAGTGTACCTCCCAGTTGCCAGAATGAACTCCTTGAAAATTCTGCTTGCCATCGCAGTGGAAAGGGACTGTTTTGACATCGATCGCGCATTCCTGAACGTTATTTTGAAGACTCCTATTTATATGAAAACACCTCAAGGGCTCGAAGGTCAGAATGAAAAGTATGTGTGTAAATTTAAAACAAAGTACTTATGGTCTAAAATGCAATCCTAGGTTTTGGTACACTGTGCTAAATGCTAAGTTGTTGAGCCCTAAATTCGAAAGAAGCCTGTAGTGATTGGGAGTCGGATAGACGAGTCGATCGCATTTGAGAGAATGGTTGTTTATTGATGGCACCCTGGCTCTTTTATATTCCCCTGACAAGACCAGAGGGGGGTCGGGGGGTCCCCACTCTGAGTTACAGCATGTTCAGACACAAATTGAGTTGTGGAGGAGCAGCCGATCACAACACTGCTCCCCCCAGAATTTAAGTAATTTTCAATTTCAATTAAATTTTGTTGTTGTCGCTGTGGCGGTGGCCGGGCGTGGGAGGTGCGTGTGTTGGGTCCGTTTGGGCTGTCCGGGTGGCTGCTGTGGTCGGTGTCGTGGGGCGGCGATGGGTTGCGGTTGATTAGTGCCGTGGGTGCCGGTGTGGGCGCGAAATGTCCCGCCGGTGCCGTATGTGGTTCGTGCGGTAGGTCGGGCGCTGTGGTCGGGGGCGTTGCGGCGTTGGCGGCGGTGCCGGCTTTGGCGACGTCGGCCGTGCTGGAGGCGTGGCGAAGGTGGACGTGCCGAGGGTTGGGGTTTGCGTGGCCCGTTCTGTAGTCGCTACGAGGGCCTTTGCGAGGCTGCGGGCGTACGTTGCCTTCGTGGTGACGTCGGGCGAGGCTTGGACTGCGGCAGTGTGCTGCTGGGGGCGGCGTACCCCGTGGATGCAGCAGTCCGAGCACGTCCCTGCGTACGGCGGGAGTTGCAGGGTGACGGTTGTGGTTGACGGGGCGGTCACCGTCATAACCGGCGTACCTGGCGGGCGTGGAGTCAACGGGCGGATGCCCGGCGGTAGCTGACGCGTGGGTGGGTGACGCTGCTGCGTCTTGTTGTCCCGGGGCCGCGCGTGGATGGGTATCGCGCCGGCTTTCGATATGGCCATAGCCTGGCGGATGGGGATGGGGCCATACCTGCCTGGCGGTTGCGGCCGAGTTGGCTTTCTTTTCGCCGGAGCCGGAGGAGACGGCGTGACGGCGAGGTCTCGTAGCAGCTGTGAGGCGGTAGGTTGCTTCGGCGACATAGCGTTGTAGTGGTTGATGTTCGTGGGCGGCGCTCGTCTTTATAGTCGCTGCCGTGGGGTGGGGTGCGTTGGGCGGCGTGTTGGGGGTGTTCACTGTGTGCGTGGGTGGGGGTGCCGGCTTACATCGGTCGATTGAGACTGATGGTGTGCGTCGATCGTCCGTGAGGTAAGTTATTGTTTTTCCATCGTTTGTCAACACCTGATGGGGGCCGGTGTAAGGTGGCTCGAGTTTACCCCTTGGCGTGTCTACGCGCACGTACACATGGGTCGCTGTGCGCATAGTTGCTGGCACGTATGACTGTGTGTAGTGGCGGTACGATTCGTTGGTGCGTAGGGGCACAGTTGATGGTGGCGGTTGAGTGAACAGATCCCCTGGGAGGCGTGGCGTGGCCGAGAAGAGGCGTTGGGCCGGTGAGTAGCCGTCGGGGCCCGGGCGGTTTCGTAGGCCGAGGAGGAGGCCGCTAAGTTGGGTGGCCCATGTGCGGGAAGTGGCTGTTGCGAGGATTGCGTCTTTGAGGACCCTATGTAGTCGTTCGACGAGGCCGTTGGCTTGAGGGTGGTAGGTATTTGTATGGTGTACCTCCGAGCCTATGGACGTGCAGTATTTATGGAATTCGGCTGAGGTGAACTGGGTGCCCTGGTCAGTGGTAACGCGTGCCGGGGAGCCGTAGCGGGCGATCCAGTGGTTGTGTAGGGCCGTAATCACTGCGTCGGCGGAAATGGTCGAGAGGGGTGCGCATTCAAACCAGCCAGTGGCGCGGTCAATCATTGATAATATGTACTTTTTAGTAGCCGATGGTGGTAGCGGGCCGAATAGGTCGATATGTAGGTGTTCGAGCGGCGCGGCGTCGGGAAATTCGCCGAGGGGAGCCCTGATGTGTCGAGTTGTTTTCGCTCGGTTACAACTCGGGCAGGCGCGGGTGAACAACCGTATCGACGAGGTCATGACGGGCCAATAATATCGAGCGCGGATGAGGGCTGTGGTGGCCTTTATCCCCGGATGTGTCATCCCGTGTATGTGTTTGAAAACCGCGAGGCGTAGCGGCGTAGGGATGTAGGGGCGAGGCGAGGCGTCGGTAGTTTCGCACATGATCTCGTGGCCTTGTATTCGGTGCGGTGTGAGATTCATTGTAGCGATGTGGTCATCGGCGGCCTGTGCGTCGGCTAGCTGTTGTAGCGTGAAGGGGGTGCCGTAGTCTGTGACTGCGTGGGCCATGTTGGCTGTCGGTGGGAGTCGCGAGAGGTAATCGGCGACGATGTTTGTTGGGCCCTCGGCGTACCTGATGTCAGTTGTGAATTCTGAGATAAATCGAAGGTGCCGTAGTCGTGTTGGTGGGGCCGTATTCGATTGTGTCGCTAGTGAGGTTGTGAGGGGCTTATGGTCCGTATACACGGTTAATGGGCGCCCTTCGATTTGTTGGCGAAAGTGTACGATGGCGAGGTAAATAGCCAGTAGTTCGCGGTCAAATGCGCTGTAGTTACGTTGAGCCGGGTTGAGGGTGCGTGAGAAGAAACCTAGCGGGCGTAAGTGCGTATTGTCGATGAAATGCAGCGCTGCGCCGACGGCGAAATCCGACGAGTCCGTGTGTAGGACGAGAGGTTGGGTCGGGGCTGGATGGGCGAGTGTGACGGAGGTTTCGAGTAAGCGTTTTGCGCGGTCGAATGCGTCAGCTGCGTCGGTGGTCCACGTGAGCGTGCGTTTGTCCTTTTTCTTCGCGTCGGGTGGAATCATTTCCACTAGGGGGCGGAGCGTAGGTGCGGCTCGTGGTATCGCTCGGTGATAGAAGTTAATGAGGCCGAGGAATGTTCGAAGCTCGTGCACGGTAGTGGGTCGCGGGAATTTCTTAATGAGGTCCGTGCGTTCCGGTAGGGGTGTTATCCCGTCGGCTGAAACGTTGTGGCCGAGAAATTTGACTGAGGGCCGTGCGAGCTGGCATTTGGCTGTATTTATTTGTAGGCCGTATTTAGCGAGGGTCTCGAGGAGCGTGCGTACGTGGGTGTAGTGTTCAGACGGGGTGGCCGAGGCGACCAGTATGTCATCTAGGTAACAGTACACGAAAGGTAGGTTGCGTAGGACGTGGTCCATGTAGCGTTGCCACGTTTGCGCTGCGTTTCGTAAGCCGAAATTCATTCGCTTGAATTGGTAGGCGCCGAAGGGTGTTAAGATCGTCGTTTTTGGCACGTCGCGTTCGCTGATTTTGCAGTGAAAAAATGCACGGGCGAGGTCGAATGTGCTGTACACTGTAGTCCCGTACAGGGCCGTTGTAAAGTCGTGTAGGTGTGGGACGGTGTAGCGATCGGGCACAGTGAGTCGGTTCAGCGCTCTGTAGTCACCGACGGGGCGAATGTCACCGTCGGGTTTCGGAACGATGTGGAGCGGGCTGGACCACGGCGCCTCCGAAGGTTCGATGACCCCCGCCGCTAGTAATTCGCCGAAATGGGCCTTCGCTTTCGCGTATAGGTCCGGGGATAATCGGCGAAGTTTCGCGTGACACGGGGGGCCCTTCGTGACGATGTGATGTTCGACAGGAGCATCGCATGGTGTCGATGAAGGTTTGTAGGCGTCGAGGAGGGCTTGAAAACGGGGCTCGTTCGCTGTTGTCGTACAGATGGACTGGCTCGGAGGTACGAGGTCTACTGTCCCGGTGATGTACCGCTGCGTGGCCGCGTTGATGAGTCGGGCGTTGGGTAGGTCAACGAGTAGGCCGTGGTACGTCAAGAAGTCGGAGCCGAGGATCGGGGTTGATACGTCGGCGACTGTGAAGGTCCACTCGTACGGAGGGAGATCTGGTAGGTGTACCGATGCGGAGTGTGTGCCGTACATCTTGATCTCGGTGCCGTTTGCGGCACGTAGAGCGCTTGGACGTGTTGTTTTTCGGTTGAGCAGGGTGTTCGGGATGATCGAGACGTCGGAGCCGGTGTCCACGAGGAAGTGTAGCGAGGTTTTTTTACAGCGGATGAAGAGCCGAGATGTTGGTGGGTTACGCACGGCCGTTACGGCTGGTCGGGCCGTGCGTTGTCGTTTCCCGTCGGTTTCGGGCGCCAGGTGCAGGGGCTGCGGCATTTCTGTGCTCGTGGGCCCCATGTGCGGTGGTAGAAACATAGGGTGTTCGTTGTTCGGCGTGTGTTCGTCGCCGGCTGCGTCGGGGGTCGCCGTTGTCGTCTATCGTTGATCACTTCGACCTCTTCGGAGACGGTAGCCACCCGAGGAGGCGGGGCGAATGGTAGGAGGCGATCGGCGAGCGCAGCGAGTTTCAATATGTCGGGTTCGTCACGGGCCGCTATGTGTAGACGTATGCTCTCGGGTAGGGCGCGGAGGAAGAGCTGTCGGACGAGCGGTGCGGGTGTGTCAGCCGGAAGTGCTCGGGTGAGTCGGCGAGCGAGGATCGACGGTAGTTCGTCGTCGGATGTCGGCTGGAGGAGGGCGGTGAGCCGTGAACCATCGGAAGGTGCGTGTGTCGCTAGAAGGCGAGTTTTGAGCGTCTGGTAACTACTGGTGTGCGAGGGGTTGATGTCGGCGCATAGATCCGCTTGTCGAGGTTCGAGGGCGAGGAAGGCTCGGGCGAATTTCGCATGTGGCGTCGTGAGGCCTTCCTGTGCGAGGATGAGCTCGAGTTGGGCGAACCAGACGTGCGGGAATGCGGGGTCGAACGGCTGGAGCTTGAGAATCGAAGGAGCGCTCGCTTCGGGCGTTTTTTGCGGTTTCTGCTCCGTCATCTTCGGTTTTCTCTTCGGTGCCAGTCCGGTGAGGTGTCAGCTTGAAGTGTGCTCGGCGCCGGCGTCCGTTTCCTTATATAAGGATCGGTGATGGTGGGGCGAAGTAGCGGGAGGCGCTGCGATAGCCGTCGAGGCGGGCGTCGGAGTGGGGCGCCGCTGTGGCGTCGGTGGGGGCCGCGCGTGGTGGGGCTCGTTGAAGCGGAGGCGGGGCTGCGTTGCTGTCAAACGGCGGGCGCTGGCGGTGGAGCTCACACGTCGGATGTCACCAGTGTAGTGATTGGGAGTCGGATAGACGAGTCGATCGCATTTGAGAGAATGGTTGTTTATTGATGGCACCCTGGCTCTTTTATATTCCCCTGACAAGACCAGAGGGGGGTCGGGGGGTCCCCACTCTGAGTTACAGCATGTTCAGACACAAATTGAGTTGTGGAGGAGCAGCCGATCACAACAAAGCCTATCAGATCAACGTTTATATTCCAAGCCTTCAATTTTTCTAATAATTTGGATTGATGAAATGATGCTATTTTCCAATGATCCCCAGGAGCTTTTACGAAGGCAAGAGCTCATTAAAATTTGAATTCCAAATCAAAGTTGGAATGATGAACAATGATGAATTTACTTTTCTTGGCTTGAATATTGGAAGAAATGAAAATGGGTTGGAAGTAAGTCAGAGGAATTTGATTGATGAATAATTTCGCAATTTGAAATGGGTGAGAGCAAGGACTCAGTTATTCCTATGGAACCAAAGCTTCGGCTAAAATGCGCTGAACGAAATGAAAATTTCAAGTATCCATATAAAGAACTTATAGGTTCATTAGTGTATTTAATGATAGGATACAGACCTGATTTGTGTTACGCCATTAAGTTCTTCAGTCAGTTTCAAAATTCTTATGATTCGTCTGATTGGAGTCATCTTAACCCGCCAGACCTAGGATGGCCCGGTGTAACACGGTTCCTAGGATGAGGGAGAAACTCTCCCCACGGTTTTGGGTGTATTATTGCTTGTATCTTCGTTAAACTTTATCGGATTTGCTCAAGATTTTTTTCTTGTGTCATTCAGTAGTTTACCGAAGGTCTCCTATGTATACTTCTATATTCTAAAAAAAGGGGAAGGGGTAATAGAAATCATTTACGGTATGTAGTCCATGTGTTTATTAAAACACTTACTATTATTAGAAAAAAATTGTAAATGTTTATGTCATGACAACTGTTCGAAAATAGACTTGAAATTGACTTTGAAGACAAGAAATTTACTAAATAGGTATAACAGGAAAACCTATAAATCTTGACATGTTCTTATAGCATAAATACCTATTGAAAAATCACAATAATAACAAAATTATATATTGGCACCATGAAATAATTAATGACCCCTTTATAATATACACTCTTCATCGGATTTCAGCGGTATGTGTTGGACAAATAAACTTCATGCAGCATCCACATCTCTTTTTGGTGTAGCTATTTTTTCACTTTTGACAGAAGTCACATTTCATTCTCTTCTCAGGTTTATCATTTTCTTGGTTAGCTGTGCTGTGCGACCCAGTACCCATGAGTTTCTGTATGAATTGGCGAGTAGAAAGTGGCAGTTGAATCAGAATTATCAGAATCAGAATTATCGGAATCAGAATTATCAGAATCTCGATAAATACCAAGAAGCTGTCGTTTTTCTTCTTCTTATTCTAATTCCCTGTTCCACGCGCGAATTTGTTCAGCCATAATATCGTCCATGATAAAATATCACTTGTATTAACTATATAACTGGTAGATATGGAAAACTGTGGAAGCACTTCCGAAAATAAATTGGTAACAACTCACTTGACTGACTAGATGGGAATGGTCACACCGTTCCTAGGATGTAGAGAGAAAGTCGCACACCCTCCCTCCCCGCACCACAAATGCAGGTAAAATTCTGAAATAATTACGTTGTGACATGGGACCGTGAACATGACACATAACTGGGCGTTGAACCCGTTAAACCACTCTAATTCGGATTTAGGACGGAAAATGTGAATGGGGTGAGAGTTTCTCCCTCATCCTAGGGATGGCGGGTTAAAAAGGTAGTTAGATATTTTGAGACGTGGCTCCTAGAGCCGCCGTCCCGGTACCTTTCGCCCTCCACTATGGGGGAGTGGGGGCCGGGGCCCCTCCTTCTACTGGGCGCCCTCCCCGTAATTAATCAGCCTTTTGCATTCACTCTTCTCCTGACTTCCGGCTTCGGCTTTCGTCTTCCCTTCCTTCACGGTTCCATTCTTTTTTTTTACTTCGCCCTCGTTGCTAAGTTGATTTTGATTCCTTTCTTCTTTTGAATATGATTTTATTATTATTATTTCTTTTTCTTCTACTCGGAGAGCCTCATAATTAATTCATTACAGTACATTTTCATTTCATTTCGTTGCTCTTATTCAATTTTCCTTTTTATTTGCCTTAGAGGCAATTTATTTTTCAATTATTTGGGACAGGTAGGTAGGATTGAGCTCTGGGCGATTCACCTACTCTGTCACATGGTAGCAGAGACATTTGCTTTTTTGCAGGTTTAATTGATCCACGATCTCTTTCAGCTGTATTCTTTTTTTTTCTCTAATTTTTTTTACTTGTTCTTTCGATCTTGCTCGATTTACTTGTACGATTTACGATCTTGTTCGTTCGTGACAATGAGTAAAGATACTCGAGGTGTCAGCGTGGCCGCTAGTGGTCGCGACAAATCCGAGCAGGCGCGCGAACAACACTGTCTTATCGGGGCACCTGGACTCTCCAACGACGAGGTGAGGTGCGACGTGTGTCGAGAACCGATAACGGCTCCCGAGATCGACAATTATTATGTCTTTTGTTCGCATTGCTGTTCCTCTTTTCACTCACTTTGTACGAATGTCCAGTACGTTAATTGGAAAAAACTTACCTTGGAGTGGCGAGCAGGGTGGAAATGCCAATCCTGTAAGGCTCCCCCCGTACCTCCACAATCTGAAGCTACTTTATTGTCACAAGTACTCGGGGATACCTTGCGTGAATTATCGATAAACTCACGTAGAGATCCCCATACAACTCATTCTTATTTAAATGATACCATTAACGCATTACCACCTTTTCAGCCTAGCAATCCGCAATCTGTTTTTCGATTTTTGCTTAAATTAAAATCTATACACGTCATTAGTCCTGATCATATTTCTTCTATAATTTACCGTTTATCACTCAACCCAAAATTTTTATACTAAGCACTTATTATCTCAATGGGAGGGTGACTTGACTTATAATACGCTTAGTGCATACATGAAAAGGGATTTATTACCGCCTACTGTTTGTTTACAATTGCAGTTACGCTACATTCATCGTTTGCAATACCCTAACGAGAACTTTAGATCTTTTGTAGACTCTATATTTTCCGCAAATTCAATTCTTAACGCATATCAGGATGAAGGTGATCTCGTTCAAGTTATTATTTCGCACGTTCACCAAAAAGATCGTCAATATTTTTTCTTTCAGGCACGGCCGAATACAAAGGCCGAACTGTATACCTTGGTTACATCCATAGAATCTTATATTCGTGATTCTGCGCCGCAATCGTCTATGTTTAATACTCCAACTACTTCTCGTAACGCTGATTATAATACTGGCAAAAATGCGAATCCTTCTTCTTTTATTAATAACTCTTACAGGTATTCTACAGGTGCTGGTACCCAAATCTCTAATGTTACGCATCCACAGGCGTCATCAACTCAACAAAATAAGGATTTATCTTCTAATAATTTTACTGCTTATCGTAATAAGTCATCTTGGTCCACTACAAACTTCACTAGCGCCAGTAAACAACCTGGTAATTCCCATGATAATCGCAGTACTACAGATAATCGTCCATCTTTCAGCACAGCTTCCGCCTCTACCCCAGCCCGTACTCATAATACACGGTCCGGGTGGCGTCAAACGAACCCCGATACCCGTGCTTCTTCTACCATTCATTCGCTCGACTATGATGTGACTTCTGTCTCCCCCGTCCCCGGGGACGGTGCGCAACGTTCCTCGGGGGCAGCGGGGGGTGGGGCTTCTGATTCCGCGAGTGAACATCGAGGTACAGGCGGGTCTTACGCCAAGTCGTAACAGCCCCAGACAGGTGCTCAAGTCGCTCCTTCCGGGGACAAACTATTTTTGCAAGACGCGTTTAGGTGCAGAACCGAACGCATGTTTCCTCTCGATAACCGTACTTCGCAGTTCACTGTCCTTCTAGACGATCGACCTTGCCCGGCGTTGTTGGATACTGGTTCCACGACGACGGCATGCAATTTAAAATTTGTCGAAATTAATTTTCCTACTAAGCTCCATACTGCACGAACCATCAACCCCCGTCACATCACGGTCGGGAACGGACAGGCTGTGACGTCTACTTCTCAAATTAACTTTCGAATACGAATTGCAGATTATACCTGGGATAAGAACTTTCTTATCATTCCTGCACTGTCTTTTCCTGTCGTGATTGGGATGAATTTCATGACTCGGGCGGGTGTAATCTATAATGTCGGCGCTGGACACATTTCCTTCCAGCATCGTCCTGATATTATTGTGCCACTAGATGTAGATTTAAATAACCATTCTCTTTCAAAACAAAAGACTAAACCTACTCACGTTCTCCGAAGCCGCACCCTCCAAATTAACCCTTAAATTTGATAGGGGCGTCTTGGGGGAGGAGTGAGACGTGGCTCCTAGAGCCGCCGTCCCTGTACCTTTCCCCCGCCACTATGGGGGAGTGGGGGCCGGGGCCCCTCCTTCTACTGAGCGCCCTCCCCGCATTTAATCAGCCTTTTGCATTCACTCTTGTCCTGACTTCCGGCTTCGGCTTTCGTCTTCCCTTCCTTCACGGTTCCATTCTTTTTCTTACTTCGCCGTTGGGCCACGTAAGTTTTCCTTCGGGAGACTTTTGATTCCTAATTCTTTTCCTTTCTATCGATAATTTGCGTTAATTTTTCTATTTTTGGTGGTGTGCCTGTTTTATTTTATTTAACTCGTTGCTAAGTTGATTTTGATTCCTTTCTTCTTTTGAATATCATTTTATTATTATTATTTCTTTTTCTTCTACTCGGAGAGCCTCATAATTAATTCATTACAGTACATTTTCATTTCATTTCGTTGCTTTTATTCAATTTTCCTTTTTATTTGCCTTAGAGGCAATTTATTTTTCAATTATTTGGGACAGGTAGGTAGGATTGAGCTCTGGGCGATTCACCTACTCTGTCACAATTTAAAACATATCGTCAACAGATCTATCATTAAAGTTCAAGAAATTCAGTTCAATTTTTAAAGTGACTGCCTTTGCAGATGCTGACTTCACAAATGACGTTAATGATAGGAAAAGCATCATTGGCTACATCGCCAAGTTGAATGACAACATAGTTAGCTGGAGATCAAAGAAACAATCAAATGTAGCTCTTAGTAGTGCTGCAAGCAAATATCAAGTGATATTGTCTGTGATGAATTAAAGCATGAAATTGTGGTTTATGAAGATAATCAGGCATGCGTTAAAATGGCTACTACTTATGAAACGAAGAGAACTAAACACGTGAATGTCAAGCACCATTTTGATAAAGACTCAGTTGAGAAAGGATTAGTGAAACTAGAGTACATTCCTACAGAACTTCAAATCGCTGATGTAATGGCAAAGGCTCTTCCAGCAAAACAATTTGTAAATTTACGAAACTACTTGAACTTGTTGTGATGCTACTCTGTGATATTGTACAGTTTTTGTTAAAGTTTGAATCACTATGCGTCAGCTGCGTCGGTGGTCCACGTGAGCGTGCGGTTGTCTTTTTTCTTGGCATCGGGTGGTATCATTTCCACTAGGGGGCGAAGAGGAGGTGCGGCTCGTGGTAAGGCTCGGTGATAGAAATTGATGAGGCCGAGGAATGTTCGAAGCTCGTGGACGGTGTTGGGTCGAGGGAATTTCTTGATGAGAGCCGTGCGTTCCGGTAGGGGTGTGATCCCGTCGGCTGAAACGTTATGGCCGAGAAATTTGACTGACGGTCGAGCGAGCTGGCATTTGGCTGTATTTATTTGTAGGCCGTATTTAGCGAGGGTCTCGAGGAGCGTGCTTACGTGGGTGTAGTGTTCAGACGGGGTGGCCGAGGCGACCAGTATGTCATCGAGGTAACAGTACACGAAAGGTAGGTTGCGTAGGACGTGGTCCATGTAGCGTTGCCACGTTTGCGCTGCGTTTCGTAAGCCGAAATTCATTCGTTTGAATTGGTAGGCGCTGAAGGGTGTCAGGATCGTTGTTTTTGGCACGTCGCGTTCGCTGATTTTGCAGTGAAAAAATGCGCGGGCGAGGTCGAACGTTCTGTACACGGTAGTCCCGTACAGGGCTGTTGTGAAGTCGTGTAGGTGTGGGACGGTGTAGCGATCCGGTATAGTTAATCGATTCAGCGCTCTGTAGTCACCGACGGGGCGAATGTCACCGTCGGGTTTCGGGACGATGTGGAGTGCGCTGGACCAGGGCGCTTCCGAAGGTTCGATGACCCCCGCCGCTAATAATTCGCCGAAATGGGCCTTTGCTTTTGCGTAAAGGTCCTGTGATAATCGGCGAAGTTTCGCATGACACGAGGGTCCCTTCGTGACGATGTGATGTTCGACAGGGGCGTCGCATGGTGTGCCGGAAGGATTGTAGCCATCAAGGAGGGCTTGAAATCGAGGCTCGTTCGCTGTCGTCGTGCAGATTTACTGGCTCGGAGGTACAAGTTCTACTGTACCGGTGATATACCGCTGCGTGGCCGCGTTGATGAGTCGGGCGTTGGGTAGGTCAACGAGTAGGCCGTGGTACGTCAAAAAATCGGAGCCGAGGATCGGTGTCGATACGTCGGCGACTGTGAAGGTCCACTCGTACGGAGGGAGATCAGGTAGGTGTACTGAGGCGGAGTGTGTTCCTTACATCTTGATCTGGGTGCCATTTGCGGCACGTAGAGCGCTTGGACGTGTGGTTTTTCGACGTAGGAGGGTGTTCGGGTCGATCGAGACGTCGGAGCCGGTATCAACTAGGAAGTGTAGGGCGGTTCGCTAGCATCTGATGAAGAGCCGAGATGTTGGTGGGTTGCGCACGGCCATTACGGCTGGTCGGGCCGTGCGTTGGCGTTTTCCGACGGTTTCGTGCGCCAGCTGCAGGGGCTGCAGCATTCCTGTGCTCGGGGGCCCCATGTGCGAAGCATAGGGTGGTCGTCGGGCGTCGATGTCGGCTGCGTCGGCGAGCGCTGTTGTCGTCTGTTGTGTATCACTTCAACCTCTTCGGAGACGGTAGCCACCCGAGGAGGCGGGGCGAAGGGTAGGAGGCGATCGGCGAGCGCAGCGAGTTTCATGATGTCGGGTTCGTCACGCGCCGCTATGTGTAGGCGAATGCTCTCTGGGAGGGCGCGGAGAAAAAACTGTCGGACGAGTGGTGTCGGTGTGTCAGCCGGGAGTGCTCGGGTGAGTCGGCGAGCGAGGACTGACGGTAGCTCTGCGTGTAGCTAGAAGGCGGGTTTTCAACGTCTGGTAGCTGTTGGCGTTCGAAGGGTTGAGGTCGGCACAGAGATCCGCTTGTCGGGGCTCGAGTGCGAGGAATGCTCGGGCGAACTTCGCATGTGGCGTCGTGAGGCCTTCGTGTGCGAGTATGATCTCGAGTTGTGCGAACCAGAGGTGCGGAAATGCGGGGTCGAACGGCCGGAGCTTGAGGAGCGATGGCGTACTCGCTTCGGGAGTTGTCTTCGTTTTCAGCTCCGTCATCTTCGTTTTCTTTGAAGGTGCCAGTCCGTTGAGGTGTCAGCAGGAAGTGTGCTAGGCGCGGGCGTCTGTTTCCTTATATAAGGATCGGAGATGGTGGGGCGAAGTAGCGGGAGGCGCTGCGATAGCCGTCGAGGCGGGCGTCGAAGTGGGGCGCCGCTGTGGCGTCGGTGGGGGCCGCGCGTGGTGGGGCGCGTTGATGCGGAGGCGGTGCTACGACGCAGTCGAACGGCGGACGCTGAGCGGCGTTGTCGACGTCGGTTGGTCACCAGTGTAGTGATGTAAAATTGTAAATTGTAAATTGTAAGTCGGATCACTCAGGAATGGGGGTCGGTTGCCCCAAAGCACGGAAGCCTATTGGCTTATTGTACTTTTCCTGAGTGTCCTAGCTTAATCAAATAACCCCAGTCCCCTGGTGAGGGTTGTAAGGTTTTTGATTATATTTTCGCTGGGAAATTCCCTCATTGGGGTTGAGGCCCCAAAGAGGTTGTGCCTGCGCTGAGCGAGTGCTGGGCACTCAAATATTATGTGGGATGCTTTTTCGTCTGTCTCCTCACATAGTCTGCATTGGGTTGTTTGTTGTGTGACCCCTATGCGGTTTAGGTGGAAGCGCAGGGGGAGGAAGCCGGTTAATAGGCCGACTATTTGCCTCAGCTCTCTGCGGTTCAGTCTAAGGAGCTCCTCAGTAGCGTTGGAGTTGGGTCTGGCCATCATCCGTTTACTGTGAGCGTGTCCATCTATGCGTGACCATCTTTTGGTGGTCTGTGAGCGAACCCACCGGTTGATGGCCCCTCTGATGGTGGTTTTTGGTAGGCCGACCGCTGGTTCTGGGCCAGTGAAGGGTGTTTGAGAGCCCTTTCTGGCGAGTGAATCGGCGTTTTCGTTGCCTATAATTCCTCTATGGCCTGGCACCCACTCCAGAGTAACTCTGTTGTGTTTCGCCAGGGCGTTGAGGGTTTGCATACAGTCCCAGACCACTCTAGATGAGACGATGGGGGCTGTAAGTGCTTTTATTGATGCTTGGCTATCCGAGAGTATGCGGGTGTGGGATCCACGGTGTCCCCTCCTCAGGCTCTCAG
Source organism: Leptopterna dolabrata (assembly GCA_954871275.1). Lineage (NCBI taxonomy): Eukaryota > Metazoa > Arthropoda > Insecta > Hemiptera > Miridae > Leptopterna > Leptopterna dolabrata. The sequence goes on from OX940974.1 coordinate 157,265,862, forward strand.
AAGCCGCAGCATCAATTGCCACTATTTCTGCCTGGAATACAGAGGTGAAATTCCCCAGTGGGGTTGAAAAGTCCCACCTGGGTCCTGCCCCGTATACTCCGGCACCAGTGCCGTCATCCATTTTTGATCCATCTGTGTACCAGATTATATCATTGGAGCAGCATTTTTTCCAACCATGCCCCGCCCACATCAGCACGGATGCGTATGGGTGTGGTTGATGGAGGGTTTTTGGCATAACATCCGCCACCATGTCAAGTAGTGGTTCTTGTATAGCCTTTAGTATATTGGTATGGCCTGGGTGGGGTGTGTCCCGCCAGGTACCATTCCATTTCAGCCTCAGGGAGGCCATTGCGGCCTCCCCTTTAATGTAGATATCTATTGGGGGTAAGCCCAGTAGAATCTCCATGGCTGCAGTGGGTGTACCATGCATTGCACCTGTGATGGTTAGACAGGCCAGTCGTTGTACACTGGTAAGGGTTTGGCAGGCCCCTACCTGACTGACCTTCGGCCACCACACAGCGCAGCAGTACGTAAGAATGGGTCGTACTATCGCGGTATAAATCCAGTGGACCATCCGCGGCTGTAGGCCCCATGTTTTTCCGCAACTGCGTTTTGCGCACATAAGGGCTCCCTTGCCCCTATTTGCTATGTACTCGAGGTGTTTGTTCCAGGTGAGCGTTGCATCCAGGTAGACGCCCAGATACTTCACCCCACGCTGGAATGACACCTTTGAGTTGTAAAACCGGGGTTCTGAGAGACCTCTCAGATTCCTCCTTCTTGTGAATTGAACCAGCGTGGTTTTATTTGGGTTTACATTTAGGCCCTCTGTGCCACACCAGTCTTCCACTGCTTTCAGAGCTGACTGTGTCAGATCTGAGACTGTGCTGACAAAGGGACCCCTAACTAGGATTACCACATCATCAGCATAGCCCTGTACGTAGAGGCCTTGACCACTGAGTTTCTCCAGCAGAGAGTCCACAACAAGGTCCCACAGAAGGGGGGACAAAACCCCGCCCTGCGGGCAACCCCTTGCCACAGACATCCCCACGGACTCCCCAAGGAGCTCAGCCTCTACTGTCCTGCTAGTCAGCATGGTACTTATCCACCTACACAGGGTGGTGTTTGTTCCATGCCGGCGCGCTGAGTTTATAATTGAGTCTACAGAGGTATTGTCAAAAGCGCCCTCTATATCCAGAAATATACCTATGGCAAATTCTTTAGTTGCTAGCACCGATTCCACCTGTGACACCAGGTGGTGCAGTGCTGCCTCACAGGATTTGCCCGGTTGATAGGCAAACTGATTGGTGTGTAGAGGCCTCTCTGTGAGAGAGGTTTCCCTCAGATACCTATCAACCAGTTTCTCTAATGTCTTCAAAATGAAGGACGTTAGACAGATGGGTCTGAACGCCTTTGCCTGGTTGTACCAAGGTTTCCCTGGCTTAGGCAGAAAGATGACCCTTGCTTTGCTCCATCTTTGGGGTATTGTGCCTGTAGCCAGGCAGGCCCTAAAGAGTGCACTCAGGATCCTGGCTACCCCATGGCCCCCTTCCTGAAGCAGTTTGGGGATAATGCCATCTGGGCCCGGCGATTTGTATGGGCTGAAGGTGCTGATAGCCCACTTTGTGCGTTCAATGGAGACCACACCCTTTGCCACTTCCCAGTCTGCCCTGGTTGCTCTCATACCCTGAGCGCCGGTTGGTGGTTGAGGTGGGGGTCCCCGAACGTCAGTCACCGCCGAGCCAGGGAAGTGAGTCTCTAGTAGGAGCGCTAGAGTGTCCCCGGCTGTTGTGGTGTAGCTTCCATCTGGTTTAACTAGTGTGCCAATTGGATTGATAGGAGCCTTAGAAAGGACTCTTTGGAGTCTTGCACATTCCGAGGTTTTTTCCACCTCTTCACAGAACTTCCTCCATGTGTCCCTTTGTGATTTCCTTATAAGACTCCTGAGTTGGGCCAGCTTGGTCTTATAAGCGTCCCAGTTGCCCGTCTTTTGCGCCCTATTATATAGTTTGCGTGTTTCACGCCTAGTGACTTCTATTTCCCTATTCCACCAGGGGACCCCGGTGGTTGAGAGTTTAGTTGTCATAGGAGTGTGATTATTGAATGAGGTGAGTAGTGCCTCTTCTAATTCTCCCGCTACCGCCTCAATATCAACTATATTGTGTAATTTGGTCCGAGTTCCTCTCAACCAGCCCTCCACTTCCTCCCTATAGGCTTCCCAGTTCGTCTTCCGAGGATCGCGGTAGGATTGCTGCGTTTTACCCACACCTTGGATTTCCACAACAATATACCTATGATCCGAGTAGGAGGGAGTATCGGATACGAACCATTTCTTTATTCTTTGATCTAGTGGAGGGGTAATAATGGTAATGTCAAGGACCTCTTTCCTATTTATGGTGACAAATGTTGGTTTGTTTCCCCGGTTTGCTACATATAGATTACTAGCTACCAGGTAGTCAAACAAGCATCTACCTCTGGTGTTGGTGTCGGTGCTTCCCCAGGCAACATGGTGGGCGTTGGCATCCGCGCCGACTAGGAGCTGCACATTGTCCGTGCGGCATTTTTCGACAAGGTCCGGCACCTCCACGGGTGGTGGCCCCTCCGATGAGTTTCCCGGAAAGTAGGCTGAGGCAGTTATTATGTGCTCCCTTTGGCCATTTTCAGAGAGGGTTATCTTCACTGCTACTAAATCCCTGAAACAGAACTCAGACATAGTTAGTGAATTGATGTCATTTTTGACAAATACGCAGGCACGTACATCATCCACGCAATCGCGTTTGTAGATTAACTTACCTCCTGCGTTGTTGAGGCCCATGATTCTGCCCCGGTAGACCCAGGGTTCTTGAATCAGGGCGACGTCGTAGTTGCCAGCTGCGAGCAGCTGGCATAGGGCAGCTGTCGCCACCTTGTTATGCTGCAGGTTTATCTGAATGACCCGCAGCATCACTCGGTGGTGTGGACAGCTGCCTAAAGGTGACTCTCCGGGTGTGGAAGTGGGGTTTAAAGTTGTGCCCCTTCAACCATTCCAGAGAGCCCTTATCTATTTTCAGCACGAGCTCTAGCCCTCTCTCATCCGCTCGGCTGAACAAAAGGCGCCATTCCTTCGTTGAGAGTCCAGGATTCTGGATCTCAAACAAAGGAAGTAGCTTCCTTGCGTCGGATCGATCAAGGAAGTCGGTGGGGATCCAGACCCCAACCTTCACCTGATCCTCCAACAGCATTTTTGCGTGCCCCGTCCGGAGGGTGGCACCATCCCAAGGCCGCAGCACCCCAACCCTTTCCTCCAGCCAACCCTTCGACTGGCTGTTGGAGCAGGTCAGGTGGACCACACCATTGCTGGTATAGCCGTTTGTGAACTGCGGACCCTGGCCGGGCGCCTCCAGGAACGTTGCCTGCACTATTGCTCCCAGGACCAAGTTGGCTTCCACGTCCGATAGTCGTTCCACGGGGTGGTTGCCGTGTACTACGACCATCTTGGTGGTGGAGAGTGCACCGCTGTACCCGCCAGAGCTGTCACCCTGAGGTGATGCTCCGGATTGGGCCACGGTCTCTCCCCGTGCCTTCTTGATCCTAGGCATTGAGGCCGAGGGGGGGGTGGTGTGGGGGGTGCGTGGCCGTTTACCCGGCGTACTCGCCCCCACTCCACTCCCACCCGGTCCCACTGCCAGAGGTGGGCGGAAACCCGCTCCAGAGACGCCACCGGGTACAAGGGGTTCAACGCTGATTAGCGTTTCTGCCCCTTGTGAGGTGGTTGCTCCTTCACGGGTCCCCGTCGCTCCGGCATCAGGAACAGGCTTCCCCGACCTCTTTCTCCTACGAGGCTTAATGGGCTCCCCTCTATCGAGAGCCCTTTGTCTGGCCGCCTTCCTCAGCTGAGCGCCAGAGGGTCGGCGGCCCAAACTTTGTGTGCTGGTGGATTGCTCTTGAGAAGCGCCACCTGCGCCTGTGCAATCCATGGATGTCGGGGTTTGTTCAGCCCCAACTTCCGAGATTGCCATTTCTGTCAGTGAGGTGGAGAGTTCAGAGCAGCTCTCTTCCTCACTGACAGTGGTTGGTAAATGTAAATTTTTATTTTCGTTCTTCTTCGTTTTGATCCCACGAGAAGCTAGGGAAAGGGTCGTCCACCCATACAGAGCCCCGCATGTATAGGCAAGCCTAAGTACACCCAGGGGGTCGGCCGGTACCCTGGGGGCAGCCGTTAGATGTGCACATTGCCCTCTGCACCATGCAGACCATCAGCACGGCGTGTACACCTTGGTCTTGAGGGTTGTCTACTCTTAGTTGCCGTGTGCAATGGCCCACACCATCCAGTGATCAACACACTCCAAGGAGGTGCGATCGTGCAATAGATGGTGTGCGCCACGGACTAAGCCCCCCCACCAACGGCAAGGTGGTAGACGCGAGGGGGGTGTAGTGATGTAGGAAGCAACAGACGAGGCCGGAAGTTAGCTTGAGAATGGTTATCTATTTTGTGGCCCCTGGCTCTTTTATATTCCCCTGACATGATCAGAGGGGGGTTGGGGGGTCCCCACTCTGAGGTACTTCATGTTAGCACAATACATGAGTTGTGGAGGAGCAGCCGATCACAACAATAACCCTACATAAACTACACTTTCTATGCCAACGCCAGTAGTAACCCATTCCGTTCGAATCGTGAGGAGTTCCATTTGAGACGTCCGGCAAGTCGGATCGCTTGTCATTTACCTGTTGTCACAAGTCGTAACTGACTTTTCTCGTGCGTTGTTTCGATCATTTTTATGCCGTCTTTGATTGGTATAACTTGGTGAGCCCTTACTTGTCTGAGTTGACTTATAGTCCCACTGATCTCTGGTGATTTCAAGACTTTATTTAATAAAGTTTTTTCGAGGAAAGCAATCGGTTGACGGTCTGCAACAAGGGGAATAACAGACAGGACTTGATGATGGCTTCTACCTTAGTGAACATAGTAGAAAGCTCTCTTTCAGTAAACGGATGGTCCCCTAATTCCTTGAGCTGAAGAGTCTTCACAGATTTGATGTTGGATTCCCAACTACCACCCACGCGGAGGGATGCAGCAGGATTAAAGTGCCAACGAACGTCAAGATGAGCTGTGTGGCTTATGATAGCAGCTTGATGCTCATCATAGTTGTACCAGTTAAATCATTCTCGAAGGTATCCCACAGTACCTCTGAAATTAGTACGCATTGTTTTAATGCGTCGATTTAATGACAGATCACATTGAGAGGACCGTCGAAGTCAATGCCACAATTCAAAAATGACCACAGTCAGAATATACATTGGCAGGTAAGCCTTTCCTTGAAGAAAAACGAACGTAATGAGTTTCACTGCGTCGATTTGATGAATGATGACATGAGAGGACCGGCGAAGTCAATGCCACAATTCGAAACTGGTCTTACCCCACCAAAACGAGATATATGAAGGTTGCCCATAAATTGTATGTTCTCAGATCTAGAGAATCGTAAGCAAGTGAAACACTTGGATAGATCTAGTCTTACAATGTTCCTAGCTCTGGGGAGCCAGTACTTCTGCCTCAAAAAATCCAGCACACTAGATGGTCCAGCATGGTGATTCTTCTGATGGTAGTGGGTGTGAGCCCCTAATATTCCTGATATTGCGTTAACTTTTGCCTGTCGGCCTCCACCTACCTTGGGTGGGTTGGGGGCCAGGCAACGCCGGGCTCCTGAAGGGAGCAGAATTGATGGTATTGGGACTTGAGACACACAACGCCGGGATTCAGTGGTAAATGGGAAAATGTTATTGATATCTAAATAGGCCTTAATGATAAGCTACTCCCTAATTCCTACCTACTTCCTCCCAAGGGCTATTGTGCGTGAATTACCCGGTTTACGCCCGACTGTACGACGATCGCGGAAACGGACGGGAATGAAATTTCTCGGGGTGGTCCACGTACCTTTCGATCCTGCTCCTCCGACCTGGAAACGAGCTAAGTCCCAGTCGTGCCGGTGTCGGATGGTGTGCTGGCTCTGTCGGCGTAGTACCAAGGATCGGGCCAGCTGATAGGTACCTCTTCCGATGGCACTGCGGTTGAGGGGTCGGGTCCGTGGCTCGAAGGATGCTTCTTGTTCGGGTTCCCGAACTCAACGACGTGTTTTCCTTGTCTTTCCTGCTCTACGTTTTATTCTTCGATTGGTGGGGTATTGTTTTTCCACCAATCGTAATGCGCGAACACAGGCGCGTGTTGCCGAGGACGCAATGAGCTCCTGGGTCAGCGCCCTTTGTAAATGGGGCACAAAGAATGTCGAGGCGATCGGTGAAATGAATATTTTTCGCTGAATCGGGTCTGACATCTCCCCCCTCCAAATGAGAGGAAGGATCAAAGATCGTTCCGAGTCCTTGCTACGTTGGCGGATGGACCTGGGATGCTGGGTGGACCATGGATGCTGGTTGGACCATGGATGCTGAGTGGACCATGGATGCTGGTTGGACCATGGATGCTGATTGGACCATGTATGCTGACTGTAGTAGCACTTTGCAGTTGTTGTTTGCTAATGTGTACCACCGGTGGTCTGTTTGCCTTTGATGGTTGTTTTCGGAATGTTCATTATTGATTTACGCGGACTTTCGCGGTGTAGAAACGTTGCGGCCGATCCTTGGGAGGTTTGGGAGGCAAAAAAATCTATCGGATTTCGTACATTTATATCTAGTATGTAGTATAGTTATGTAGTAAGTTGGAAGAGCACCAAGCGCGCAAACATGTGTTGGAGCTTCCCTTAAGTTTTGTTTTCTTGTACAATATTGGTATAGTATAATATATATATTTTTTTTTTCTTTTCATTCTTCGCAATCTCCACTTATTTATTTATTTTAACTTACTTAACTTTAACTTACTTATTTATTTATTTACTTAAGTTTATTTTCACAAGTTTTTTTTTCATAAGTCTCATTACAGTTGTATTGACAGATAGACATTGTAACATTTGATTGAACTATCCATGAGGTAGCTCATAATAATAGCTGTGCTATCTCAACCCGTCTAAAGTCGCACCTTGAATTTTAGTCAATCTTTCCTACGTCTACTCTTAACCTATTTATAATTGGTACTATAACCTTGATAATATCATATTCTTGATAATAAATGAATAACTGATTAATAGAAATTGATAATATTAGCCTGCATAAAGAACTCAGTATTTGTTGTCTGCTTAAGGGCAGTTGTCTTCGTATTTTATAGAATAATATAATAAAGGTGTTGATATATTATAATATACAACAATACAATTTACAAATCTATAATATGTATTTAACGACATGTATACCAGAGTTACAATCTAGTTTCTCTTCAATATTTTTGTGTGCATATTAGTTCTATATTGTTAAAATTTGTTTTTATTTTTATTTTTTCTCATATTTATTTATTTTTGCCTTAATTATGTGCGCATTTAGTCTCACGTAAAGTCAATAATATGTATTGTATGCTATTTGTACACTCCTGTTTGGTTCTATGACGTCCATTGTGTCATTTGTTGTGAATGGTAGTGTTTGTGTTTCCTCAAGCTGCGTATTTAATGTTCGTAATTGATCGTAAGTTTTCCTGGGATCGTGTAAGCTTTCAGAGAGCACATGAAGCTTCGCGAAACCAAAGAAATTGAAGAACGACTCATTGTCAATTTGAATTTGGAGTAATGATACTATAGTTTGTTCGACATACAGATCTATTGTGCTGTGGATTGCAAGGTGTTCATTCTGACCCCGTAGTTGGTCGGTTGCAAGTTTTTCTTGGTTCAGCAAATCCATGTACGTAGACTTGGTTTGATTTAGGATGTGATGCAGGGTCGTGTCTGTCCACATTTTAAATTTATCATTGAACTTAATTGTTTGCCGTTGGGTTTTCATCAGTGTATGCAAGGTGTTATTTATTGCTTTCTCAGATTCTTCGCCTAAGTTCCCCCACAAATAATGATTAATTTCTCCTACGATGGGTATTATTGCTCTGGGTTTACGTGTTATCTTATTGTACAGGAACAGTTCCAAGATTTCTAGTTGGCGGTGGATCCTAGTAATAGCGTTTCGGAGGTTGGCATCACGGGACCTAACGGAAATGTGATCATAGCAAAGCCGTAGGTAATATTCGCTTCGAGCGCGAAATCCATATGTCTTTCCACATAAGTAGCTATAAAGGGGGGATTCTAGCACAGCCTTGAAAGCGATAGGTTCAATGCACTCAGGCGTAGAAATAAGATGAGGAGAAAAAACTGGATCCCACCTGTACGGAACCAGAAGTATGGAGTCTGTGGGTATGAGCGCAGTTGACCTCGATTGACCCCTTGTGCTTGTTTGACAGAGTTGGTAAAGATAATATTATGCGTCTATCACGGACGGACAAATAAAAAAACTGTGGTGCCAAGGCTGGGATGCGAACCTGGGCCAGCCGTATGGGAAGCCGTTACACAAGTCATTGTGCCAATGATAGCTACTTAAGATAAACGGGTTAATAAATGATTATACGAGCTCACACGAATTATTGTGTGGCTACTACCTTATCTATTCAATACTGACATCCTCTAATGTAGGTAGTTAATTACCTATAACTAGTTACCTATTAATGCTAAGAAATGGAAAAGGGGAAATAAAAAGTTATAGGTAATTTTAAGACCATTTATTCATGTTAACGCTGCCTTATCACCATCAGGTCTGGTCATGTTCCGTTGCCCCTTCTCGTGCTCCCGTTGCCCGATCCGGGAGACAGTCAGTCGTTTACGAGCCGCCCCCACGTTCCGATATAGTGCAACGCGAAACTTAACGCGACACATATTGTGCTTCCGCGGGTGAACCATCAATAGAGTACCTAGGTAGGGTTGCACCATCCTTTCCCTTTCTGCCGGCTTCCTTGATCCCTCATCTATTCCCTGTCTTGTTATATTATGGTTTAAATCCCTGCGCGAATCATCCCCCGGAGTCAGAGAAGGTAAGGTAGCTGTAATTGTAATGTAATTCTTTGTTCTGGAGCATACTCCAGTGGTCCTTTTCCTGGTATAATTTGCAAACATAGTTTTCAAGCTATCGAAGGTATTGCACATGTGGCAATAACATTTTGGTCACTGTCGAGCACGGATACAGTTTGTTAAAAAAAACAAAAAAACCTTACCTGTTTTGTAATAATAATTGAATAAAATTTGTAATTAAAGTTTCTGGTTGCTTTGCAATAAAATCGTCAATCTCGTGGTAGGTATCGTGTATGGATCTTGTTTCAGGCGTGAACCTTCCTATTGACGGTCTAAGCAGTGTAATCGTTAAATTTGTGTCCTTTTGAAATCTTGTTGCGTTCGCGTATCGGAGAATTAATACGGAATCCCCGTTTGAGTTCTTGGGAATCGGCAACGTGCTCCTGGAATCGGGTGACGGGGGGAGCCTTGTTCATGAGTAGATAGGTACCTACATGTTGAGTTCAGATAGTCCTTGTTCGTAAGATTGCTCTCAGATTTCTTGTTCTTGTCCTTACAAGAAAATCCTGAATCCTCGTTGAAACTTGACGTCTCATTTTATCAAGATTTAGATATTGCATCTTGCAGCTAACTTGATAGTTTGTGTGAATTGAATCTGAAGTCCGATCCACAATTGAAACATTGTGATCGGTGCCTACCTGTTTTAGTCCAGATTAGTGGAACTTGTTGATATTATTGAATACACCTTGGTCTCGTATCTTGTCGAGCAATAATATTTTGTATGCTTCTATTTGTTATACCTACCTACTTTTGAATTTTACATCTTTCTAATAGGTACACATTTATTGTCATTTGATTTGAATTTGTGTAGGCATCAATATTGGTTAGGGGTATGAGGCATATGTGATATAGTTACGAGTGATATGTGCGGGAGTGTATAGATTGATTCTATGGCGATTTGGCAACTGGAGTTATAATATTGACGTATTATTTCCCTCCTCAAATCCTATTAGTACTTTATTTCCTACATTCCTTGTTTCATAGTTCCTGTGTAGGTACCTTTCTTATTGAATATAAATAATGGCTGGCAAAGTTCGCGTAAAGATTCTTACTGCCAAGGTTGCTCAACTTGCTGCTCGTATTGAAGCCATCTCAGCGCTTTCGAAAAATCTTACGTCAGAAACTACGCCGTTATTGGTTCAGCAAGCCAAGGAATTGGATAAGATTGTAACTGTTTTTGAAGAATCGTGTGTCGAGCTGGAGGAGGTTCGGTTGGAAATAGACGAAAGCTATACTCCGTCTTTTGACAAACTTAACGAAATTTCACAAATGGTTTGCGAAATAAAAGTTGCATTAGGTAAGGTGGTTCCTGAAGCCGAACCAGCCGCCCAGCGGCCTTCTCGTGGTAGCGTAGGGCCAGCTATTTGTAAGGTGAAGCTTGAACCAATAAAGCTGACGACTTTTGAGGGTTTACCTGAAAATTGGACACCTTTTTACCAACAGTTTTTGGAATTGATAGATCAGAATGAGGAGCTCACAGATCTTCAGAAGGTAAGCTACCTCGTTTCGCACTTGACAGGTTCCGCAAAAAGCATAATCGCCGGTATCCCACCTACGGAGGCCAACTATGGTTTAGTATTCCAAACATTGAAAAATCGTTTTGAAGATAAGCGGGCTCTAGGTCATTATTTCCTTGATAAAATAATGAATTTTAAGCCGATTTTGCAGGAATCAGAAAAGGGGCTTAACTCGTTTCTGGAAGAATTTGTGGGTTCTGCAGCTGCTATGAAAAAATTGATGCGAACTGCTGATTTGTTTGACTTTTGTTTGGTGCATCTTGCTACTAAAAAACTGGACGTTGAAACCGTCAGGCATTTTGATATGGCTCATCGTGGAGTCGACTTGCCGAAATTTGATGAATTGGTAGACTTTGTTCGCGCTCAAACAAAAATCATTGCACGTTCAAAAAAGCTGGTGGCCCTTCCTAAAACTGTTAATTCGTCAAACTCGAAAAATCCTCAGGTATTCGTAGCTCAGGAATCGACCGCCTTTGAAAAGCCTAGTGAAAGTTCGCCATCACATAAACAATTTGAAAATTCTAGTATGGATAGATCCTGTCCATGTTGCCGTTCAAAATTTTGGCATCCTTTGGAAAAATGCAAAACTTTTTTGAAAATGGGTTCGAAGCAGCGCTTTGAGTTTGTGAAGAGGTCTCGTCATTGCTATCGATGTCTCGCCAAAAATTTTTCGAAATCATGCACATCGAGCTCAAGTACTTGTTCGAAATGTCAACGTTCGCATAACGATCTAATCCATTTCAGCGATCCTCTTCCTTTGCCCTCGCCAGAAACTCTAGTACCAACGTTGTCGGCAGCTGCTGCTACATATCACTCTCCCGCTGCTTGTAGCCCCTCATCGCCTTTGACGGCTGCTTCGAGTATGTCATTTTATTGCTCTACGGTTTTGCTCGCTACAGCTCAGGTTACGGTGATGGATAGATTTGGCCATCCCGTTGTTCTCAGGGCGCTTCTGGATAATGGATCCCAGTCTCATTTTCTTCGGAAAGCTTGTTGTGAGAAATTGGGTCTTAATACTCGTCCTCTGCATTCGATGGTTAAATGTTTGGGAAAGGGAACAGCTCCTGTCCAGGAATTGACTTCGTTCACGTTCCGATCGAGAGTGAATCCGGACGTTCAGTTTTCCATCGATGCTTTGGTGATGGGAGGATTTGACTGACCATATACCCGCAGTTCCAGTTGATTTGACGGAATTGGCGCATCTTGTGGATTTGGACTTGGCCGATCAGACGTTCAGTATACCTGGACCTATTGATTTGCTTATTGGAGCTCAATTGTGGCCAATGATTTGCGGTAGTCGTAAAATAGTAGGACCCCCTAACTTGCCAGTGGGTCTCGAGTCTTCCCTGGGATGGTTGATCATGGGTTCATCCCCTTCAGTATCACAGTCATCAACGAGTGTACATTTCTCGTCACTTGAGGAACCGGTGGACAAGCTGTTGGAGAAATTTTGGCTTACTGAAGAGGCACCATTGGCTCCAACTAGGTCCCCGGATGATGACAATTGTGAACAGCTCTTCACCCAGACTGTTCAGAGGAATGATGATGGAAGATTTGTTGTAGCTCTGCCCTTCCGTCTTTCTCCCCAACTGCTTGGTGACTCGTTCAACATGGCAACTCGTAGGTTTTTGGCTCTTGAACGACGCTTGTCGAAAACTCCAGAAATACATCGACAGTATGCTGAAGTAATGAAGGGATATTTGGATGAGGGCTATCTCTCGGTGGTTCCCCCCGATCAATTGAATCGACTTGGTTCTTCGTACTACATCCCACATCATGGTGTACTAAAGCCAGAGAGTACTAGTACTCCGCTTCGCGTGGTCCTTAATGCAAGTGCCAAAACCTCCTCGGGTCTCTCATTGAATGATATCCTGCATATTGGTCCAAAGCTTCAGAACGACTTGGTCTCTGTGTTGTTGAACTTTAGACTGTTCCAGTATACCCTAACTGCCGACGTCAGACAAATGTATCTTCGCATTATGATACGCCCGGAGGATCGCCGATTCCTGCGCATCATTTGGCGTTTTGTCCACATGAGAAATTGCGGATCTATGAAATGAACACGGTGGTCTTTGGGGTTGCCCCATCACCATATCTTGCTTTGCGTGTCATTCATGAACTGATTGCTCTTGAGGGAAATAGGCTGCCCTTGGCTGCCAATAGTGCCCGGCAGGATATGTATGTGGACGATTATCTTTCCTCTGTTTCATCGGAAATGGAAGCATGTTCCTTGCAGCAACAGATGAATGCCTTGTTCTTGGCAGGCTCATTTACCCTTGCTAAGTGGGCTTCCAATTCGCTATCTGTTCTATCTTCAATCCCTGAGGAGCTGAGGTCTTTTGGACAGTTATCATTGGATAAAGAGACATCAGTGAAGGTACTGGGGCTCCAGTGGAACCCAGCTCAGGATGTGTTCTCGGTCAAAGTAAATGTGCCCCCGGCTGTCTGTACTAAGCGAGCTATGTTGTCGGCAATTGCAAGGATTTTTGATCCCTTGGGATTCTTGGCGCCTTTGACTACTATGGCTAAGGGTTTCATCAAGACTTTGTGGGCTCTTCATTTGGATTGGGATCAAACTCCATCGGAGGCTGTGTGTCGTCAGTGGAAGGAGTTTCTGTATGAGCTACCCTTGTTACATGATTGGTGCATTCCCCGCCATACTTTTATCACGCCAGGAGCTTGCTCGGCCCTTGTTGGATTTTCAGATGCCTCACAGACAGCATACGGAGCGGTGCTGTATGTTTTAACTAGATTGCAGAGTGGTGATGTCAAGCTTGTTCTTTTGCTTGCCAAATCGAGAGTCGCCCCTATGAAAACCATAAGCATTCCCCGTCTGGAGCTCTGTGCCGCAGCGTTACTTTCATCTTTGATTAGGCTAGTGTTGGATTGTTACTCACGTCGACACACCTTTGATAGAATCTTCGCATTTACGGACTCTACAGTCACCCTTCACTGGCTTTCGTCATCGCCATCTCGATGGAAGGTGTTTGTATCAAATAAGGTCTCCCAAATACAAGAGAACACTGACCCTGATTGGTGGTCCCATGTGAGAGGAGAAAACAATCCAGCAGATTGTTTGAGTAGGGGTTTAACTGGCCGAGCTTTGTTAGAACACAAGATGTGGTTCTCAGGTCCATCGTGGTTGCTCCAACCAATTGATACATGGCCAGTAACCAGTATTCAGGAGTTGGGAACACCTGCTCGATTAATGGAAGAGAGAGTGATCTCACTTGCTACCACTTCATCTCAACCATGGGTGTTGCAACATCTTCTAGATCGAGCCTCGACTTATCGCCGATTGATGCGTACTACGGCATATGTGTTGAGAGCTCTCCGTCTCACTCAGTGCCGTGCAGGCAATTTGCGGGTCGCAGAGATCGCAAACGCAGAAAATATATGGTTCAGGCATATCTCTATTTCCCTCATATTTTTTCGTACTTGGAGGCCTCTACAAAAAAAGCCGCAAAAATCTGATACAGACTCCATTAATTAGGCGCCTTGACCTTTTCATTGTGGATGGTATAATCAGGGTGGGGGGTCGCCTACAGTATTCAAGGCTCTCGTATGACCACCGGCATCCTGTACTGCTCCCAAGAAATGGTCGTTTCGTTGAAATGTTGGTTGATCAACCTTCATACAGGTCCTCATCTACTGCAGTCCCTTTTGAATATGAAATTTTGGATACTCTCTTGCCGCACCTTAGTCCGTAAAAGGGTCCACAAATGCAACGTTTGTTTTAAAGCTAAGCCAAGACCTCTAGAACCAAAGATGGCTCCATTACCTTCCATTAGATTTCAACAATACAAAGCCTTCCTCCATACAGGAGTGGACTACGCGGGGCTCTTTTCCATTTCACTGGCACGCCAACGAGGGCGACCCACTTTGAAGGCTTATGTATGCCTCTTCATCTGCCTATCGACAAAAGCCGTTCATTTGGAGTTGGCTTCGAACCTTTCAACCGAATGTTTTTTGGCTGCTTTCCGCAGATTCTTGTCTCGAAGAGGTCCATGTCGGGTGCTCAGCTCGGATCAAGGGACAAATTTTATCGGTGCCAAGAATAAACTGGACGACTTGTATAATACGACTGCTTCATTGAAATTCAACACTGTCATCGGGAATGAGTTGTCTACTCGGGCTATTGAATGGCGTTTGAATCCAGCAGCCTCGCCCCACTTTGGAGGCATCTGGGAACGGAACATACAGTCATTCAAGTCCTTCCTATATAAATGCATTGGCACACAGCAGCTTACATACGAGGAATTTAATACTGTGATAATCCAAATCGAAGCAGTACTCAATAGGAAGCCTCTCGCTGTGTTGTCTGCAGACCCGAATGGACCAACTGCGCTCACCCCATCCCACTTCCTCACCCTTGGCTCTCCTCTTGACCACCTGCCGGACGGAGATCTCTCGAGAATACCATCGACACGCCTCGACCACTATCAGCTCGTGACACAGATCGTACAGGGGTTCTGGAAGAGATGGCAGCAGGAATACCTTCATACTCTTCAAGCTCGGGTGAAGTGGACGAAAGACGCTCCGCCAATAACTGAGGGCACTGTGGTCGTGCTTATGAAGGAGAATTCTCCGCCCCTTCGATGGCCATTGGCAGTCGTCATGGAAGTATGCCGAAGTCCAGACGGAGTCAGCCGTGTGGCCAAGCTACGCACTAGCCAAGGCGAGCTGGTCAGGCCACTAGCACGATTGTGCCCACTGCCAACTCAATAATTGCTCCATTCCTCTACCTTTTTTCTATTATTGTTGTTCCTATCCTTGTTATTAACTCTCGAATCCCTGTTAATGTTAACTCTTGTTGTTTCTTGTTGCCTTGAATTGATCTATTATGATATTCTAACTCCTGCTTATGTTAAATTGCCTCATTGCTTCGTATTTTGGGGATTATGGAGAATTTGTGAAATTCTGAAATTGTATTTCAGGGTGGGGGGAATGTTAACGCTGCCTTATCACCATCAGGTCTGGTCATGTTCCATTGCCCCTTCTCGTGCTCCCGTTGCCCGATCCGGGAGACAGTCAGTCGTTTACGAGCCGCCCCCACGTTCCGATATAGTGCAACGCGAAACTTAACGCGACACATATTGTGCTTCCGCGGGTGAACCATCAATAGAGTACCTAGGTAGGGTTGCACCATCCTTTCCCTTTCTGCCGGCTTCCTTGATCCCTCATCTATTCCCTGTCTTGTTATATGGTTTAAATCCCTGCGCGAATCATCCCCCGGAGTCAGAGAAGGTAAGGTAGCTGTAATTGTAATGTAATTCTTTGTTCTGGAGCATACTCCAGTGGTCCTTTTCCTGGTATAATTTGCAAACATAGTTTTCAAGCTATCGAAGGTATTGCACATGTGGCAATAACAATTCATTTCTAATGCATTCTTAATGAATCTGGTTCCTTTGACATTTAGTACATGAGAACAATCTGGATAGAATCTCGAATGTTCTTGCCAGGGGTCGTCATTCAAATCCCATTCGGCAATTCGTCCGCAGCATTTGTAGCACTTTACTAGATCCCCAACTTGGTCATCGTAGTGAAAACCTACGCTGCACAGTTCTTGAAGAAGGTGTTGTAAACATTTTGGCCATAGCTTAAACGTCTTTAATCTTCCATCAAATGTTTCAAGGTCTAGAGGTGTTGTAGCAGTATCAAAAGCTTCACGCGTTGATTGCATTCCTTTATTCTCAGAAGAGGAATATGGTATATTACCACTTTGCGATTCGCAGATTTTGTAACCACACTCATCAAAAGTGTCATTTGATGTTGTAGAAGAATGGAGCATATTGCTAGTTTTTGATGAAGAGTTTTTAAAACCGCACATATCCATGTTGTAGTGAGGGAAATGTTGACTGCTCAAGTACCTTGGATGGTGTGTATATCTAACTTGTAAGCTCATCCTTTATATGGCTATAAACTAGAACGTTTTGGTTAAATGGGGAATCAACAAACAAAACAGAATACTCAGTTGAATCAGTTTTTATTCAAACCTATAGAGTTCAATAAATTAATACATTGTTCAGTAGCATAATGAATACGTACACACGCACATGTGCCTACAACATCGATACCAGCCCCATTTAGTTCGCTCGATGCCCATGTACATGTGTTGAAGTGTAGTCCATTCACAGTATCTTTGTAGTAAGCCCCCAAATTATCAATTTCCAGCCGATAGATTCTGTCGATGAGTGCATCCACTCGAACCATGGCTTTATAAAATCCCATTGCACTAACATATCGTAGATACTCGTGGTAAGCAGGTAATGTGGCTAACTTTAAAAGTCCAGTGGTATCATACGTTGCAGGAGTATGAGTTGAGGATGCAGTTTCCAGCCTCGTTACTTCTGTTCCTGTGAAAACCACCACAATGTACGATGAAAATTACAGTTTGTATGAAGTGCGTTTCAGGAGAAGTGAGAGAAATAAGATGAGTAGAGAACTGGATCCCCAGATGATTGGAGTGATATGAGAGTTGAATTAGTCGGTATACATCTGTTTAAATCTTTGTAGATACTAAAGTTTTTACCAGGCAAGTTGACAAGTTGCAGGAGATCTGCTGGAACACCCGTTTTCAGATGGCTAAACCCTTCAATTAAAGCCTCAATAGGATGAGCACTGTCCTCCATGCTTGTGTGCACTGATATATTTCATTCGTTAACTTGATCATAAAAAGATATGTTGAACGAGTGAACCTCATCTTGTGGAGGGGGGCCCACAGGGTTGACAACCAAACCGTTACCACCACTCACAGCTGTAAAATCCCTCATTTTATTCAAAACAGAGTTTATCTTTGGAACTAAATTATCAAATTCGACGTCGCCTTTGCACTTAATGTAATAGTAGGAGCCTCGCAATGTAATAGACGTTCTACCCAACTTGGGTAATAACTCAAAATTAGATGTTGCTGCGGTGTTGTAGTCGCACACATATAGGTTCCGTGAAAAAATGTACCATCCATTTTTCGATCTATCTGCTGTAGCTTGCCACTAAACAGTTCCCAATCTTCAACACAGATGTAGAAAGGCGTACCGCGAGGTTTTTGTATCACAATCACTGTAGTAGTAAGGTCGGAAAGGCCAACTACCACCTGCAAATTTTTCACACTGTCAATCACAAATGAGCTGGTAAGCATTCCATGATGGTACACTGAAAGTTCCTTCTAGCTGCCTCATCATATATACTCCGGGGAAAAATCTATTCATTGATTATTATATTATAATAATCAACAGTGTTCCCCCTCCCACATACTTAAGGTCCTGACGTCATTTTCTTATTAGGTTCAAAGTGTGTAGTTGCATATGACAATGTAATTAAATCTTGAGGTGAACTAGGCCCCCCCGTGGTAATGAGGTGGTAAGATCCAAAATTTAGAGTTCGTGCTCGATCATTTCTTATGAATGGTAGGGAGCCCTGTGTTACAGCGTCTGAAGCGTTTACCCCTAGTTTTAGATTAATCAATCGTTTTTCGTTGGAATCAACTACATTCGGCTTTGCTGTGATTATGTTCTTTTTTATAATTAATTCTTCTAATGCAACATCCAATTCTTTTGCAATTAGCTCCCTCACTAAGTCGTGCAAGTTGTTTGGCTCTGTTGAGCAAGGGGAAGATATGTTAGGTTGAGATCCAAATCTACTGATAGCTGCCATGTTAATGATCATCAAGTGATTATGTTCAACTCTTTTAATTCCTCAATTATGGAGAATATTTCAGGGTTATGGGATGTATTTCCAGCCTGTTTTGACGCAAACAACAGCCGTAGACGATCAACTAATTCATTTGGGTCATCAAAGTAGACGTAACGTGGTCGTGCATTTACTGCCTGAATAAATCCCTTACCACCAATCTTTTTAGTTGTAAGTAAGTCCTTCAGTAGATACTTATACTTGTGACCACTCACGTTGTATGGTCTCAATCTTGAATAACCCTGTCGAGCTACATCGCTGTGTATAACCAAATCTCTGTAGTTTGCACGATCAATGGCGGTGTATGTAGAAGGATCCGGTTCCTTTAGGAAAAGTAAATTGAGTAATCCTTCAGTTATTGGTTGTTTCACTTTATCATCCAAGTAGATATAGTTGCGATCAAGATGTAGCTCTCGGTTCCCTAAACTGAGAGTACCGTTTGCATTTACTTTGGGCCCATATGTAGTATCCAAATTCAATTCCTTCTTATCACCCGTTATTAGAGCGAGCAGGAAAGGTCTGGCAAATGAGTGAAATTGACGAAATTGCGTCTCAATTTCTCTTTCCCCCTCGGGGGTTTTACTAGCTTCCTTCAAGATATTTTTAATTAGCGTATCCCTTCTTGGTGTACTTGTAAATGGTGGCGTTGATGACATGTTTTGTTCTTGAATTGAGGGATTAGAAAAGATAATTTGTTAACCATCCTCTTCCGTTTTAATATAATCACCCTCTGTTTGCGGTAAACTATTTTCGTCCATTTCTTTATTTGTTTCATTATCCTCAATCGGTGGTTGAGGAGTTATCTTCCGACGTTTAGTACGCTTACGCTTTATCAATAAGCGAGGGCGGGTGGTAGTGGTTGGTGCAGGTGGGTGGTTCGTAGGAGGAGGGGGAGGAGGAGGGGTAGGAGGAGGAGCAACCTGTTCAAACAAGTCTTTCAATGGGTTCATTGACATATCCGTTTCAATTTTCCCCTGTTTTAAAAGTTTATATTTTTTCCTTACCGCCTGTTGCGCTATTACAAGGCGGCTTGTGACATGCTTCGCTTCTTGCAATTTCATTTCAACTACCAGCTCAATCACTTTCGGGTAATATATATACATCGAATCCCATTCTGTAACGACCATCATTTATTCCTTTATCCATATCTACTAATAAAAAGTTATCTTCTAACCAACATTTTGAGCTCATAGTTTTGAAAGTTTCAAAATCCATATCCCCTTGTATATGATCGTCATATAGATGACGCACATTTAATATATCCATTTTGAAAAGTACAATCATAGTGAGATTGATTCTAATCAAATTTTTAGGTACTAAAACATAGCTATGTGTAAAAAAAAATATGTCAAGTGCAAAATGTCGTGACATTGCAAAATATTCCCTCAAAATTTTGTAATCTACCGTTATAATATCATCAAATATTACGATAGAATGCGGTTTTATGGTGTCAGGTCTCAAAATTTCCACTTGACCATCGACCATCGAAGCACCATAAGCGTAAAAGCCGATTTCGGGTGATAAAGGTTCTAAAACTCTTCTCAAAAATTGATATTTCTCTTGGTTTAGCGTTCTTGAAAACAAATAGACGTTTTCAAATCTCAATCCGTTTGGATGTAATAACAGAGAAAGGATAGTGCATGGCTTTCCAGAGCCTGACGGACCACAAATAAGTGCTCTTATAGGATTTTTCCCAAACAATAATCCGTGAGGTCAATATGACTCATCACCAATACCAGCATCATTTTTTTCCCTCTCAGCTTCGTCACTAACCTTGAGCTTTACACCCTGTTTCAGAAAGCGCATTATGCCAACTAACTTCATTACCTTTCTACATCTGCTTAAAATAGGGATTATGAAAAAAAAAATTGTTTATTCATTTAGATAATATATTGGTGCTTTAACACGTTCCGAGCGGAATGGATCGATCGATCCAAGGCCTGCCGTTCAATTCACCCAGCCTGGATCTATCGATCCAGCTACGGGGAGCGTTTCTACGCTACATTCTGCTCTGAAACTGAACTATTGCGCACTCTAGTGACTTCTGAGTTTAACACCATTATTCTAGATGATCTGACCTCCGAGAGACTGCGTTCCGTTTCGTTATTCCAAGCCGTTTGTTTACCAACATTTTCTCGCCGCGTTTGGATGATGTTTTCGGGTACAATCTCCAGTTTTGTTGTGATTATTGCGTTCCTTTTTTCCTCGAGGAATCTGTTTCAGTTCCCCTTTGGCATCCAACCACGGTAGGCCGTTATTCATGAGTCTAGGCCTCAAAAGACCGCCGATTGTATTGCGGGTTTCCTATACCGCCGAAGTGCGATACAACGTCTATAAATCAATGATTTTCATCCAATTTTGGTTCCACATTGTAGTTTTCGTTCAGAACTAATCATGATAAGCAGTTATCAACAAATAACTCAAAAAAACGGGTGCCGTCACAGGGAGTCTCCACCAAAATCGGCGCCGCTCGGAACGTGTTAAGTAAGTTACATTCCACGATGAACAATGCCTGCTAGTGGCCTGTAGGTGACAATTGAATCCTGAAAAAGGAGACAGTATGCACTAGTGTTGGCTGCTATTTCTTCCTGAGTCTCAAAGTCGATGCGAATGTCCACTACATTGTTCCTAGTGCTTGATTCTATCTGATGGCTGCAATCAATCACAACAATTGGGGCGAGGTTTATGAATTCATCATACGTTAACATGGGTTCTGACCAATCCTTGGAGTAGTACGACCGTTGAAAATCAGCATACATTTGGTACAGAATGGGTACCCGTTTACAAGCGAAATCAAGGTTCATTCTGCTGTAGGGGAATACCTGGGAGCCTATATGAAGTCGAAAGTTTGTCACTTTACAATGATTGAAGAGTGTTAAATTTTTATCAACATTCTTCTGTGCATCAGTTTTTAAACCAAAAATCACATATCGGGGTTTCTCCAAATCAGTACTAGTTTTCAAAGCCCACGAAAACTCCTTGTTCATAGGTAGGGTTGGATAGATAGCCAAGTTCCAACTTCGAAATCCTATAGTTATAGGTTCATCTTTTTCAAGTATTGAGAGTAACTGCAGTTTTTCACTATCAGAAGGTGTCACGTATGGGATATACCATACCATTTTTTTAATAGAAATGTCTGGTGGGCCGGTCGAGGGGGTACCAGTTGCCACTGGCAGGCGTGGTATAATCATGTTAGCATCTGATGCTGATCTGTTGAGTATCTGCTCCATCCGAACATTTACCAGAACTTGGTGATAATCTTCAGCAAACCCCATCAGGGTGCTTAACGGTACACTTGCCGAAAACATCCCACTGCCCAAATCTACACATGGGTTTACCGCAGTAGCAGTAGATGGCATCATCCAACCCGCTTGATGAAGCCCACTGACAGTCGATTTGCTGAAACTTGCGTATGCCTTCATAGTAGACGTTATTCCTGGATAATTTGTCTTATCCATCAGTTCACCATTTACAATTAGTTTGATTTCATCAAAAGCGTGAGCGATCGCATTTGGAGTGAGGGTGTACCGGTCATATTTTGACAGTGAACCTTCTACATATAAGTAGCTTTTAGATGGTAGTACATATTCACCTGGTTGGGAAAATGGAATTATGATTTCATCTGATGCGTTGCATCTAGCCGATGCAAATGGCTCGTGAGGTCTATACTCCAGCTTGGTCAATCTTTCATCAAATTCCAGTTTCCTGTCTACATCCAACATCGTGGTGTTAAGAGTTATTGACGTTATATCCTAAACCTTTCAGAAAGTAATAGTTGATCGGTGTCAGTCGCTTTACACTTCGGTTGAAGGTATTGATAGGACTGGTGCTACTACGAGTGGACAACCTCTTTATATTGTGGAGCTGCTGATGATGGTTGAAGATCAACATGTTGACGGGTAATAGTTTATAACAAATTATTACCTTCCTTTTATGGTGAACGTCTTCTAAAGTGGAGTCGTATCGATATTAGCTCATCGCCGAAGTTGATTAGTTTGCCATCTTGATAACTTCAAGCTTATCACCAATTACTGAATGGTAGGTTATTGACTGTGGATTTTCTATCATTCTGTAACCGGGTGCTACATTTGGAGTGAACTGATAGATGACATGTGTTGGTGTTCCATTACGGATGTCACCTTGACAACAAGACACAGATACACCAATGTTTAGCACGTTGAACACATGTACAATACCCTCTGACCAAATTCCATTTGTCGCTTGGTAAGTCATCTTCTGAGTTGAATCCCAATAGTTTTGAAAATGAATCTTCATGATTAAAATCTATGCGTTTGCTACATTTTATACCACAGCGTTGCGTATTCAAGTTAACTTGCATCCCAAAACCTATATCCAGTTTTTTCAGTTCCATTTTCAAAAGCTGCCGTAGGTCTGCCAACTCATATGTACCTGTAGGAACTTTGAATATAACACCAGAATATAGTGCATGCTGCTTCCCTGATGGTAGTTCCATTCCATCAACATGTTTCTTTAACGTTGCAGACCACATCCATTTTAGTGATCTATCTGCTGCATAAGAGGTGGTGGATGAAGCGTGTAAAACTCTACCCTTATCGAACCCCAAAGGTATCAATACAGAGTCATCACTAGTGTTGAAGAGTGTTCGGTCTGTTTTAATTGTTGCATGGTGCTTCGTTATCGTAACTTGAATACCTGGGTGTGCTTTTTGAAATAGTATAGGAATTTCGACGGCATCGAAAAACTTCCCACTGCCGTCATGTACTGGTACACCATTATCATCGATCAGATATAAAGTGGAATTCACACCGTCAATTAGATTTGGTATGGAGAAATAGGAGTCAAATGATATCAATCCAGCCTCCCAATCGCTTGATTCGAGTTGGATGGGAGGAAAAAAATCAGCACGCAACTCACTTTTTCCACGTTCAGTGAGTGTTATTGTAAAGGATGCCATTGATAAAGTGGTACTAACTTCAATAAGACCACACATCTTTTTATAATATTCAGAGATCACCCAAAGGTATAGTAAACATAAATGACCACAAATGACGCTTTCCTCCACATCATCTAGCATCTGGAATCTATTAGTGTTGTACAGAACAGTTCTATGTGAACCAAAATACACTTTCCACTCGGTTGGTGGTTCTAAATTGCCGTAGCTATCAAAATAGTGGACCTTATTTCCGTCTAACCAATATGCTGTCCAATGAGTTCCATTCGAACTGTCATTAGTCGAAGCCATATTTATTATAGAACACTCAATTTGCTTAGGCTTAGTCCGTGGAACTTCGTTTCGCATACGTACTCCTATAAACCCTATAATGCTGGCACTTTTACACATGCGCTCCAAATCGATGTTAGTGGGCGATTTGGGAGCGCAATGGCTAGTTTTTTGATCCAATCTTCATCCGTAATCCCTTCCCCGTTTGTTTGTAGGGTCTGATATACAGCCCTCGACCTTTTCCAATGACATTGTCTCTTCTATACGGTCTGATGTAAAGTCCTTGCCCATTTTTTTTCTTGGCATCATCTTCCATTCTCTTGTTATGCCTTATCGTCTCATTCAAATCCTCCTGAGATCGTTTAGCGTCAATCACAGTTTTGGCCACGGCTGCTCCTCCCCCGACAAGACTCCCCTCTGCGGAGAGAAATGGGAGGGCAGCCAACAATGCTGGTAGGAAACCACCATGAACACGTCGTGAACGTCTATTTTTTGCTAACTTCTTCGTCTTATTTACATTTCTCTCTTTGCGATGGAATTTGAGGGCCGATCCTGTTCATGTTGTGATAAAATAATTCATTAGATGGGTCCGTTCGCGAAGAGCGACGGAGTCATATCGACAAAAAAAAAGGATAAATAGAAAAAAAAGGAAGACGCTCGACGGTAATCACTCAATCACCAGATGTTTGGATCAATGATCAGCGGCCCCGACGACAACGGCGTCCGTCAGTCGATCCGATTACGAGTCTTGTCTCCACAGGACAGTCTGGTTTTAGCCATCATAGGCGGGTGTCCTTACAGTAAAAAAGATCGAGAAGGTGCAATTTCTGTGATTCCACGTGAACGGTCTCTGCATCCCTTCACTGGATTTTGCAAATCTGAAGTCCTGGTCACCAGCATCCTGGATATTTTCTCCCCGTCTGTGGATTCCCCAAGAACTTGGCGCTAAATATCCCAGAACGGACCCGCCACTCCAACGCCGGCATTTGCGTTGGAAAATAAAGGTGGTACCACCATATCTGTGTCGACTGCGGTGTATTTCTTCGTCGTTTGGCCTCATCGTGAATTTACCTCCAACAGCAACCATCTTCCAGCAACGTTTTATTATTTTTATCAACCCTTCCGAGGACATCAGTTAATTTTGAGTTTCAGTGGATTCAGAGGAACATTTTTCTTTCTTTAGTCACGTGGCATTGACGATACAGTTTTGTTTCATTTTCTTTTTACCTCGAGGTACTAGGTAGGCCCTATCCTTTTAATACATTTTCAAAAAGGGATGCAAGATCGGTGTTTTAAAATTATTTCTAAAACCCTCTTGCCTCCAACAGATCCCTTTGATGGTTTTCTGTGGGTTTTCAATTTCATTGCATTCATTAGGTACCAACCATGAAGCGGTACGTTCAGAAAGAGGTAGTTGTTTATTTCGCGCCAAATTCCAAGCTCCCCACTCGAGTTTCTTGTCAGCGTCGTACCGTAGTTTTTCGTCCTTTGTATTGTGATACGTACGATCGTGGTGATAGCAAAGATTTTCTAAAGAAGAAACTCCTCGTTGTCCGAGATTGTGTCTCTCCTCAAAGCGTGTTCCAGGTCCGCAAAATTGATACCCTCCAGGAAGATGTATTTCTATTGGGAGCGAGTCTATTAAGCGATTTATTATACCACGTCCTCCTTGTTTCACCTTCACCCTCATAATGCATGCTAGAATGGTAAACATGTGTATTTAATTAGCGGTGTTTCAAACTAGTTCACTTTTATCAATCCACGAATTGTGTGAGCCATCGAAGCCCAACCATTTTACATAAACTTTGTTCCCCCTTGTCTTTAATGTTTTTTCCACTAGGTATACATCTCCGACTGTGGTTTTCTTAATTTCTTTGTCATAGAATTTCCCATTTAACAACTTATTACGATAATCTTTCAACGTGTAGGTAACTGGAAGAGTTGGTTCAACAGAATGGACAGTGAAGATCTCATTGGTCCAATTTGGTAAATATCCTTTATCAAAAACTTTTTATATTTGCTTATTCTGACTTTTTCCCCCACTTTGAATCGCTGAGTTTGGTCCCTTAAATTGTAGTTCTGACGATTTTTATTGATATTTTTCATCACCAATTGCTCGTTTGTACCTCACTAGGTTTCATGTTGATGATTCTATGTTTTCTATTATTATACTTTTGTAGCAGTTTTGATAATAAATTTACCCACTTGTAATTCCCAATTTCAGTAAATTTTTGATACATTAGAGATTTGAATGAGCGATTGAAACGTTCAATTATACTAGCTTTTTTCTCACTATAGGATGAATAATGTTTAATGTTATATTGCTCCATACATTTTTTAAATTCTTTGTTATGAAACTCAGTCCCCTGAAGAGTTTGTAAGTAGGGCATAGCATTTGTATTAAGAATAGGCCTAATTGCTTTAACAATAGTTTTTGCTTGTTTGTTTTTCAATGGAATTGCGTAGGCAAACTTGGTAAAACAATTAATCACCGTAAGAATGTACTTATAATTATTGTTGTCGCTCCAGATGGCGGACGGAACCCCCCGACGACCCATGAAATGCTCCAAACATTGGAGAAACCCATCGGTACTTAGATCCATGGCCACTTCCAAGTGAACGGCTTTGGTCGTGAAGCACACAAAAACGGACAAGTATACTTCAACAGCGTGAGCACCGCGCAACCCAGCGACCGAAACGGTGAAAGGACCGCAAAAGTCAACTCCGACCTGCTCGAAGGCAAAGGCACGGGTAACCCGGGCTTCAGGGAGCTGACCCATTGTGGGTTGAAACGGTTTGGGTTTAATTGAAAAACAACGGGTGCAACCGGATAAAACTCGATTAACAGCATTTCTTCCATCAATGATCCAGTATCGGGTACGCAGGTGGGCCAAGGTGGCCCGCGGTCCCACGTGCATGCAAGCAGCATGAGCGTAACGAATAAGAAGCGGTACCAAAAAATCGGAGGGTTTGAGCAGAGCTGGGTGTTGGGTTTCAAAAGAGCCAGACATATTGGACAAACGCCCCCCTACGCGAAGTATACCATCGTGATCGGAGAAAATCGCTAGCTGTTTCATTAGTTTGGTGGTCTTGGCTCCTTTAGCGGTTGCCTCCAGAATTTCAGGCAGGCCACGGACTTGAGAACGGTGAACAAGCACCGAATCAGCCCTCCTGAGCTCCGCAGTGCTCAACGGCAATCTGGTCTGGGGCACCGAGTGAGAACGTCGGATTTTACAATGATTAATAAAACGGAGCATCCAGGCCGTCACTCGGCGTAAGACGGTGTAGGAGCCAAATCGGGCTTCCCAAGGCGTCTCAGCGGAACCAACGGCTACAATTTTGGATGAGGCACGGATCTCAGCGGAAACAGAGTCGGGCTTCAGGTCAGGGCGAATCCTCCTAATCGGCCACAAGGAACGATCGGAAGCCAACCAGGGAGGACCAGTCCACCACAGCGGGCACTCAACCAGCTGTTCAGGTCTGGCCCCACGAGAAGCAATATCGGCCGGGTTATCGGGGGAGCGAACATGGAACCAGTGTTCCTTGGGTAGATGGGAGAGAGTCTTAGACACTCTATTGCCGACAAATACCTTCCACACTGGAGCGGGGTCCGCAGTGAGCCAGGATAGGACAACAGTACTATCCGAACAGGCAATTATTGCTGAATCAGGAACGGATGGATACTCCGAACGGACGCGAGTCATGGTTTTTCCTAGCAGTTCAGCCGCTAGCAGTTCCAAGCGGGGAATTGACTGGGACTTCATCGGGACGATTTTGGCTCGAGCTAAAATTAAGCGGGTATGGAAATTATCGTCCATGAAAGATACATGGTAAACGGTGGCGGCGTAAGCCTTTTCGGACGCATCAGCAAAACCCACTAACCATTGAATCGGGGCATCCACACGGATATGACGAGGGATGACAACAGATTGAAGTGAGTCAAGGGTGTTAGCGAGAGCCGTCCACTCGCGAACAATTGAACTCGGTAGTGGGTCATCCCACTCGTACTTGGAACGGCAAATTTCTCGTTGAATGAAACGGGCTTGGACGGAAACAGGCATGACCCACCCAGCGGGGTCATAGATGCGTCCGACCTGACTTGCCAACTCCCTTTTAGTATGAACGGTGGGGGAAACTGGAACCTTAAAGAAGAATGAATAAGATGCGGGGTTCCAGGAAATTCCTAACATTTTTAACGGTTTCTCGTCATCAGGGTTCAGGCATACAGCGACAGAGGGGGCTAACCGGTGCTCATCGGGAATACCGGAGAGCAACTGATCGGAATTCGAAGCCCATTTACGAAGCTCTAGCCCAGCGGTAGCCAACAGCGATAGCAGTTCGTTCCTAGCCTGTAACGCTGAGCTCAAAGAGCTCCCCCCACCATGCACATCATCAATGTACGTGTTTTCCTTCAACAATTTGGAGGCAACCGGGTAGCTTTGTTCGTTTTCGTCCGCCAAGTGGCGAATGACTCGGTTTGCCAGGAACGGTGCGGAAGCTGTTCCATACGTAACGGTTGTAAGCGCGAAGTCCCTAACAGGCTGATCAGGAGAGTCTCGCCAAACGATTCGTAACAGGTCTTGGTCCTCAATCGGGTGCCGAATTTCTCGGAACATTTGCCTTATATCGGAGATGAAAACATAACGGAAGGCTCTAAACCTGGTGAGCATGATAGATATATCGGGCTGCATTTTGGGACCAACTAACAGGATTTCATTCAGAGACCTACCATAACCCAGTGTCCTACGTGGATCCACCGCGCGCGTCGGAGCGTTCGGGCGTTGGCGCGTTGAAGACGCAGACCAATGAAAACCATGGAAATTGTCACGTGATTCGGACGGCGCGTTGTCGCGACAGCGTTGAACGCTTCGGTTTGATTTCCAAACTAGTTTGATTTTTACCGTCACCGCCTCGCGTCAAACGCCGCGTTTGATTTGTTTATCTCGTTTGTTCTGTTAATTGCTGTGTAGAAGACCGTGTTTTTGTGTATTTTGTGTGATGGAAATGTTAACTGCAGAAGTCCAAAAGCGGCCGTGTCTTTGGAATAACCGGTACACCGAAGAGCACAAGTTCTTCCGAACTTATTCTTTGGTGGGCAATTTCTCTAATTAAAATGTCTCCCAAATTCGGCTTTTTTTAGTATTTTTAATTATTTTGTATATTTATCTCCATTATGTACTTATTTATGATATATTGCCAATAAATGAAAAAATAAATAAATAACACTATAAAAACCGTGATTTGGTGCAAACTGCTTGGGGCGAAGTATCGCAACAATCTAGGATGGCAAGCAAGTACCCCCCCTATGTACCTACGTTTAATGAGATGTTTATAAAATAACAATACGTGATTTTTAGAAACAAACTGTATTTGGTACTCTTATTTTTTATAAGTCTCCTAGAATTATTATACAATATCAACTAGTAGTAGTAGGACAACTTAGGCTCAGAAAATATTGCATAAATGTCTGCCTGATACTTGAACGTAATCAAAAATAAAGCAGTAAAAATAAAATAACAGGTGCAGTCGGCGTCCACTGAAATACGAAGCGTCTCGCGTTTTCACGTAGGACACCTTTTTTTTCGCCGCGCGGCATGACGACGCGATTTGTGTGAACGCCCGAAAGCTCCGACGCGTTGACGCGCGCGGCACATCCACGTAGGACACGGCCTTAGCGGTGCGCTGACATGCGTTAAAAACGACACGGATTTTTTCGGGTGGATCACCTTCACGGTGGACAGGGAGGTGAGGAATATAAAAATTGGGACAACGGGAAATATCACCAGCCTTCAACAGTCTCATGTGGCCCAACTTAGTATATTCACTCATAAACAATCGGTAAGCAGCAGCCAGAACAGGGTTGCGTTTTAGACCGGACTCCATGCGGTACAACTGTCTGAGGGCGATGTGTCTGGATTCACCCAAAGCGGTAGGCACCACTGACAACGGGAGAGCAACGGTGTAACGGCCAGTGTCATCTCTACTAACCGATTCCAAAAAAAAGCCTCACAGCTAGGTGGTCCTCAGGTGACCAGGGAGCAACGGGCTCAACGGACTCAATCTCAAACATCTGACGCAACAGATCATCCGTTGAAACCGCGGCAGTCACGGCCTTGACCAAACTGTCATCATCGGAAACGGGACTAGTGATAGACGGGAAACTAAATACGCTGGGGGCTACCGGTTGGAAATCGGAAGTGCAGACTCTGGCCGCTAACTGAAATAAACCAATCGGTTCTTGAGCGGGTTCAACAGGAGGGACTAATGAAAACAGATTTCTAACGGGAGTCAAACAAATGGGATCATTTCGATCGGTGTTTTCAACATTTTGAATACGAAACGGGAAACGAAGGAACGGCTTCCGTTGAGGTTTAGGGTTAGCTGCTACCAATTTAAAAACACGGGCGAGTTCCCTGAGCACTTGAGAGTGATAACCCGTTGGTAGGAAATTTGGAACAGTGAAAACGTGAGGATCCAACAAGCAAGGGTAAGCAGCTTGTCGTCTAGCGTTGACGAGGAACGGGTGTGGTTCTATTTTGTAAACAGAATCACTACTGGAATAGTTGGTCACCTGATCATAGCGGCCAAATCTAACAGACCTTTTGCGAGCGGGAGGGACAGGTCCAAGGACCAGAGTGCCCAAATCAGTCTCACAGAATCCAGCCTCAGTGGAACGGGGGAGCAGGCGAGAAAAAACGTCGGCCCCCAGGATAGCCTGAACATGGTGGACGGTGTGAAACTGTGGATCGGCTAACAGGGGTCCCATGGGTGCGGTCCTTGGCCACAAAGCAGGGTCCCAACATTGACTAGGCAACGGTGACAAGTGGTGATCCATAACAAATGCTTCAAGCGGGATTATTCTATCGGAACGAGTGTGAAGCTGAATTATCACGCGGTTGTGAACTGGATTGGAACTCCCCCCTATTCCTCCCACAATACCCTTCATGGGGATCAATCTCTATCCCAACTGTTGAACGACTATCGGTGAAACGATATTGACTTTGCTTCCAGAATCAATTAGTACCCTAAAATTTATTGGTACACCCTTACAGGAGGAAAGCGGGACAACGGCTGTGGGAAGGAGCCCAGACCGAGATAACTTCAAACAGGACTTATTGGTGACGTCAAACTTGCTAGCGGTTTGGGAAGAGCCTGCTACACCTAAGTTGGAAGGCTCAATCCTAGGAAACGGGCCCCTGAAAAGACTACGACTAACCGAACTGGCAGTGCAATGAGGTTTCCCCAACCTGGGTATATCACCGTTAGGTTTCAGCGGTTGGTTACTTCCTCGAAGCCAGTCGGTCCTAGGGACGATCATGCACCTAGTTCTACCTAAAGGTTGACGTCGAACGGTAGGAAACTTAACGGTAGTGCTCCCTAGCGATAACTCGGAAGAAACGGGATGAACGTTGGCATACCTTCATAACAGGGGGAAATTGTGCGGCAGAATCGACGAGTGGCCGGAGCGATGACCCCTTCTCCGGAGCTGGGCCACGGTAGCGGGTTGCCGAACAACGGGTCCAGTGGGCGGCTGGCTCCTCTGGATAGCTCCTTCTTCCGGGACGGCAGTCGGGGTTGACGGTGAAGAATGATTCGAGGGAACAAAGTAACTCGTTTTCGAGCCGGACGCAACGGGGGAACTGGGAGCGGAGGGCATGTGGAGCAGGGTATGATGTGGCTGACCACAGTGACATCTTCTCTCCGACCGGCATGCTTCCACTGGGTGGAGCGTTGAAAAACAGTTCCGACACGCTCGGAGCTCCTGAATGGTGTGGGCGCGATCGGGCACACTCAGTTCCTTAAAGTCAGGGCAGCGATACAGGAAGTTGTGCTGATGGCAGAAGTGACATCTCGCTTGCCGAGCGGGGACTGGATGAGTAGCGCTGAGAACGGGTGCCGAGGGCTGAGCGGAACGAATGGGTGTAGTGGCTGCGGCTCGGAGCGGAGACGGCTGCCTACCCGAACCGGAGGGTAAAACGGGAGTTGATCGGAACGGTGACGGCGAACGGGTTCTCGCAGCCGAAGCATAACCCCCTTTCTTCGGTGGCTCCTCGGGGACGAGTCGAGCTATTCGAAGTTCCTTTTCAACAAACGCCATCAAATCGGTGTGAGATGGGATCTCATCCTTTTCCTCCGTGACTTCCCTGTTGAACTTCTCCTTGAGTTCGGCCGACAAACGGATAAAGACAGCCTCAAACAGGAGGTAGTCTTGTAGAGAACGAGTGGGGAGATCTATCATCGCTCCTACCCCAAGAACGGGCTTCGTTGACAAATCGGTCCAGGTCGGCAACGGTGGGCGAGACCAATCGGGGTATGGTGCTTCGCTGCGCGAACACCGAGCGGGCTAATCGGTACTTGGAAGTATTTTCAGCTACCAAAGAGTCATATGCGTGCTGATAGCTGCCGCCCTTGAATGCGGAACGGAGTTCGGGAGAAAGTTTGGTAAGCAACTTCTCAAACTTAATCTTAAAACGGGAACGGTTATCAACAACTCGTTCACCATCCTTATTTCCGTATAACATTGATCGTGCGTCATACCTTGCTTATCAACAATTTCCGCTTGCTGACTCGGGATTCGCTCGGCTACACGACTGATAACGGTGGCAATTTGCCTGATTAGCGACTCCTCCGTGAGTCCGTCAAATTGAGCGCCTTCTACGTCGTCCAAGAAGGCCTCTCCCTTCCGCAAGTTAGCCCTCAGGCTATCTGACAGGGCACTTACCGATTGCTGGTCGAGGAATGCGATCGCTCTGACCGACCAGCGACGTACTTCCTTGAAAAGGTCCCGCTGTGTGTCGGTCAAATTATCGACCACCGCGGGGTCGAGGTGAATCGGGGCGAGCGGTGCCAAATGTAAAGTTCAGAGACACACGTATGGAGAAATAGGGATTTTCTATCCGCCTTCAGACCGCTTCAGGCACGTCCATCTCGACTTGATAGG
Source organism: Leptopterna dolabrata (assembly GCA_954871275.1). Lineage (NCBI taxonomy): Eukaryota > Metazoa > Arthropoda > Insecta > Hemiptera > Miridae > Leptopterna > Leptopterna dolabrata. Next base: position 157,298,172 of record OX940974.1, read on the forward strand.
ACCTCTTCCTCCGAGTAGAGGTTTCACGTACGCCTTGACCTGTATAGATCGCTATACGCGATGGCCAGAAGTGATTCCGTTGGAGGAATGTACGGCCGAAACTGTAGCCAATGGATTTTATACCAATTGGGTGAGTAGGTTTGGTACTCCAGAGAAAATCACGACTGACCGGGGGAGGCAGTTTGAAAGCGAACTTTTCCGTCATTTGGTGAAATTATTAGGAATCAACCATTCGCTAACCTCAGCATACAACCCTAAAGCCAACGGAATTTTGGAACGCACCCACCGGCAGTTAAAATCAGCCATCAAATGTCACGCTACAGAGCGTTGGGTTGATGTTCTCCCTACTGTGCTTTTGGGTATGAGAACGGCAGTGAAAGAAGATCTCAAGTGCAGCACTGCCGAACTAGTTTATGGGACTACTTTGCGGATTCCTGGCGAATTTATAGAAGAAAGTACGACCATCACACCACAGCAAATTTTTGTAGACACTTTGAAACAAACAATGAACCAATTACAACCGATGCCAGCTCAGCACCATACTCGCGCTAAAGTTTTTGTACATCCTGATCTTCAAAATTGCAGTCATATATTTATTCGGAACGATGGAGTCAGACGACTACTGCAACCAACATACGACGGACCATTTTTAGTAGTAAGAAGGACAGACAAAACATACATCATTAACAGAAGAGGGAAAGAGGTACCGGTGGAAATCGGAAGGTTAAAACCAGCTTATATCGCTAATAATGAGTTACAAGAAGAGGAGACACGAACAATCGAATTCCAACCATCATCATCAACATATCGGACAACAGCCTCTACACCTACGATACAACCACACATATCAACAGGAGAAGGAACATCAACGGAAGAAGAAACACAACTTACGACTCCTGCATCATCACACGCAACACCCTGGGTATTGAGGACCAAGACCACACGGAGCGGGAGAATTACCCGACCACCAGTCCGTTTCAGAGATATGGTTTTTTATTAAGTATTGTGGCGTCATTTATTTCAGTTCTAGTATCAGAATTCAGTTACTCAATATTCCAAATTATCGATCACCTGCAATTATTCCCTCACCTGTTGATGTTGGCACGTTTAAGAAAATATAATTATTCTTTGTTCTGCGATTGAAGAAGTTTCATCTTTAAAAAATATAATTGCAAATATTATAAAGATACACACTAAAGATATCTTCACTCGGAAACGGTGGGTCCGATTGCCGCGATTTCCTTTTGCCTTTAAGCGGCATGACGGCGATCGGAGAACGACAAACAAAACGGAGCAAACAGTACAAACGGTGCGAACGGTGAAAATTTGATACGAGGTCGCGAGGTTAACGGGGCTGATCTCGGACGCGCTCGAGATTTCACCAAACTCCCGGGATTCGGCACCAAATGTTTAAGCGGGTGAATAAATCACGATAATGAAACTGTTTGAACGTAGAGTAATTAAATCCTTTATTGGAATTAACACGTATTACTGCTAATAATGGAAAACGTTAACAGCAAGTAATTTATCGTATGAAAACTCAGAACATAATGATGGCCGCCTTGGGCTAATAATGGGGAGTGGGGAGCGATCGATATTGGGAAGCAAAATCGACCGCCGGCCCGCCAACAGAACAACCGGATCCATCCGGTCACACCGGGAGCACTCTAGTGGGAGAATTTCGAACTGCTACCTTCATTTCCAGATACCCACTACCTACCAGGCCAAACAAAATTTATTCTATTTCGCACAGATTCCAACGTTTTTCCAAACACGGCATTGTTCATTAATTTGAAGAAATCCTTCTCAAAATCAGTTGTAGCTTTTTTTTCGCAGCTCAGTGTTCATATTTATGTAAGTGGACAACCACTTACTCTGTTGAAATTGTAAAACTCTATTAATTTTTGTTAAAATAAGTCCTGCCTTAATAGCTTGCTGCAACACTGCAATATGCACAACATAATTATTCTTATCCTCAAAATCCAGCAAAAGTTTTTCAACTTTCGAACCAGGAGGTTTTTTTCGCTCTGGTAAAAATGGAAAATCTGAATGTTTAACATGTAAGTTTGAAGGATAATGAATATTAAAATCAAATATATAACCAAAATTACCATCTGGGTCAATCCTCATTACATCAAAGTTCTCACAGTTGTTAATCCATACAAAATTGCCATATGATAAGCTCTGAGTCATTGCCCATCCATAAAGATTACAAACATCACCATAAAAAATATATGAGCTATCGTTATGGGGGTTATATGTTTCAGGTAGGTACATATTGTTAGCTATTGCATGGCGTTTAACACATTGCGTTATCCCACCACGAATGCCTGATTCAACAAACTGCAACATTTCAACATCAGTGAGAATTTGAAGACGAATTTTGGAAACTTTTAATGCTGCTTTAAAGCTTAAACCTGGTAAAGTAAAAAACCAAGCACTGTCTAATTGAAAACGGTCATAACATAGTTTTCTAAAAAGTTCATAAATTTCTGCAAGTAAAATTATATCTGATTTCAAGTACAAAATCGTATATTCTTTGAGATTTTTGATGTTGAATGCTTTCCACACTTTCAGAGCATGCTCATAGTCATCATTGTTTATCGGAGTATTAGTTAACTTATTATAGAATTTATCCTGAGATGGTAATTGTGTTTCCTCCAAGACCGAAAAGTTTGTCGCATACTGATAGCAGTATACACCTTTTCTTAATAATAGCTTCCTCAAATTTGGATCAGGGAAATTCTTTTCCATTTCGGGAAACTCTTTACAGATTCCAACTAGCTTTTCTAAAGAAGCAGGCAAAAATCTGAATGAATCGAAGAATCTACACCATAGTTTACATCCAGCAAAACGAATGGAAAAGCTAATATATTTTTCCTCTGTCTGAGGGATAACTTCAACTTGTAAATTAAATGTGTCGTGAGCCCCTCCGGGAACCACTCCAACGCAAAGATTAAGTTCTCGCTAACATTGTCCGCAAACTTTAGCATCCGTGAATAAACAGTACGAGTGGGGAGACAGGTCGCAGGACCCGAGTGCACAACCTGGCCAGAGGTTGGAGGGAGAAGGCCTCCCTGGCTATAAAAACTCGAATCCTGCGCCCTTCTGGTCATTCGACACTTCCTCTAGCTTGCTCTCTCTCTTCCTACCTTGCTCCCTCCTTACACCTAAAAGAACCTAGATGACGGTGGTGGTCAGCCCATAACCGCCTAGGCACACCTCCCAAAAGATTCCAGATGTCGGTGGTGATCCGCTCATAACCGCCTGGACACAACTTCCAAAAAGATCCTAGATGTCGGTGGTGATTCGCTCATAACCGCCTGGGCACTTCCCTCACACCACGGTGATGCCAATTTTAAATTCATCACAGTGGTGAACCCGACGTTCACTCAACCTTCCTCCTTCTTCCCATTACATGTGTCAAACCCAGTCCAGTCACGTTTCTAGTTCAGTCTATTAAGTCAAATGTCAAATTCAACCCGTTCAAATTTCAAATTCAGTTCAGTTTAAATTCGCAGTTTCAAGTGCCCACTCGCCCGGAAACCACAACCCTCTCGCATCTCCGCTCTGCCGCACCGCCTCTTCCGATTTTGCGAATTTCAAATTTGATATTTTAAATTGAAAATTTCGAATTTCAAGTTTCAGTTTGACATACCTGGACCATGGACTCTCCGCCACCTCCCGTCCTCAAGCCGGCAACACTCCAGGCCCCCACCGCCTCAACATCGGACGCAACGGCCACTGTCACCAACCCCTTCTCCACCCTCTCACCGCCCGGGACCCTCTCACCGACCATGCCCACTGCGACCGCCGCCGCCGACGTCATGACCGCCACTGCGTCATTTCCCCTATTGCTACCCCCATTTTACTCACACGACCCTGCTTTATGGTTTTTCCAGGTTGACGCAGCGTTCTCGGCCGCCGGCATTCGCAGCCAGAAGACCCGCTACTCACGCATCATCTCCCTCCTTCCGTACGACATCCTCTTGCAGACGTCGGACATCTCTCCCGACGCCGCTACTGCGTACGACGACCTCCGCTCACGCATAATCTCCCTCTACCAGCCGTCGAAGATCGCCCGCGTCGCCGCCTTGTCGCAACCTCAACAACTCGGCGATATGAAGCCCTCCCACCTCTTCCGACGCCTGCGACACCAGCTGCAGGGAATCATGACAGCCGACATCGCCCGGACCTTCTGGCTGCGCGCGCTCCCCCACCCCATCCAGATGGCGCTCGCCAGCCACCTCGACGGCCCGGACGAAAAGCTCCTCCACCTCGCAGACACGGTGCACGATCTCTCCGCATCCGCCTGCGTCAGCGAAGTCCGCACCCCCCGCACCGCACCTCCCCCTCGACAACGCGACGCATCCCCCGACCGCCGTCTACCCCCCTCCACTGACCGCCGTCAACCCCACTCCACGGACCGCCGGCGACAGGCCTCCTCCGAACGCCGTTCCGCCCCTCCCCAGGACCAACGGCGGGGAAATTCGCCAGCCCGACCTACCCCCACCGAAACAACCCACCGCACCAGGACAACCTACCGCCCCGACGACCCCCCCCCCCCCACCGATGTTTCTACCATGTGAACTTCGGTGGGGAGGCCCGAAAGTGCCAACCCCCCTGCTCCTTCACCTCCGGGCAGGGAAACGCCGACGCCCGCCGGTAAACCCGGCGGGCCCCCCTCCTCGCCAACACGGGGGGGGGGGGCCCCCACTATCCCCCTCCGGCCCGCATCTACGCCACCACCACCACCAGAACCCCCCACTCCACCTACACCGCCGCCACGGCCGCCAACCTCTCGGCCGCGCCTTGCTGCGACGCCGCCACCCCCCTCCCAGACGTCCTCCGTTCCCCCAACATGGAACGGCCCCTCCAACACCGCTGCCACGGCCACCAACCACAACACCGCGCCCCACTGCGCCTCTTCAACCCCCACCCCGACGACGCCCGTTCCCCCCCCCCCCCACGAGGAACGGCAAGCAACCCCGCGTCTCCTTTGCGGGAGACGCCTCCCCACCACCGCCACAACAACTCGCCCCCCCCCCCCCCCCCCCCCCACCACTGCTGCCACCCCGACACCGAGGACCTATGCTGAGGTTGCCCGAAAACCCCACTCCCCCGCTCCGACAGCCGCCATCTTACCGCATGCCGCCCCTGCTCACCAGCATCTATTTGTTAAGTGCCAGCGCACGAATATCCCCTTCCTCATAGACAAAGGGGCGGCGCTCTAAATTTTCCCTAACTCCCTCCTCCGTCGTCAGGCGCGCTGCAGCCGCCAAACACTCTACGCCGCCAACGGTACCACCATCCCCTCGTACGGTAATTACCACTCCTCCATCCGTCTAAACCGGCTCACCTACGAGTGGATCTTTGCCGTGGCGGACGTAGAGAAGGCCATCCTGGGGGCCGATTTTCTCGCATACTTCGGCCTCCAGGTGGACGTCAAGCGGGCGCGCCTGACCGACCCGTCCTCCGCCAAGCCCATCCCGGGGTATATACACGCCATTTACGAACCCCCCAACCGATTCACAGCCCTACTCCACAACTACCGCCCCCAGCGCCGCCCCTCAGCCCACATCTCAACCATCCAACACTATATCGAAACCTCTGGCCCCCCGATAACCGCCAAAGCCCGCCCCCTCCACCCGCTACAACTAACGCAGGCCCGCCAACATTTTGATCGGCTAATAGCGGACGGGATCATCCGCCCCTCCAAGTCCCCTTGGGCTTCGCCCCTGCACATTGTGCAAAAGCCTAATGGGGACATCCGCCACTGCGGCGACTATCGCCGCCTCAATTCGAAAACGACCCCCGACTTATACAACGTCCCCCACCTCCGGGACTTTTCGTCCCACCTCCACAACAGGAAAGTCTTCTCCACACTCGATATCGCACGAGCGTTTCATCACACAAATATCCACCCCCCCCCCCCCCCCCCCGACATACCGAAGACGGCCATCATCACCCCATTTGGCCTCTTCGAATACGTGAAAATGGGATTCGGCCTCAGAAACGCTGCCCAAACGTGGCAGCGTTACATGGATAATATTTTGCGCGGCCTCCCCTTTGTATTTTGTTTCCTAGACGATATTCTAGTCGCCTCTCGCACACCAGAGGAACATCTCGAACACCTGCGCCAAATTTTGAACATCTTCGCTGCCGAAGGGCTCCAAATAAACACCGACAAGTGCGTACTCGCTCAACCTTCAGTACGCTGCCTCGGGCACCTCGTCTCAGCCGACGGAATCAAGCCTCTGCCCGACAAAGTTCAAGCAATCACCGACTTCCCCCAACCCCGTACCGTCACGGAACTCCGCCGTTTTTTAGGTATGTTAAATTTTTACCGCCGCTACATGAAACACTCCGCCCAACACCAACAACCCCTCATAAATTCCATACCCCAACCAGCCAAAAAAAATGACAACCGCCCCATCACTTGGTCCCCCGAACTAACAGCCGCCTTTCAAACTTGCAAACAAGACTTAGTAGCCGCCGCTCTACTAGCCCACCCCGACCCCCACGCCCCCCTCTCCATCACCACAGACGCATCCGACTGGGCAATCGGGGCAGTACTCCATCAGCACACCGGCGCCACCCCCCAACCCCTTGGGTTTTTCTCTAAAACCCTTTCCCCCACACAAAAGAACTACTCTACGTTCGACAGAGCTCCTCACCATCCAGGAAGCCATAAAACACTTTCGTGACTTCGTGGAGGGCAGGCAGTTCTATTTCGTAACGGACCACAAGCCCCTCACCCACGCCCTCCTCCAGAATCGCAAATCCGCCTCGCCCCGTCGCCTCCGGCAACTCGAATTTATCGGACAGTTCACGTCCGATATTCGTTACTTGCCGGGGGCCGACAACTGCGTGGCGGACGCGCTTTCCCGCCCCACTCCCGCGCCGGTGGCGGAGCTACTGCCCTTTCCCTCCCCACAAATCCTCAAATCCCACCAACAACCCAACTCCGACCCGTCCCTCTCCAACCTCATCTCCGCCTCCAAACTCCAACAGCTGCCGCCCCTTGAGCTCTGGTGTGACGTAACGGCCGACTCACCGCGCCCTTACGTCCCACCCGACCTCAGGCGGCAGCTCTTCCTACATTACCACTCCCTCCATCATCCCGGCATCCGGGCGAGCCGGGACCTCATAAAAACACGGTACTTCTGGCCCCACATGAACACAGATATTCGTAACTGGGTTCTAGGGTGCCAGAAGTGCCAAACATATAAGGTCTCGGCTCACCCCCATGTTCCTCCTCAGCCCATACCCGACTCCCTCCCGTGGGAACACGTCCATCTTGATCTCGTCGGCCCCCTTCCACCCTCTGAGGGGAAGAAATACTGCCTCACCATGATCGACCGTGCAACAAATTGGGTGGAGTGTATTCCACTCGCCCATATTACCGCGGACGCCGTCGCCGCGGCCTTCCTTAACAATTGGATCAGCTGCTACGGTTGTCCGCGGACAATCACGGTCGATCAGGGGAGGCAGTTTGAGTCCGCCCACTTTTCAGATCTCCTCCGTTCCCTCGGGATTCACAAAATTCACACCACTCCCTATCACCCTCAATCCAACGGGAAAGTAGAGCGGTGGCACTCTGTTCTTATGCAAGCCATCTCCACTTCCTCCACATCCCCCTCATGGCCCAAAACGCTTCCCTATGTATTATTAAGCCTCAGAACTTCCGCCCGTCCTTCAGACAACACAAGTCCCGCACAAAACGCATTTAGAGACCCCCTCCGCTTACCGGCTGACATTTTCCCCACACATCACAACCCGTCAATTAACAGGGAACCGCTACACACTACAACACCCGTCAATGATACCGCTTACCCGAAACGGTTCTACACCGCCACTCACATGTACCTGAAAGAGCCCGGCATCCATAAAACTTTTCAACCCCTTTACGCCAGGCCCTTTCAAGTCATCCGCTCCACACCAACCACCGCGACCCTGTAAATTGACGGGAAACCCCACACTGTCCCGTTAGCCCGGTGTAAACCAGCTCCCGTCCTCCCCGAACAATCCCACCACACGACTCTCACCCCCGCACCAGAAACACCTCACATTTCCTCCATCTCGCTCACCGGACCCCGACGTCGCCGCCTCTCTCCGCGACGTCCCGGGTACCGGCTCCCTACAGCTCAACCCCTTCACCGCCTCCCTGGCAGTGAAGGGGCCCCTCCATCAGTCTTCACCAACGTGAAGACTGTTGGAGGGTGTCGCCACTCTTCACTACAGTCACCTCACCACCCATCCACACCCCACCATCCCCACCACACACAATTCAATACCAAAACTACCTAAAAAAACGGCGGACTTCCGCGCAACCCCCATATTGTAAACCCACCCCAACCGACTATGGCTATTGTAAATACCATTGTACATAGCACTATTATTGTAACTATTATTGTAATACCTAAGTAACTATTATTGTAAATATGTAGCTATTCTTGTAAATAACCATAGTTAAGCACTACTCTTCATCTACTCTCATCCACTATAAACATTCTCCCTCATTATCATTGTAAATACATCCCCCATCATTGTAAATAATCACCCTCATCATTGTCAATACTCGCCCTCATCACTGTACATATCTTCTACCTCCACTAGCTCTAAGTCGCTCTCAGGCCCTCAGCCTTTTTTTGTTCACTTTGCCTAATCTTAAGCTCCTCCTCGCCTAGTTTATACACTCACCATGTACCCTAGTTTTAAGCACCACGCCTTCTGTAACCTCTTGCCTTCAGCACCACTCCTGTTTGCCTTGGCCCTCAGCCCCTGTAACCTTGCGCCTTCAGCACCCCTTCTTGCTTCCATTGGCCCTCAGCCCCCTGTAACCTTGAGCCTTCAGCACCCCTTCTTGTTTGCTCTGGCCCTCAGCCCTCTGTAACCTTGCGCCTTCAACTTGCCGAAATTTTGCTCGAACTGGGGGGACCTATGTCGTGAGCCCCTCCGGGAACCACTCCAACGCAAAGATTAAGTTCTCGCTAACATTGTCCGCAAACTTCAGTATCCGTGAATAAACAGTACGAGTGGGGAGACAGGTCGCAGGACCCGAGTGCACAACCTGGCCAGAGGTTGGAGGGAGAAGGCCTCCCTGGCTATAAAAACTCGAATCCTGCGCCCTTCTGGTCATTCGACACTTCCTCTAGCTTGCTCTCTCTCTTCCTACCTTGCTCCCTCCTTACACCTAAAAGAACCTAGATGACGGTGGTGGTCAGCCCATAACCGCCTAGGCACACCTCCCAAAAGATTCCAGATGTTGGTGGTGATTCGCTCATAACCGCCTAGGCAAAACCTTCATCCAAAAAGATCCCAGACGTCGGTGGTGATTCGCTCATAACCGCCTGGGCACTTCCCTCACACCACCGTGATGCCAATTTTAAATTCATCACAAAATGAATTAATTTTTATAATGATAAAATGAGCATCGTACCCTGACAAATTATGGAAAAACATAGGTACAAAGTTAGGTTTTTGCAACTTTTTTAAATTACAATAACTACAACAACTGAAGCGATATTCACCATTTCCATGGCATGGTCTGCAAATTTTACATGTTTATCATCAAACTCTTTACCACACAACTCACAATGTGTTGCTTCTTCATGCTTTTGGTTTTGTGCATTAGTCATAAAACTGGGGACATTAATGTTATAGCATTTTTCGATCTCGAAAACTAATTCTTTAATTTTAGCTAAAAATTCGTAAATGCAATTTTCCATGGAAAATATAACTGTTTGATCCTCCATTAATTCAGGATAATATGATTTTAAATGCAAACCTACACACATTGGTTCATGCCGTTCTTTAGGTATAGTACTGGAGACGTTTTTTGTAGAAGTTCCTTCATTATTGTCCACCTCATCTGTTTTGTTTGATTCGGAAAAGTGTGGCTTTAACAAACACTCCAAGTCCCCATACATAACAAACCCCACTTTAGTCATGAATTGGTAGTCGTCAAATTCAACAACAGACTTTTGTGGAAATTCGTATCTGCATGGTTTAAATTTATTACAAAATATTTCGTGATCTTTAAGTCGTTCTTCAGCTGTTTGTTCTGTTACATAAACTCTGGATTTGCGGTACGCTTTGAAACATCTTCTACACATAATGATGGAGTTGTGTGGTGTTTTGAACATTTGAGGATTAACAAGGGATGGAAGATTCGATATATAACAATAATGAGAGTTTGAAGTATTTTCCAAATAGAGTAAATCTATAGTTGGAAAACCAAAATTTACTCTACTAGAAATTTTAAGAGGATAGATTTTATCGTCGTTATCTATCGCATAAATATTTATACATACAGAATTATGGTTTTCGAACCACACTACATCTTTGAAAGTTGCAGGAAAATGTACTCCTTTAAAATTAAATGGGTGAGCCAATGTAGTGTACTTAGACACACGTTGTAAATTTCTTTGAGGAGCATTATTATTTTGATTGGTTTTTAAGTACCAGCTCAAAATTGCATACTTAAAACAAAGATTATCTTGATTTTGCACATTGATTATTGATTTGGATTTTCTAAGATGATAATTTATTGGGTAAAAACCGTTTCCTGAGAGAGGAGTGTATTTTGTGATTCTAATTAAAATTCCAACAACAGATTTTAACATCCAACCAGATCCTTTGAGTTCAAAATTGTCCATTTCCGTTATAATTTGGTTGAAACTGTTCAATAAATATTTCTCTAAGTCTCTTGTTAATGCTAATTCTTCATTTTTGGTTTTGAAATTTGCATCAGTTACTTCTTCAACAACAACTTGATTTCTCATATCCCCATTATATAATATATCCTATTTTTATAGAAAGTACACTCTAAAAGTAAATTCACCTTAATATTTCTCCATTCGTTCAAGTACTCATTTAAGACGGACATTAGTTTATGCTGAGAGTTGAGTAAAAAACTTTCTGGAAGATTAAAGCCGTTTAAATTTTTGAAATATATATCAATTGCGGAGTTGGCTACTTTTCCTGTAACTTTCCCATCATGTAGGGGGGCAGCGAATAATCTCATCAATTTTTGTGAACCATGAGCATGCTCTGTTTGTTCATTGACCCTTTTTCGTGAAGACATTGAGCTGAGAGTTGACAATGTACTACCTGAAGACATTGAACCACTTGAGCTGGGAGTTGGCAATGTACTAAACGTAGATCCTAAACAACTATGATTTAAATAACTAAGTTTTGTAGTAAATAATTTGTTGCACAAAGTGCAACTCAGTTTTTTTTACTTCTTTTATTCGAATGGTGTTTGTCTGAGTTTAACTTTATTTTCTGAACTTTGTTACCCGCAGCAGGAGTAGTGGCATCACCTTCATCCTCTTCATCATCATCACCATCATTAGCACAATGCATATTTTATTTATATGGATTTTACAGTAATGTGGTTGCAGAGCGGTTTTGATAAAGTCAAGTTGAGAACTAACCACATTTTATATTAACATAGTTGACCTGAGCCTCACTACATCAAACCCCTCATAACACACCACCGAGATATTTTCCCTATTCTCGATTTAACCATCAATTCATCAATTTTGTGACATTAAAAAAAAAAATCTATTTTGTTACACTTTACCTTTATATTCCTTCGTTGATTGAATAAATGGCTCTCCATAACGTCTTGGGAGCCAGACGTTTTCCGTTCGTCCGGTCACTTCGCTCCTTAATTGGGCGACCACCGCCTCCCCAAACCTGGTCCTAACTTTCCGAATTCTGTTGATCACAAACACTTCTTGTATGGGGAGTTCCCTCACGGAAATAGTTTTGTGATGGTGGTTCTCCCTGTCCACCGCTTTCAAGTTGTTTAGCAGCTGCTCCATTTTTCTCCTAAAACATAGCGAATGTTATTTCTCCTACATGAAGGAAAAGTGTACATTTTTTCCCTTCAGAAGTGTGTGAGTGAAACTCATTTGATACACATGTACTTCTATTTGAAAATCATCAACACTGTGTGAATAGCGAGGAAATTTGAATATTGAAGAAATGAAGTAAATCGTTCAAGGGTCATGTCAAAAAACAGAAAATTCATAGGCTTGATGTACACCACCTGAAATAAAATTAAGATAATGTGAATAAATTTTATCTATGTTGGGTAGATATCACTTGTGCTTCAATATCTGTGAACATCAGAACTAGATATTTACCAGTATACTTGCATCAGAACCAAACGTTTTCAAATGAATTTAAACAAAATTTAATAAATGTTGGAAACGTGGTGACATCACGAAACGGAAAGATGTTAAAGATTTTGAATATGTTAAAGAAGAAGAGAAAAAGTATCTTAAAGCTAGGACCGAGAGTACCAGTACCTCGGTTCTAGTTATTCATACATTTCTTCATACATCTCTTGGTCGCTCTCATAATCTAAGGGATTATTACCTAATGGTAATTGCTCATATTCTATCAAATATGAGTTTCTTTCCGCTTCAGTACTTTCATACTTTAGTGAGTCGTTACACGTATCACAAGTTGAAACAAATTGGCATTTATAAAGGTTATCATCACATTCATAACATGTCTCTGTCAAAATAGAACCAAATTCCATTGAATTTCTGGGAAGTAACAAATGTTTAAAATGTGAGTTTCCCTTACGTTCTTCAAAGCTAAATCTGTCATTAGCACAAGAATGACAATATGAAAAGCCATCTAATTTTAAAAAGTTTGATTTGATGCAAATATAAAGTTTATCAAAATTCATGGAGTGGCTCATGACTAATTTTTGGTACTTACTGCGTGCTGAGTACGAAGGTAACAACGTTGAACGGAGTTCACGAGAAGTGATGCAGCTAAATTGTAGTCAACGGCTTTTATATGCCTAGGGCTGGTACCTCTCCCACCAGACTCGAGAAAATTAAAAAACACAAGAAGTAGGTGTATTTGAGCCTGGGTACATTGAACCAAGTAGTTGTCTTTCGAACAGATGGTCAATCCTTTTACGAGCTGCATCTGCGAAAATTAAATGGAGCTGTATCACCCCCACGCATCTGGATCCAGTTTTTTCTACTCATCTCTTCTCTCGCTGAGCCTGAGTGCATCGGACCTATTCTTAGTGCAATGAACCTATCGCTTTCAAGGCTGTGCTAGAATCCCCCCTTTATAGCTACTCACATATGGTCGATATTTGTTTTGCATGTTCTACTGCGTCTCTACTGGTCTCTAGTAGTTCAGTCGTATTGATATGTGTGACGAAAGTAACGGAGCTATCCTTAAGAGATACGCTTGCCTGGTCTATTTCCAAGATATGGACGTCGGGTGAGATCGGTTTTTGCGTATAGTCGGCGGGTGCGACGTCTACGTTCGCCAGCGTTCCCAGGAATGTCAAGTACGTAGAGATCATCTGCAGCACAGTGCTGTGGTTGGTGTTCTTTTTTTTTCTTCTTTTTTTCTTTTTTTTCTGGGCTGCCGCCGGTGCTGCGCCGTTGGCACCTCTGTCTTGTGGAAGTTATTGCTTAATTTTATTTACTTACTGTGTTCGTGTTATTATTGTTCGTTTTTGTCCCAGACTGGTTGTTATATATTTCAAGCAGACTTGTTTATCTAGGCCTTTGGTGGATTGAAGTAGGGGAGAGTGGGACAGTTTCAACCAGTTTTGAACGTAAATGATCCAGAGCCAAGACTTCAACTTTTTTTAAATTCTTTTCCCTCTCACCGGAAAGCTTACCTATCTAGCTATGAATCGCCTTGGCCAAATTTTTTTAAATCACCTAATGGAAAGCACAATACATGTTTTCTTGAAAATAGTTTTTTGAATGAAGGTGCCACACCGGTGGGGTAGATTCAACCACCCGCTGGGGCACTTTCGACCACCAGTGGGGACTTTCAACTATGATGCAGTTCAAGAAAAATGAATAATAAACGTCATTAAAAATCTTTTAATGATGAACAGTAAGGGAAATAAGTGGTTTAACAAATATAATTACATACAATTGGTCTTTAACGAAGGCTAAATCGAGAAAAATCTTAACGAAAAATGAAGGAGTCTCTCATTGCCATGGGGGTACCTAGTTCTAAATTCAGTGGTGTTGGAATAGATATATTGTGTTGTAAAATAAGTTCCAGGCTATTATTTTCTATACAAAAAACTTTCAATTTGTATTATTAAAACACTTTTTACATAATTTTTATTGTTTTTTGTGCATTTCATAGCACCCACCACCCACCCATCTCCCCCCTACCCCCTCCATATATTATATATTAGATTCAAATGTATCAATTTTCAATATGCCAGAGTGATAAAGAAGTATCAAATTGCCTAGAGGTCGATTTCATTGACTGGAGTGTGGTTTTTAGGGGTATGCGTAGAAAGGCACATTTGCTGAAACGGACCACGTTTTGAGATGGGAAAAGCTGAATAACATAAAATCTATAGGATCTAGCGAAAAAATTATTGGAGTAAAAGTTGGAGAAGATAACATTTCAAATAAAATAAGATCAATTTCAAGTCTCTAGGACAAACGGTTACTATGTTATGAGGAAAGAAATAATATTTTTATGAAAAAAAGTGAGTTTTTCTAAACTTCAACCTCGATGCGGCACGGGTTAATGTTATCCGATCGACCTAAAACTGTGGGAATCTCATTTTCTAGTCAAATGACACCTTTTAGGGGGTTGCCACGATTGAATTTCGAAAGTTGACTTTTTGTGACCACTCTAGTAGGGTGGTCACAAGGCAATAGGCAACTTTTTTTTGAGAAAATCACTTCTGCCAACCCCCTATGCACAATTTTTATGCCGTTCTTCTCCGCGTATGCATTCATCTGTGCTGATGTGAATCCTGCCGCGTTGTCGCATTGTAAGATTCGGGGTGTGTCGTACTGGGCCGAATATGTCTCTAATACGTCAATCGTTGTCTTTGAGGAGGTATCTTTTACTAAATGTAGCGTTATGAATCGTGAGCAGAAATCTATTATTGACAATACGTAGCGTTTCTTTACTCCTGCATAGAAAGGGCCATAGTGGTCCATACATACGTGATGGACCACGCCTACTAGAGCCACGCCTATTGCTGATTTGAAACTCCTGTAGCAGACCTGGTGCTTTTTGTCCTTGCCTTGGTTTCGTTTTTTGGCAAATTATGCAGGATTTGACATATTGTTGGATATCTCTGTTCATGCTTTTCCAATAAAAATTTGTTTTTATGCGTGCGAGTGTGTAATACGCTGATGGGTGACCGGCCTGGTCGTCGTCGTGGTTTTCTTTCAAGATTTCGGGTCGAGCGGTATAGGGAATGTATAATCTCCGTTGTTTCTTATTTTTATGAAGCCAGGTATAGTACATTAAGCCATCAGGATCAATTTCATAAGTCTTCGCTGGTTTCTGCAGCATTCTGTTCGATTTTTTATTATCCTGAATTATACCCTTCATTTCCAAATAGTAGGGATCCGTCAGTAGCTGGTGGAGAAACTGTTGTTCCCTCGTTTGTTCGTGAGTTTGTGCTTTTGAACGTGTGGTCATGCTGCCGATGCAGCGCGCTTCAGTTTCCGTTGACATCTCATTGTTTTGATGATTCTCTTCCCCGTCCGGATCTGGCCCGACGTACGGTGATTTTATTTCGGATTCATCAAATATTTGGTTACTCCACGGGAACCTGGATCCCCAATCTGCCAGGTTGTTTTTAATTCCACTGATATGTGAGAATTTTAAGTTTTCGAAATTATTGATTGTTAGATATAGTCGTGCTAGTCGTAGGTTCCGCGTACGAAACGTTTTGAGAAAGGTGAGTGAGATATGGTCAGTATATATCTGCACTGGGCGGTTGTATGTATATTTATGCGTTTCCTGAAGTCCTAGAATTAGCGCTTTCATTTCCAATTCTGTGGCGCTGCTCGCTGATTGTTTCCCTTCGAGTTTTCGTGAAATGAACTAGACGATATGCATTTTCTTTGTAGCGTGGTGAATTTGAGCGTAGATGACCGCTAGGCCTTTAGCACTACCATCAATGATTAGCACATCCTTGTTCGCCGGGTCATATGGCGCCAGTGCCTTACTATTAACTATTGCTAGCTTCATTGCTTGGAAGCTTCGTTCTAGCTCCGGAGTCCATTCGATATCGTCCTTTTTCTGTTTTCCTTTCAAGGAGTCTGTTAAGGGTCTGATAATATCAGAAAATTTGTGGGCGAACTGTCGCCAATAATTTGCAGTTCCTAGAATTGAACGCATTTCACTCACTGTCGAAGGAAGGGCCAGGATTGCTTGCTTTGCAGTATCTTGGATTTCAATACCTCTCTTTGAAACCTTTCTTCCTAGGATTATCGTTTCTGAGACTAAGAACTCGCATTTTGATAATATGAATTTCACCCGCTTTTCCCTGGCACGTTCAAATAGTTTTCTGATCGTTGTGAGTGCTGAGTCAAAATCGTCATGCGCTGTAAGTCAGTCATCGCAGTAGATTTTGATGTCCGTTAAGCCGTCTAGGATTTGTCTTGCACATTTGTCATAGTAGTAAGGAGACACATTTAAACCTTGAGGTAATCGACAAAATTTATAAAACTTGTTTCCATAGGCATGGAATGTCGTGATATCACGGGAATCAGGGTGTAACCCGATACTGAAAAATGCTTCGCTCACATCAGTTTTTGTAATGTATGTTTTTCCAGCTAGGGTTTGTTGAATGACATGTGGTGGCTCAGGGTTAAAAATGGGACAGTGGATTTTTTCGTTTGCCATTCTTAGATCGACGAGTAGTCGCAGAGCTCCTGGCTGATTCGGTTCTCGAGCCAAGAAACAAGGGCTCGCGTAAGTTGGTTCCATCGCTGGTTCTATTATTTTCAATTTTTGTAACCTATCTAGTTCTTTTTGCAACTTTATTTCTTCTGCTGGTGACCTTTGGAAAAATTTCGTTTTGAACGGCTGATGATCCAGAAGTCTTATTTTGACATCATCTACTAATCTTCTTCCTTGTGAATGAAGCCATCTGTGAATTCGTGTAATAGATCGATCACCTGTTCGTGTTGCTGGTACGTGAGGTTGGGATTTATTTTGGCAATTTGTTCCCCTATTACAAATTCGCGTTTTATTCGGGCAGTGTGCATCGTCATGATTGACCGCGAGGCGGGAGTGGGTCGTTCCCCCCATTCTTCCTGTCCTTGAATGCGCTCTCCGATGGCTACCGCGTATTCTCGTAACGCGCTGATCAAATTGTCCATGTTGCGCTTATGCCAGCGTTCCTCTCCGTCCTTCGACACCTTGTGACAGCTGGCACCTTTTCCGTCGTGATTGGGATGTGTCGAGTCTCCGTTTTTCTGTAGGTCAGTCATTGTTTTGTTATTCGAAGCCTCTTTCGTTGTGTGGGATACAACGGTTGGAACGGATTCCATGACCCAGTAATTTTGTTCTGTCAATCGAGGATCGAGCAATAAATCAATTGTTTTTCGGTTTTTTCTCGACTTAAATTTGAAGTAATATGTAATTCTTGGAGCTTTGGTAGTAATTGTGGCATTGACTCCTGCTTTCTGTTCGATATTTCATTCGGTTTCCATTGTTTTTGCTGTTTTTTATTGTTAAGTCCTAGTTCTTCTAAAATTGTATTCACATTAGCTTTGTTGTTTTTTGACTTTAGAGCTGCCCGGATGGCTGTCAGTCCATCTTGTCCAGTCTCTTCCCATATTTCTTCTCCGAATTTTGGTGTGGGTATAACCTCATGTTTTATATCCGAGAATAATGAGGTTTGAGTCTTGTTATTTAGTTTTTTTTCTTTCATTGCCATGTGTATGTAATGTTGTGTATCTTGATTGAGAATGAATCTCAACGTTGTTTGCGGAGGTTTTGCTATACTAAATGTGTCGTTTGAGTAGTTCAGATTGACTTCATGCGTCTTCAGGAAGTCGCTTCCGATGATTACTTGTTGTTCCGACCCATTATTTTGGTATATATAAAATGTATGCCTCACTGAATGCCCATTCTCTAAGAACGTTATTTTCTCGTTTGAAACTCCTAAAACTGGGATCTGTGCGTTGTTTACTCCCCACAGATTACTTAAACTGCTTTGTTCAATGTTCGTTCGTCCTTTGAATAGGTCTGCTGAGTAGGTACTTGCTGCCGCGCCAGAGTCTAGAAGTGCTAGTACCTGTTGACCTTGAAGTTCGATCCAGATTTTTGGCTGGTTTACTGGGATTTTGTTCATTAAGTTGAGATTGGCGTTTGCACCGATGTTCGGAGTTATTGTGCCTAGTAATAGTTTCGGTTGTTTGATATTCGTTTCGCGTGCTATACTTTCTTCTCTAAAGTTTAATGGATTTTGGTTTGGTTCGTTACCTCCCGCGACCAACTCGTTGTCTAGTTGTTGGCCGCGGCCCCGGAGTTTTTTTGATTATCTTCTTTCCGTACGCTTTGATTTTGGTATTGCCCACAGTAGTTCTCTCCGTTAGTTTTAGTGTTGTTAAAGGTTTTGGTGTTCCCGTACTTAGCGCGTCCTCTATAGCTTCCACGACCTCTTCCAAATGTTTGGGGCCCTGAGTTTTGCTGTGTGTTGTATTGAAAATTTTGTTGATGGTTTAGTGGATATCCGTGGTTGTTATATCCGTTATATTCTTGATCCGAAGAGCCGGCATGATGAGGGTAAAAATTGTAGTCCCTATAGCCATTATTCTGGTATCTATTGTACCCGCTGAAACCTCCTCGACCGTAGTAACCTCTCGAATTTCCACGGTGGTAGAAATTATGGGAGCAGGGGCTGTTAGTAAGTTGTTTAGGGCCTAAGTTCGACCTTCCTCCTCTTGACTGATAGCCTCTTCCTCCTCGGTGGCTTCCCTCATAGTGCGATCCTCTCTTGCTGCAGTTTATTTTGAGCTGGTTAATCTGCTTTTGCAGGTCGTTAACAAGTTTATTAGTTTTATTTATATCATTCTCTCCTTGCGTTCTCAGTGCAATGTACTCGAATGTCATCTCAGCTTGATTTAGGGCTTCTTCTAATTCCCTTACAGTTGTTTTACGGGCAGATGTTATCTGTCTTGTGTATTTCGGCAATAACCCGGTTTGGATCAAACGTAACAATTCTGTTTGCGGGAAGTTCACATCTACGTCATGAGCTAGTTGAGTCATCAGTTGTAGGTATGCTCGTGCTGTCTGATCTTTACTTTTTTTTGTGTTATATAGCTTATTTCTGAGCTTTTCAGTATGCATTGGGTCCAAGAATCGAGTTTCGAACTGTGTTCTCCATTCCTGAAATGTTCGTGGCCTATCTGGGGCCGCGTCTAGCCCTTCGTAGTACTTGCTGGCGTCACCGACTAGGTAGAGAGGTAGCATCTCGAGTTTCGTTTGAGGAGTCCATCTCAGTGAGTTAGCTACCCTTCCAAAGTGAGTAAAGTACACGATCGGTGACTCCGTGCCACTTCCGTCGAAGTACCGGACCGAAATTCGACGTCTATACTCCTCTGCCATCGTTGTTTTGTTTCTTGGAGGTGGCTTTGGCTTTCTGCCGCTCCGGAGTTCTCGGAGTTTCGCTAGCACAGCCTGAATCAACCTGTGCGATTTTAGATATTCCTGCCTTTTCTGTTCTTGAGTTAGTAGAGTTTGATTCTCGTCCAAAAGTAAGTTAAGTGTGGCTTCGGTTTGCTGCTGCGATTCTAATATGTCTTTCAACTTCAATTCAAATAATTCTTTCTCTTGGTCAGGCGGGCTATAACTGAGCAGTTCGTTTAATAACTCGTCCCTCTCATCCCTGATGGCCTTTAATTTGGTTCTCAGTTCATCGTTATTTGAATTTTCTGGTTGCTCGGAGTCTACCTCTTCTCCTGCACTGGCTTCTCCCTCTACCGACAATTCCCCGCTTACCTCGCTCTCACTCTCGTCTGAATCGACTGAACCTGGTCTCGAGAATTGTGTTGAATGTAGTTAGAGATTCTTGAATGCGTCGCGAGTTTTTGTCCACTCGTTAGTCTGGCTTGTACCTAGGTGCGTCAGCTCTATGTCCGATTCTTGGGCTATCAGCTGTAGCGCTATTTGGTAATCTACTTCGAACTGGCCAATTGCTAGTGTACGCCCTAACTGTTCGAGTATCTTATCCCCTACTAATTGCGGGTCAGACCACCACGTATTTATTACCCCCCTGACTTCGTTTCTGGTAACGACTTGGTTGTCTTTATTTAGAAGTCCGACGAAAAGCGCGAATTGGGTATAGTGACTAGCTAGTTCACCTCCAATGCGACCTAGTTTTGCCTGAGGGTTTTTATACTTTTTTAGTAATTTTTGTACTGTTTGCAGAAATATCGATTGGGATGCCGTAATAATAACTTTATGTTTCTCGGTACTGTTCACCTGTGACGTTAACGGTTGGGGTTGAACGGACTTTGGCGTATCCCCCATTAATGGAATAAGTAATTGAACATAACGAATATTAAAGAGGGAAATGTGTTCAAATGTGTTTATATGTTCGGCGGTGTTACTGTGGCGTGATACCTACCTGTAATATACATCCTACAAACATGAGGTGTATTTCAAGAAATTAAAATGGCTTAAAATGTGCAACCTGAGTTAAACCTAAATAATCATGCAATATGCGATGTATTTAAAGTCAAGCTTATAAATCTAGCTTATAAATAAACATCTATGAAAATAGCAAAATATTAATAGTGAATTATCTATGGAATTTATGAGGGTACAATGGAATAATAATAATTAATTGCCCTTAAAATTCTACGAGGGGGACCTAAGCCTTAGGGACTTGAGGCGCCTCCACCAGTATGTGAGCCCCTAATATTCCTGATATTGCGTTAACTTTTGCCTGTCGGCCTCCACCTACCTTGGGTGGGTTGGGGGCCAGGCAACGCCGGGCTCCTGAAGGGAGCAGAATTGATGGTATTGGGACTTGAGACACACAACGCCGGGATTCAGTGGTAAATGGGAAAATGTTATTGATATCTAAATAGGCCTTAATGATAAGCTACTCCCTAATTCCTACCTACTTCCTCCCAAGGGCTATTGTGCGTGAATTACCCGGTTTACGCCCGACTGTACGACGATCGCGGAAACGGACGGGAATGAAATTTCTCGGGGTGGGCCACGTACCTTTCGATCCTGCTCCTCCGACCTGGAAACGAGCTAAGTCCCAGTCGTGCCGGTGTCGGATGGTGTACTGGCTCTGTCGGCGTAGTACCAAGGATCGGGCCAGCTGATAGGTACCTCTTCCGATGGCACTGCGGTTGAGGGGTCGGGTCCGTGGCTCGAAGGATGCTTCTTGTTCGGGTTCCTGAACTCAACGACGTGTTTTCCTTGTCTTTCCTGCTCTACGTTTTATTCTTCGATTGGTGGGGTATTGTTTTTCCACCAATCATAATGCGCGAACACAGGCGCGTGTGGCCGAGGACGCAATGAGCTCCTGGGTCAGCGCCCTTTGTAAATGGGGCACAAAGAATGTCGAGGCGATCGGTGAAATGAATATTTTTCGCTGAATCGGGTCTGACAGTGGGTGGTGAGAAGGCTTGTAAAGTGACACCTTGATGGAAGGAGCATAGGCTGTTTATGGTCGATAGAGATAGGTGCATTGCTCAGAAGACCTCCCACTCTTACTAAACCAATATGGTCGATAAATATATCAAGCTGCTTCAACTCCAAGGGCAAGGAGATTTTTGTTGTGTTAAACGCATCAGGGTAAAAGTGGTGTTGTAGAAGTATGATGCATTTAATCTCAGCATCACGAAACTCAGTTGATGATATAGGACCCCTACAACGCTTCCTCCTCCTCCACATTGGTATTTTGGCATTGTGGATAAATCGTCTCACATAAGCCAGAATTCTAATGAGACGAATATATGATGCGTAACGTTCTGTAAGGTCAACAAATTCTTGATTACCTTCAGCGGCAAGTGCAATGGGCTTAGATGATTTCATTTCAGGTACCTCTGTGCATACAGGATCCTTTGAGAGAGGCCATTCAGTAATCGCTTTGCAGCACCAGGAGGGTCCAGACCACCAGAGGGAGTGATGAGGAAGCTCAGACGGGGAGAATGCCTCTAGATCCGACGTCAGCAGGGTTTTCTACGCCTCTGATATGGTTCCAGGTTTCCTTAGCGACTATCTTTGTGATGTGCTGCACACAATTGGCAATAAAGGTCTGAAGTTGATGTGGAGGTGTTCTCAGCCACGCCAGCACGACTTTGGAATCAGTAAAACGCCCACTCCCACCGTCGGCGACGAAAAAATATATCTTATCAATGATCGACCGCGCCACCGGCTGGTTTGAATGCGCCCCTCTATCGACCATTTCCGCCGACGCAGTGATTACGGCCCTACACACCCACTGGATCGCACGATACGGCTCCCCTGCCCACATCACCACCGACCAGGGCACACAGTTCACCTCCGCCGACTTCCATAACTACTGCACATCAATGGGCACGGAGGTACATCATACCAACACGTATCATCCCCAAGCAAACGGCCTCGTCGAGCGACTACACCGCGTCCTAAAAGACGCAATAATCGCAACCGCTACGTCCCGCACTTGGGCCACTAACCTCAGCGGCCTCCTCCTCGGCCTACGAAATCGCCCGGGCCCCGACGGGTGTTCACCGGCTCAACGCCTCTTCTCAGCCACTCCTCGCCTCCCGGGAGATTTATTCACACAGCCGCCACCGACGACCGTACCTCTCCGCACGAACGAGTCTTACCGCCACTACACACAGTCTTACATGCCATCTACCCTGCGCACAGCGACCCATGTGTATGTACGCGTCGACACACCGCGAGGAAAACTAGAGCCACCGTACACCGGCCCCCATCAAATCCTCAAGAACGACGGAAAGACTCTCACATACATCACGGACGACCACAAGACACCCTCAGTGTCCGTCGACCGATGTAAGCCGGCCCCTTCTCCAACGCACACCACGGGCCCCGCCACCACGACTACAACCGCCCCTCACTCAACCACAGCGGCTATAAAATCGCACGCTCCGCAGCGATGACAACCACTCACACGCCATGTCGCCACGACCCCACACGACCGCTCAGCTCGCAAGGGATCTCGCCATGACGCCGTCTCTGGCGGCTCCGACCAAGCGCATCAAAACTCGGCCACAGCCGCCCGGCCGCTGCGGCCGTCCCGATCCGCCAGGCAATGGCTATCTCCCGCGCCAGCGCGATCCCCATCCACGCGCGGCCCCGGAAAACCGCCAGCCACGCCGCACGGGACCCTACCTACAGCCACCGCCCGGAATCCGCCCGATTTCCGCGAAAACGGCACAAGGTACCCCCGTGATGAGCGTCACGACACCGCCACACCACACCGTGACGCTCCAGCTCCCTCCGTACGCCGGCACCTGCAGCGACTGCTGCATACACGGAGCTCGTCGTCCTGCCCAGCACACCACAGGAGTTCAAGCCTCGCCCGCCACCGCTACCGTAGCCATCTACGCCCGGCACCCAGCAAAGGCACTCCTCGCGACGATGGACAAGGGGACGCAGACCACCCCCACGGGGACATCACCCTCGGCCACGCCCGTGGCACGGCCGATGTCCCCCAAGCCGGCACACCCGCCATCGCCGCACGCGCCACCCCGCATGCCGTCGTCACGCCGGCGCACGCCACCGCGTCGCCCACGGCCAACACCGCTGGACCGCCACCACCTACGGTCCCGCCTCCATCGCCGCGACCGCCGCTTAACGCACCCACGACTCCACCCCACGACCACGACACCTGCAGCCACCCGGACAGCCACAACGGACCACCGCAACCACCGCAACCAGCACACGCACCTCCCACGCCAACAACCAACGGCACAAAATTTAATTACATGCATAACGTAAATTCTGGGGGGAGCAGTGTTGTGATCGGCTGCTCCTCCACAACCTACACCAGGTGTAATCATGTATCCTATCAGAGTGGGGACTCCCCGACCCCCCTCTGATCATGTCAGGGGCATATAAAAGAGCCAGGTGCCATAAATATACCAACCATTCTCAGCCAAGCGATCGACTCGTCTATTCTCCTCATCAATCACTACAGTAATGTTATGTTATTTTGCTTCCGAGTCTGTTCTATTTTATAATGGGTCACTCTGATTGTGACGAGGAGCTCCTGTGCCATCACCTTGGCAGTGTATTTTTTATTTTTTTTTCAAAAATATTTTGCTGAGGATGGGTCTTTATAGTTGCCTCAGTTGTGCTGTGCGTTCTTGACGTTTTATTTTTATGTTTGTGGGATTGGGTGAGTTAATGAGTTGACACATTTCCGAAACGGTTAGCTGAACGTTGCTGTCAGTAGAGCCTCTATCCTACTCTGCTCGGGCTTCCTACCACCATCTCTTAGTTGACATCAAACAAGCGCGAGTCTTTCCGTATCAGAAAAAATATCTTTTAAACTGAACTGGTGACATTCTTTCACGGTGACCTATCCAATATTAATCATATCCGAATCGTTGAAGACTTTACAGAACAGGAAGAAGGGCAAGTTAAAAATCAGGAATCGCCCATGTTAGCTAACTACCCACTACATATTTTTCCCCGTTTTTGACCCCACTGAACACAAATCAATCGAAAAGAGGAAATTTCAGCTGTTTCAGGTAGTGGAGTATGATTGCGTGTAAATTTGTCCCATATGAATTTCGTTACATTCGAATCAGTAGTGGACACCACGCATGCGCAAGGGTGAAAAAAGTCGAACCCACATAACTCACAAACCAATAGTCCAAACTGGCACAAATTTTGGTGGTAGTTCAGGATCGGGTCCCCTAGTTGGTCCCATATGAATTTCATCGTATTTGTGTCATTAGTACTGACGGTGCATCCGCAAACGTGAAAACCGTTGAACCACCATAACCCACAACCCAATCGTCCTAATTGACTCAAATTTCGGTGGTAGTTCAGGGTTAGGTCCCATATGAATTTAGCTAACTACCCACTACATATTTTTCCCCGTTTTTGACCCCACTGAACAGAAATCTATCGAAAAGAGGAAATTTCAGCTGTTTTAGGTAGTGGAGTATGATTGCGTGTAAATTTGCCCCATATGAATTTCGTTACATTCGAATCAGTAGTGGACACCACGCATGCGCAAGAGTGAAAGAAGTCGAACCCACATAACTCACAAACCAATAGTCCAAACTGGCACAAATTTTGGTGGTAGGTAGTTCAGGATCGGGTCCCCTAGTTGGTCCCATATGAATTTCATCGTATTTGTGTCATTAGTACTGACGGTGCATCCGCAAACGTGAAAACCGTTGAACCACCATAACCCACAACCCAATGGTCCTAACACGTTCCGAGCGGCGCCGATTTTGGTGGAGACTCCCTGTGACGGCACCCGTTTTTTCGAGTTATTTGTTGATTACTGCTTATCATGATTAGTTATGAACGAAAACTACAATGTGGAACCAAAATTGGATGAAAATCATTGATTTAAAGACGTTGGATCTATCGATCCACTTCGGCGGTAACGTACGACGGAATAGGCAACCTGCAATACAATCGGCGGGTTTTGGTGGAGACTCCCTGTGACGGCACCCGTTTTTTCGAGTTATTTGTTGATAACTGCTTATCATGATTAGTTATGAACGAAAACTGCAATGTGGAACCGGAATTGGGTGAAAATAATTGATTTATAGACGTTGGATCTGTCGATCCACTTCGGCAGTAAGGCAACCCGCAATACAATCGGCGGTCTTTTGAAGCCTAGACTCATGAATAACGACCTACCGTGGTTGGATGCCAAAGGGGAACTGAAACAGATTCCTCGAGGAAAAAAAGGAACGCAATAATCACAACAAAACTGAACATTGTACCCGAAAACATCATCCAAACGCAGCGAGAAAATGTTGGTAAACAAACGGCTTGGAATAACGAAACGGAACGCAGTCTCTCTGAGGTCAGATCATCTAGAATAAAGGTGTTAAGGCTAAATGTAACGACAAGTTAGTGAGATTCTCAGATAAGAGATGGCAGCACTATCGGGGGCAAATTTCCTTGACTCCTCACACGAGAACGAATCAAGATATTTTGAATCTGAAAACGAATTTGATAAGATATCAACCCATAGTTTGGACGAAATTGGTTTAAAAAATTTGCACAATTTTTTTGCGCACTGTTCAAAATTTTTTTTGATTAAATTGAGACTTTTTCAAAAATGTCGCCTTATACAGCAGTGTGCCCATGCATACAGTGTACAAATCCGTTTTTAGAATTGAGATTGGTCAAAAATTACGATCGTAATCCTTAAGATTGGTGAAACAATAGTAGGGCTGACGGGTGGAGGAGTGCGCTCGAGCGAGGGGGGCAGTTTGGTGAGGTGGTGCCGGCCGCCTGGACCCCTCGTATGAACGTTCTCCGAATTCTCCTACTCAAGGTCGGCATCAAAATCGAGTCTTCCTGATGTTGGTTGGAAAAGAAGTTTTGTCTGTGAACAGGATTGGGTCAAGCCTTGTCTCACGTTTGTGGACTACGAGAAAAGGGGGGCCTAAGTTGGGGGTAGTAGATTTCGTTTTTTTCTTGTAGGGGATGTGACTGATACGCAAAATCCATGTTTTTGACAACGGTGGCCCCCAAAACTTTGGTCAAAATGCGAGAAACCTCAAAATTTTCGCACTTTTTTGTTTTTCCCCCATTTTGGCCATAATAGAGCGCGTTTTTGACAAAAAGTGTACATTTTGAAACTGAATTAGATTTGCTAGAATACTAGAATAGGCTCGGTAGACTCAATAGTTTCCGAGATACAGCTAAAATACCATACCTACCACCACTCTCAAAACCGCGTTGTGAAATCCAATTTTTTTTCTCGTATTTTTCGCTATATCTCCAAAACGTATTGTCACATCCGGAATTTAGTAGTGAAGTATTTCAAAACTCAAATAATTGTAGATTGTATTGCAAGTTGTCCCTAAATACATACATACAGACTACATACACACTTTCAAAATAATTTTGTTACTTTTGCGCACTGCAACAATTTTGTATTGTTCACAAAGATTGGCAGGTACCTACAACAGCGTGCCTACATGCATATAGATGTTTCAAAAAATACAAGTCGATAATGAATCTAGTCTTGAAAAATTAAACTGGGTATTTCAAATCTGAGCAGTATCGAAATTAGGGGACATATAGTTACAGATCATCAAACACTTGAAACATTTCTGCTGTTGAATATACTATATTTGCTTTCAAAATAAAGTATTATACTTTGAGGAATTTTCATCCCAAGTCCTGGGTAGGCTCCCGTATTTCCAGCGAACGTGGTATCCTTGGATCAATAATTTCTGGGAGCAGAACATTTTCATAACAATATTTCAACTTTGTTATCATTTTGTCCTCCCAGAATGAGCGATCCCTTTGTATTATCTCGTAATGTAGATCCCTAGGGGTCCACACTACGAAAAACGCTCCAAATCCCTGCACAACGGTTTATTATTTTGTATAGAATACCCTTCTGTTACAGATCACAGCTCTATGTATAGATAACCCGTCTATATAATATGATATGTACTATTCTATTATATACATATTATGTAGATCGCAGACCCTCCGTAGGTTAGTACCTAACCCCGTACTCGTTACTAGGTACCTACCTAAATCACGAGTTAAATGTTGCTAAAATAATTCTGCCGATGACAAACACTACCTAACAAAAAGAAACACACATAATGAAGTTCTGAAGAGAAATTGTTGATGAGGAGTGAAAAAAGTTGCAAAAGTACCTACCAACAAACTCCAGCCCCTTCTACGTAGATGTTATAGGTAATGAACCGTTGTGTAATAATTTACCGTTGAGTAATGATTTACCGTAGTAATAATTTACCCATCAATAATACTTCAACGTTTGTTCAAGTTTCACTACCTACCAACAAACTCCAAAAGAGCCATCATTTTTCAAATTAAATAATATCACAGAACAACCAACTCGACTTCATACTCCGCCAATATAATCTGGTGATCCCTACCAATGATTGGCCGTATTCACAAATTCCTATTGTAGGCGCGTCTCTGGTTACGAGATTTGGTTTGAATTGTATACAATTTCATTCACACTGGAGTCGAAAAT
This sequence comes from Leptopterna dolabrata, assembly GCA_954871275.1. Classification (NCBI taxonomy): domain Eukaryota; kingdom Metazoa; phylum Arthropoda; class Insecta; order Hemiptera; family Miridae; genus Leptopterna; species Leptopterna dolabrata. The sequence continues at coordinate 157,326,151 of OX940974.1, forward strand.
GCCTGTCGGTGCAAACTTCGGGGCCTTACTGTGAACGAACGGCTGGACGTACGATGCTCCGGATGCTCTTAAAAAACTCGCAAGTTCAAGAACTATTTAAAACCGTAAAAATATTTACGTAAAAAAATGGTATAGGCGTTTAGAAAATTTCAACCCCTATTTTGAACCCCTTAGAGATGACTCACAGTAACGTCGAGCTTCGAGGACCAACTAGACGCTGAACGGAACCTATAACCCGAATTTCATCAATTTTTTTTCATGGTAACTAAGAAAAGTGGCCCGTACGGCGTACGGCGTACGGCGGACAGACAGAAATATTTTTATTGCAGTTTTGGATTCTACATACCTTGAAACGTAAACCATCAAATTTTGAGGGGGAGTAAGAATTTTTTTTTTTCATGCTCGATTCCAATGGTTCATTATTGAAAATAATAAACCAAAAACAACGCTCTCTCATCGTTATTTCCAATTGTCCTTTGAATTTGGAAGAAGTAGTCGCTAGTTTTTTTAAGTTTTTTATCTTTACCCAAACAAAAATTTTTTATTTGTGTCCAGAGTTTTCGCTCTGGAAACACTCAAGTTTCGCACCATAGTAATGCACCAAACAGACTCATGAAACCTACTAAACACTATGATCGCAACATTTTCCATGGAAATTGGGTAACGGAGTTACGAAATATGGACGCACGCGTTGTTGTAGAAGTCCATTTTTCTGAAGCCAATTTTTGTTAGAGCAGTGCAATAAAGTTTTGGCACATCAAAAACATCAGGTAGGTACATACTGTTGGCAAAGTAAATACCATTCAGATTCATCGACTATAATAGTTATGTAAACACAGTTGCATAAACGTCACCTGATTTCGAAAAAATCTAATCCAAATCAAATCGAAGTGTCGGCTTCTTGGAATTTGGGCAACCTTTTTGGCGAGTTCATAAGAGGAACTATCTAGGTACTCTGTAAGCAGATACCTCGTGACATGGATATATGTGTAGGGGTTATTATTATCTCTATCTCTATCCTTATTATCCTTATTATATTATAAATTCGAATCTTTGTCTGTCGGTGAAACTGTGATTCTTTTCACGGCAAAAAGCATAATACCGATTTATGTCATCACAATATAATGTACAAAAGTAAATAAAAAACGCTGCAAAGTACTTGTCACATGGGTTTATTATTCTTGCGGACATATAGAACTGTACTCCATCAATATCAAAATGTCAAACAATTTTTTCACCATTTATAAACAATGTGCCATTAATTCGTTTTTCCCGTGTTTTTTCCGATACTTTTAGGTAACAAACATCCCTAATATAGATACCATCTTTGGACCAACCCCCACCTACCCTCCAAATTTGAATCACATTCGACCATTTTTACGGTAATTATGGGCGTTACTACCCGTTCAACGGTTTTCACTTCAAAACTCCTAAAAAACGCCTCATTTTTGCCAGTTTTTTGTCCATAAAATCCAAACCGTTGGTCCGATCGAGCTGAAAAGCTTGCGGGCACCATGTCTGCCCTAGATGAGTATTTGGTGCAAATTTCGACTCAATTGGACCAATTTTGAGGCAGTCATGCGTGACAAGGCGGACGGCGGACGGACATTGCATTTTTTGAATCTAGACACCTTGAAACGTGTAAGAAAAAATTTTGAGGGGGTGTTCCAAAAAATGTTTGCTGAACGATTACATAGGTGTATTATTCACAGAATAATAAACCAAAACGATTTATTCATCTTCTAAGAGACAATCACACTCTAGGATACCGCACCAAGCCAGTTTCCGAAAATACTTACCAATTTTGGGAAAAAGTGTCTAAAAATGTGAAATTTGAGCCTATTTTGAAAAATATGTGCTTTTAGGAATCACGTATCAAAATTTTAGACACGTATCGACAAATTTGGGAAAAATCGAAAAAAGACTTATTTTTGGCGATTTTAGCTAAATGGCTGAAGCGATTTTGACGTACTAAACTCCAATCGACGCGCAATTTTATCCTCCTTATTCTAGCATAATATTATAGTGAAAATAGTTTTCGACAAGCGAAAAAGCTGAAAAAGGTCCGAAAATTTCGCAGTTTTTTGGCTCTCAAAAGTTTAGCACAAGCCAGAGTCCGTCGCAAACTCACATTACTCGTATTATGCCCAAATTCGATTAAAATAATTTCCAGCTAGTGCACATTTATTAGGCAGCAAGCACAAGTCCAATTTGACTTGGCTATGACCCAATCCTGCTCACAGACAAAACTTCTTTTCCAACCAACATCAGGAAGACTCGATTCCGAGAATGTTCATGCGAGGGGTCGAGGCGGCCGGTACCACCTCACTAAAATGCCCCCCTCTCGCGCGCGCACTCCTCCACCCCGTCAGCCCTACTACTGTTTCCAATCTATTGTTTCACCAATCTTAAGGATTACGATCGTAATATTTGACCGATCGAAATTCTGAAAACGGATTTGTACACTGTATGCATGGGCACACTGCTGCATAAGGCCACATTTTTGAAAAAGTTTCAATTTAATCAAAAAAATTTTTGAACAGTGCGCAAAAAAACTGTGCAAATTTTTTAAACCAATTTCGTCCAAACTATGGGTTGATATCTTATCAAATCCGTTTTCAGATTCAAAATATCTTGATTCGTTCTCCTGTGAGGAGTCAAGGAAATTTCCTTCATTTTGGTGCTGCCACGTGGTGGCAAGGTTTGCAACTAAAAGCGTTACATTTAGCCTTAAACTCAGCAGTCACTAGAGTGCGCGATAGTTCAGTTTCAGAGCAGAATGTAGAGGCCTCTTATCGTAGAAACGCTCCCCGTAGCTAGATCGATAGATCCAGGCTGGGTGAATTGAACGGCAGGCCTTGGATCGATCGATCCATTCCGCTCGGAACGTGCTAATTGACTCAAATTTCGGTGGTAGTTCAGGGTTAGGTCCCATATGAATTTCGCTGTAACCCACAACTCCGTGGTCCAAACAAACCATCGTTCTCTAATTTGGTCCAATAGTATCTAGTGTTCCATATATGTATCTAGATCTTTGTTCAAACCATGTTAATACGGGGTATGTGGCTTCTTAAAATCCTCAATGGCCCGGATTTTTTATAGTAAAAATCCTTCTGTTTCGAACTAACCTAGAAAATATCCTTCAAAATATTACTACTTACCTCTTATGAACACGGGCAACTAATTTCGCCCATAGTACCAAGGTCGAGTCAAGTAATCCATGGATTACTCCAGACCATATTATGTTTAAATGAGCGCTCTCATGGGTGCCAAAAAATTATAAATCACATTATGTATCAAGCTGATTTTACTGTTTTAGGAACTGTTTACTTGGGATAGAGGTAACCAGCTGACGTATCCCATCAGGTACCACGAAATCGGCTACAACCTCACCAAAGAAGATAAAGGAGAGCCTGAAACCAATTACCTGATATCCGGCTACGAAGTTTATGATTAAACTGGGTGAAAGAACTTGGTGTGGTGGTGGCATAGACATTCTTCGTCTGTTAGACTTGCGTGTCAGGTACCTTGAATAAATTGAGGAGATAGCACACAGGTATAGGTACCTACCTAATTAAATTAATTCTGTTCTAAGTGACTTCGAAGTAACTTTCATAGTCAAATATGGCTTGTACTACCAGTACTTAGTTCCATCTTTCTCAAAACCAAATTTTATTTTGAAATGTGAGTTGAACCTCCAAGGCCGGGTGAAAGTTACAATGAGGTTGGATGATGCGAGCACCTGAAAGGAACAGAGATTTTGGCTTGTTTGGTTTGTGTTAACCGTTGGAAATAAAAACGATGCAAGTAATTATGAATCAGTGTGCTGATTCTTTCTCTTATCTTCCTATTTATTTACCCTCTCCCTGAGAATATTTCGTTTCTAAATCTGTAATTACGAAACTGATGGTAAGTATTGTAAAATATTATTGTTTGTGTAGACACTGGAACCTAAGTACATTTATTTCATAGTACAGGTATATTTCTCAATATAGTATGCATCTACCTTGGTACCAGATGGAAGTTCAAATAGAGGATGGTGAAGATAATTGATTCTATCGACTGCAACAACTTGCGGCGAAACGGACGAGTCCCGAGGTTCCCACAGCTTGCTGATGTAGCGCCTCGTATTACACCTCTTTTTTCTCCTTCAACGCTAACCGAGGTATTCCTCGCGTGTTTCCATGTTTCAGTCTACCGATAGCTCCTTCTTGTTTCTGTTCTCCTTATAAATCTCAATGCTTTCTTGTTCTGCCATCTCGAAATTTGGTATATTTTGGGGGTTTTAAGGGGTTCGAGGTCCCTATATTCGTCAAGTCCACTGAAAGAGCTTTCGTTTGAGGGGTTACACAGCTATGGCCCTACCTACTTCACATCCAGGACCTGCCAAATAGAGGACCACCACCGAAATGGGACAGCATCTTACTATTTGGTTCATCCATAGATGTCTATTCTCCCAGAAAAAGCGCTTCCTTTAGAGCCCCAACAAGCCTACATAGGTTTAGTTCGAGTGAATTGCCTAAATTTGGGGGAAGGACCCTTCTACCAACAGTTTGATGGGCCCAGGTTCTTGAAATCTGCAGACAGAATATGAAGATGGGGATAAGCCACGTGTTTTTAAAACTGCGGGAAACCCCTCTTCTCTTTCCCACACCATCCTTTTCACAGTAATTTGGAGGGAACCAGTTTTTGAAAATTAGCGCCAACCAGGATTATGGTAAGCGGCTGGGAAGGGGAAATTGAAAATTCGAGGGAGAAAAATTAGGTAAGGAGAGGTTAGGGAAGGGGAAAAATGATTTTGATAATCGGGAGGTGAACCGAAGGCCACAGGAAAGATATGTGGAAAAGGATGGACCTCATAATTTGTATTATTGATCCAAGTTGTGCTAAAGGTGTGGTGGATGGAGGGAGGGTTTACAAAAGAGGCGGGAAAACGTACAGGTTATTGTTGTTATGTTTGAAAACTGGAGGGAAAGAGAACACCAGCTGATTCCTCAGGGGGAGTGGTCCTGTTGGGAAAAATTCAAAAATTGGCAGTCATGATGTAGGAGGCTGTGACATCACATCAGCTGTGGCTAAGTGCGGGGTGGAGGGTGGTGATAGGGAGTGGGAGGGGGCCAGCTGATCCTATGTCACTGATGGGGGGGTGGCGAGGTATTTGATAATGATGGGGAAAGCCATATGATCAGATGGAGGGGAGGGGAGTGGGATGACAGTTTGAAAAGGCGGGAATTTTGTAAGCAGCTGGTCTTATGACATTCATGGGAGGGGACGAGGGGGATTATTTTGAAAATGAGAGGGAAAAGCATTTGGATTACTGGCGGTTGAAAACTGGAGGTAAAGAGAACATTAGCTGAATGCCGAGGGGAGGGGAGTGGTCATGGTGGGAGAAATTCAAAAATTGGTGGTAAGGCGGGAGATTGATTACCAGCTGATCTAACCTATTATTGAACGACGGGAGGAGAGGAGGTATTTGAAAATTAGAGTGAAACAGCATTTAAAAAATTGGTGGGAACCAGTTAAGGAGGAATTTACATGGATACTTTAACTTGACATCATCTGGGTGGGTGGCCGGGTATTTGATAATGATAGGGAAAACCGTATGATTAGGTGGTGGGGAGGGGAGGGCGATGACAGTTTGAAAAGGAGGGAAACGGCGGGTAAACAGCTGGTCTTATGTCATTCATGGAAGGGGTCGAGGGGCAGTATTTTGAAAATGAGAGGGAAAAGCCTTGGCAGTTGAAAACTGGAGGTAAAGAGAACATCAGCTGATTACTGAGGGGGGAGTGGGAGAAATTCAAAAATTGGCGGTAAGGCGGGAAATTTATTACCAGCTGATCTAACCTATTATTAGACGTGGGGAGAAGGGAAGGTATTTGAAAATTAAAGGGAAACAGCATTTGAAAAATTGGTGGGAACCAATTAAGGAGGAATTTACATGGATACTACATGTATATCTGTATAGCATCCATGGACATGGCGTAGGAAGCTGTGACGTAAGAGCCTGTGACGTCACATCAGCTGTGACGTTACATCAGCTGTGACCTTTTGCGGGGCGGGGGGTGGTGATAACAGTGATACGCAGAATGGGCGTTTCTATACTACTAATGGCGAACAGAGAATGATGAAACCAAAAAACCATTATAGATTCATCAACGCATAAGTTTTTGATTTCACGGAATTCGATCTTACACCCTCTTGGTAATAGAAATTAGTTAATTCTAGGCAATGTTACTCGGTCTATTTAGGTATAAATAGCGGAAAGTTTTGAATTATTTGTTTATTTTGGTTTATTATTTTCAATAATGAACCATTGGAATCGAGCATGAAGAAAAAAATTCTTACCCCCCCTCAAAATTTGATGGTTTACGTTTCAAGGTATGTAGAATCCAAAACTGTAATAAAAATATTTCTGTCTGTCCGCCGTACGCCGTACGCCGTACGGGCCACTTTTCTTAGTTACCATGAAAAAAAATTGATGAAATTCGGGTTATAGGTTCCGTTCGGCGTCTAGTTGGTCCTCGAAGCTCGACGTTACTGTGAGTCATCTCTAAGGGGTTCAAAATAGGGGTTGAAATTTTCAAAACGCCTATACCATTTTTTTACGTAAATATTTTTACGGTTTTAAATAGTTCTTGAACTTGCGAGTTTTTAAGACCATCCGGAGCATCGTACGTCCAGCCGTTCGTTCACAGTAAGGCCCCGAAGTTTGCACCGACAGGCATTTTCGACTCCAGTGTGAATGAAATTGTATACAATTCAAACCAAATCTCGTAACCAGAGACGCGCCCACAATAGGAATTTGTGAATACGGCCAATCATTGGTAGGGATCACCTGATTATATTGGCGGAGTATGAAGTCGAGTTGGTTGTTCTGTGATATTATTTAATTTGAAAAATGATGGCTCTTTTGGAGTTTGTTGGTAGGTAGTGAAACTTGAACAAACGTTGAAGTATTATTGATGGGTAAATTATTACTACGGTAAATTATTACTCAACGGTAAATTATTACACAACGGTTCATTATACCATCTACGTAGAAGGGGCTGGAGTTTGTTGGTAGGTACTTTTGCAACTTTTTTCACTCCTCATCAACAATTTCTTTTCAGAACTTCATTATGTGTGTTTCTTTTTGTTAGGTAGTGTTTGTCATCGGCAGAATTATTTTAGCGACATTTAACTCGTGATTTAGGTAGGTACCTAGTAACGTGTACGGGGTTAGGTACTAACCTACGGAGGGTCTGCGATCTACATTATATGTATAGAATAGTACATATCATAAATTATATAGACGGGTTATCTATACAGAGAGCTGTGATCTGTAACGGAAGGGTATTTTATACAAAATAATAAACCGTTGTGCAGGGATTTGCAGCGTTTTTTTCATGGATCACCGAAAAAAAGGATTGAAAAAAAGACAATGAAAAATCTTCTTTAGTAAGTAATATTATTTGTGGACCACAACAAAAAGCTCCACCGAGCTCCACTTAAGGAATGTTATTACCTCAAAATACGTGTATAGAAGAGTCAACACCGTGAGTTTGATCACCGCCCTCCGCTGCCGGTGATGGGCATTCACGATAGGTAGAACCTGTTGGCTCCTGAATTTATAATGACCTAGTTTTTAGGCGATTTGTTTATACAGACGCTCAAAGAGCAAATGTAACTAACCTCTCTAAACAATAATATTAAGTGACACTGCTCAGGATTTTAGTTTTCCTTTTACACTTGACGAGATAGGTTCGTTCTTCGTTCTTTCCCTCGTGAATTAATAATGGAAAAATTAGTAATTTCTTACGACAAGTTGTGTGACGTACTGTTCAGAAGCGAGTGCACCCTACAGCAGGATTGAGAGAAATGCATCCCCATATAAAAGAAGACACTTTATCCCTAGCAACTGACGAGAGTAAGAAGAATTTCTGCCACATTTCATCAAGAAAAAGATGGAAGTTGATCACAGTAAGTCCAAGTTTTATAAACGAAATGCAATGTGATTGGAGGGTAGGTTCATTTTAGAAATGGGGACCAGTTCAGGGGACTCCTGTGCTGAACGTGAAGTTGGAGGTGAACCAGGCTTCTAGTTTTAAGTCTGCACCAATAAATGGATCAGTAAGTACTCTAAATAAAATTGTAGTTACTTAAATATAGCTGAAATGTTGAAAAACGGATTTTTTTGTACCCTTGAAAAGTGATTTTCACAAAGCTTTTTGGGATTTACGGTGGAATTTGAGGATAATGGTGCAAGATAGGTAGGTACTTTTCGTTGTCAAATTCATGTTCAGCACACCAAAAAACATATGAGAAAGTATGTTTGGTCTGTTTGATATAATGTTAATTCATAACGAATTTTCGTTTGCCAAAAAAATCTTAAAAACCAGTAAAAACCAAACATCTAGAGCGAATAGAGAAAAACGGGTAAAAGATTCGGTTTCAGCACACCAAAAAACGTAATGGATAATAAGAGCAGGTGCCAGTTAGAACCTCTAGAGGTTTTTGCACAAAAACGGCTATTTCCGACCACTGTGTGGCGGTCTCATCACTCACTAGCAGAGCTCCCTCCCTGAGGCAGGGGTCGCGCTCTCATCGCGCACTTGTGGAGGTCCCTACCAGCATGGGTAGGGAACCTCAAAAACATGGGTAGGGGACTCCAAACGAATGGGAGAGGGGGGAGGCTTTGTACCCCAAAGGTCCCCTCTCCCCTCCCTTTTAATATTAAATTGCGTAAACTAAGCTGGGTAATCCCAACTGTGAAACTGGCAGATAATCCTCTTGGTAAAATTTACGAGATGTTGGGGAAATATCCTGCATTGAATATAATTTCGGCAGCGGTCGTATTTCGAATGTCCCATGTTGCCTGAACTACCGAGACTATATTTTCTTTAGGGACTTGCAATTTGTTCAAAGACCACGATGCGTTTTCATCGTTTTTCTGACGAACTCTAAAAACAATTTTAAATCGAATATTTCTGAATTCCCCAAGATCAATTTGACGAGTATAAAATTGTTTCTAAATGAACAATGCTTTCCGTCTCACCAAATGGAATCACGATTTTAAAACCCTTCTGCACTTACCTCATCAGCCATTGTGTGATCAGAGAACTGGAAATAAGTAATTCCTCTGAGACTTTCTATATTTACAATCTTGAACCAACAAGTAATGAAAAATGTAAATTTCTCCCTTGAGAGGGAAAAACATTAAATCATGTTTAATGTTTTTCCCTCGCAAGGGAGAAATTAGATATAGTTTTTTAATGTCAAGAAAAAATGAAAGCCACAATTTCACTGAACTCTACAAGTATAATGTTGCATTTACTGTACTTATTATAGAACTCGCCATCAACATATGGTTGCTACAACAGAAGGTAGTAACTGTGTAGTAACCAATGAAAAACGTAGCTATTGACTCTTGTTTCTTTCGAGTGCGATATTCTTTATGGTTGCTACAACAGAAGGTAGTAACTGTGTAGTAACCAATGAAAAACGTTGCATATTTGCGTGTCGGAATTCACAGAATGACCCCCAGCCCTAAAACATTAAACATGTTAAAAATTTCGATAGATTTACTATGGGAAACACAATTCTCCATGAACGATGCTTGAAGCATTTGAAAAATATCTGATAGTTGTTATAGATGCGTCACATCAATAGGAGAAGTTGGGAAATACTGAATCCATGGACATGAAATTGGAAATCCGAACGTCCAGCAATATTCCGACCGACATTTCTTGCGTGGCAATATTATCGTGTCTGATAAATTAGTCATGTACACATCCTTGAGTGGAAGGATTGATAATGTCTAGTGTTATGAATTAATTCACACAATTTAAAATATAATTGTACAAACAACTCACTATGTCAAATAATCAACATGCTACGATAATGACGAATAAAAAGAAGACAAGGTAAGAGGTCAGGGACCTGGGTTTTCCCCAAAGACCCTAGAGAAGGGAGAGCTAAAGGGCTCTATAAATATAAATCCTAGCTCTAGACGGGAAAATCATCAGTCCTGCCCTACCTCTCAACTTGATCCTTTCGCTAAACACTTCCTTGCTTTCCTTTAAAATTCACCAAATTCAGTTTAGGTGTGTAGCTGGCTCTGCCGCGCTCCACCTATCTCACTTGCGATATAGTGTAGCTGTTTTCTCGCTTGAGAATTAACGCGCTCCTATAAAAACAGTGTAGCTGGTTTCCCCTTCTGGGAATTCTCGCGCTCCTGTACCGCGATTTGAGCTGGGTTCCATTAACGGAATTACGCGCTCTCGCGGAGGTTGAGCTGGGACCTCCTTCAGAGGATTTCGCGCTCCCAATGTAGTGAAGCTGGTGATTCCCCACTTTGGAGAATCGTCCGCGCTCCTACACAATAGGGAAATTCTCCGTCAGAGAATCAGTATGGTCATAGGAACCTGGTTGTATATAACTGTAAATAGTAATTCATGATATTAAGTCTTCTACATAAAAGTTTTATCCTAGAAATAATCTAATCAACAATTATCATTCTAAAGTTAAGGAAAACCTCATAACACTGGTGACCACCGACTTGTAAACAAAACCCTCCTTCCTCCTACCCGCACCTCGTTCCGCCTTTACCCTCCTCGCCAAACAGCCACTCACGCTTCAGCATGGCCCAGGACGAACAGGCGCTAGAATCCGTCTCTACTTCAACGAGGTTGCCGGTATTTTACACAGCCGACACCAAACTCTGGTTCCTCCAAGCGGAAGCCATCTTTGCCTGCGAGAGAATTACGTCACAATCCTCCAGATTCAACAGAGTAATTGCAGCACTACCCATTGACGTGCTCAGACAAGTAGCTGATCTCCTCACCACACCGGGAGTACGCCCCTACGACGCTATAAAAGAGCGACTCGCCTTCGCCTACAGCTGTTCAGACTCCAATAGGATTCAGCAACTCCTCGACAACCAACCTATCGGAGACCAACGTCCTTCGCAGCTGTTAAACGAAATGAGGTACATCGCCGCACATGACGTCCCATCTTCCCTATTAAGCAAATTATGGATGAATCGCCTTCCGACAGTATGCCGTACGATTCTAGCGGCGTCAACATAGACAGACCCGTCTAAATTAGCAATCATAGCTGACAGGGTGATCGACACGTCACACGCCATCAACCCCGAGAACAACACTATTCAGCATCAAATTTCTCAGTTATCCTGTTTTTGCCTGTGACCGGTAAGGTTTCTTTCCTACCTACTACCATCTTACAATGAATTGTCACGGTTGCACCAAGCCTTTACCTTCGTCTGACAAAATCACATGTTCGAAATGTATCCGTAATTATCATTTCTCGTGTGTTAACATCTCTGAGGTCAATTTCAAAAAGATGTCTCAAGATTATGTAGCCAAATGGAGATGTTCTGACTGTAAGACACCAGTGAAGCCATCTGATACTGTCTCTGCTTATTCTAAAGTGGAGATTGACGCAATGCTCAGTTCTCTCACTAAATCACTCTTAGAGACTATCACTCAAAATTTGAATGCTTCAATAACTGATTCGATCAGGTCAGAGATCAATGCAGCCTTGAATGTCACTAACAAGTATATGGCAACCGATGTTAACGAGACAATATCAGCATCTATCAAATCAGAGTTGAAGGATGCCTTAGCTGAGACCAATAAATCATTATCTGAACTGAAGACCCTTAGTACCCAGGTATCGGATCTTCGCCGCGATATGGAAGACAAAAACTTGGAGTTCGCTCGCCGCCTCGACTCTCTCGAGAAAAATTCCTCCCGCGCGTCGGTTTCGCCCTCCTCATTTACGAGCCCATCGACCATGTTTGGCGACGTAATAGCCGAAATCGAGGACCGCCGTCACCGTGCCCCCAATGTCGTGATCTACGGACTGGCTGAGCCTGACGTTTCGCTATCGAGCCTTGCGGCTCTGGAGGAGGATTTGCAGAATTTTAAAACAAAATTGAATGAGCTTTCCCCGGACTTGGGTGTTCTAGTTAGGCGTTTGCAACGCTTGGGAAATCGCGTGGGGGATTCAGCCGGTCCGTTGAGAGTTGTCTTTGATAGTCAGGTGGCGCCTACGAGGTTTTTGGCTGTGAATCGTTCGGCGGTTCCCCCTCCTTTCTCCGCTTCGTCTGATAGGACTCTCAGAGAGCGCGAGGCTCTCAGGAGCGCGAGAGATGAGCTGAGGCGCAGAATGGATGCGGGCGAGGAAAATCTCATGATTAAATATGTTAATCATGAGCCTAAAGTTGTCACCCTACCTCCGGGTCGTACTGGTGGTGGTCGCCCCTCGTCAAAAGATTCCAAAAATTCCTCCGCCGCTCCTTTAAACTACTAATGCCCAATTCGATATCAGCGTACTATCAAAATGTGAGGGGACTCAACACTAAGTTATCTACAATTCGTCACCAAGCTTCTCATCTCACGTATGACATTCTTTTTCTATCAGAAACCTGGCTATCCCCTAGTGTCGCTTCAGATGAGCTCCGTTTAAGTTCTTAGAATATCTTCCGTGCTGATCGCTCGCCATCGAGTAATTGGTTTAACAAACAGTGTCCACGGGCCGTTTCTGCGGTGGATGGATAGTTACTTGCGAGGTCGCCAGCTTGTTGTCCGTGCCAGGGGAAGCCTGTCAAAGCCTATCCCGGCTACTTCGGGCATACCACAAGGCAGCCACATCGGGCCTCTCTGCTTTCTTCTGATGATAAATAGCGTCTCAGAGGTGTTTGAACCCAGTATCAGGTGTCTGCTGTTCGCAGATGACCTGAAGATCTTCTGCCACGTCAGGACTCCATCTGACTGTGAGGCCCTGCAGGTGGCAATTTGCGGGCTGGAGGCCTGGTGCGTCAACAACCACCTTTGTCTGAATCCTGGTAAATGCTCTGTGGTTACCTTCCATCGGCTGACTGAACCCACAATCTTCCAGTATAACCTCTGTGGCTCCCGTCTTCAGCGCTCCACTCGGATGAAGGACCTTGGTGTCTGGTGTGATGAGCGGCTCTGCTTTTTGGGGCACATTGAGGCGATTGCGGGTGGGGCCATGCGTATGTTGGGTTTCCTTAAGCGGAACACAAGAGAGTTTACGAGTATCCCGGCGATTGTTTCCCTGTATAAGGCGCTCGTTCTTCCAATTATGGAATATGCTTCTACCATATGGGCACCCCAGTATGAAGTGCACAGGCATCGTCTGGAGAGAGTCCAGCATAGGTTCCTCCGCTATGTTGCCTTCAAATTGGGGATCCCATCTGCGGAGGTCAACTACAGTTCCCTGCTCGAGCAGTGTAAAATGAGCACGCTTGAAACCCGTCGTACATCTGCCGATCTCGCTTTGCTGCACAAGGTGACCAACGGTGCGATCAACTGCCCCGTATTGCTCTCGAAGGTCAATCTCCACGTACCACGCGTGGCCGCCCGTTCACCCCTCCTCTTCTACGTACCATTTTCCTCTTCAAACTATCAGCGAAATCGTCCCCTCTACCGTCTACCACGCAGTGCGAATCTATTTCTGTCCCTTCACCCAAATTTTGATTTTTTTAACTCCTCCCTCTCAAGATTAAAGTCGCTAGTTTCCTCCTCTGATTTATTATTATTCAATTAACTGTCTATACAATGTCAAGTGTTATCCTAAGTTGAAGTACAAACTATTGTTTAAACTATAACTATTATTGTCGAATTGGGCTTGCCCGTACATAAATAAATAAATAAATAAATAAATCAGAAAAAATAGAACAATTAAACAGGGATACGAATCCGAGAAATTCCCGGGGAGACTCCCGACGCCACCGATCAACAACAAGGTCACCTCCGCGGTACCGACACGACAGTCGGAGACCAAATCGCAAGGAGGACTACCGCCGCCGTTCAACTTCACGATCATAGTCTCAGGATCGTCGTTCGGCGTCCCGGGGGAGCTCACGGATCCGAACGAATTGTTGGTACGATGAAAAATGGGGGAGGGACGCACGAAAGTGCGAACGGCCATGCAATTTCATGGCGGAAAACTAATATATGCAGCCGTATCGGCGGGACGCACTGCAAACACCCGAGCAAACCGTCTCTACATCTTCTGCCAAAAACAATGCATTCCATTTCTAGTAGATTCCGGCGCCTCCAATCTCTGTTCTACCCAACGAATTGTTACAACGTCAAAATAAGACACCCGGACTACTATTTGCTGCAAACGGAACCACCATCTCCTCTTATGGAACACTTACAGCAACAATTTATTTAAACGCAATACCTTACCCATGGAACTTCGTCGTGGCGAACATTCCAAAAGCGATTTTGGGGGCTAACTTCCCGAGCTACTATCACCTGGTGGTTGACATACACAAAAACCGCCTGATCAGTTCAAACGACGGGGAAATAATCGCAGGGAGGATAAATACCATATCCAACCGAAATACGATTTCTTCCATCACCCACATACCAGCAGATATCCGCTACAAAACGATACTACAAAAATACATACAGGCGACACAACCTAGCGGAAATCACTCATATCATGATATTGGGGTTTACCATTACATTGAAACCTCGGGACCCCCAGTTCACGCAAAGGCCCGACGCCTAGCCCCTGATAAACTTCAACTCGCAAAACAAGATGTCGTGAGTCCCTCCCGGGAACACTCCACCAGCAACTTTTAAGCTCTCACCAATATCCTTATGTAAAACTTACTTTCCGCTAATAAACATCTGAGTGGGGAGACAGGCAACAGAATCCAGGGGACACAACCTGGAGCCCCACTACCAACTCCCAACAGGGAGTTGGAGGGAGAGGCCTCCAAGTCCTATATAACCCTGGATCCTGGAGCTTTAGCTTCATTCGACACTTCCTCTAACCAGCTCTCTCTTCTCTCTCTTACCTTATCCCTCTCAGATGATCGGTTGACTACAGCCGCCTGAGAATTTACCTCCTCTCCTCCTTGTCTAGATGATCGGTTGACTACAGCCGCCTAGACAAGCACCTCTCCTTACCTAGATGATCGGTTGATTACAGCCGCCTAGGTAAATTCACTCACCCACCTCTATCTCCTCCCAAAGTCGTAGATGATCGGTGGACTACCGCCGCCTGCGACTTTTCCTCCTTTCACGCCACCGTGATGAAAACTCTAAATTCATCACAGTGGTGAACCCGACGTTCATCCAACCTTCTATCCTCTTACCACCTCATGTGTCGCCCCCAGTCTAGTTCGGTGTCCCCAATTTTAAATTCAAATTTAAACAGTCAGTGTAAATTCGCAATTCTTGGCCCACCCTCACCGCTCAACTCCAGCTCTCAACACACCTCCGCTCCCGCCGATTGCGAATTTAAAATTCAAAACTAACTCATTTTGAATTTTAGTTACAGCCATGGACCCGAACTCGCCGACGCCGCCGCTCCTCCGGCCATCCCTACTGCAGCCGCCGGCCGCTGCGACAACTGACGCAGCCGAAAACCCCTTCACCAGCCTCTCGGCACCCGGCTCCTCCGCATCCGCCGCCGCCGCTGCCGCCGCCGCTGCGGCCGCCGCTGCGGCCGCCGCACACGCCGCCGCCGACGTCACGACGGCCTCGGCGTCATTCCCGCTGTCGCTGCCCCCCTTCTACACGCACGACCCCGCGCTGTGGTTCTTCCAAG
The DNA here is from genome assembly GCA_954871275.1 of Leptopterna dolabrata. NCBI lineage: Eukaryota > Metazoa > Arthropoda > Insecta > Hemiptera > Miridae > Leptopterna > Leptopterna dolabrata. Next base: position 157,341,745 of record OX940974.1, read on the forward strand.
TCGACGCTGCGTTTTCGGCCGCCAACATCCGCAGCCAGCGGACCCGTTACTCCCGCATCATATCACTGCTCCCGTACGAGATCCTCCTACAGACGTCGGACATCTCTCCCGACGCCACGGCCGCATACGACGACCTCCGCACCCGCCTCGTCTCGCTGTACCAGCCGTCGAAGATCGCACGTGTCGCAGCGCTCTCCCAACCACAGCACCTCGGCGATCTGAAGCCCTCCCACCTCTACCGCCGTCTGCGTCATCAACTGCACGACGTGATGACGGCCGACATCGCACGGACGTTTTGGCTGCGGGCCCTACCACACCCCATGCAAATGGCGCTCGCCAGCCACCTCGACGGCCCAGACGAACCACTTCTGCGTCTAGCCGATACGGTCCACGACCTCACCGCAGCCGCCGGCGTCACGGTGGTCGGCGCACCCCGCACCTCCACCCCGCAGCGGGACCGGACGCCGTCACGAGAGCGCCGCCGGCCCCCCTCCTTCCACCGGCGCCGCTCCCTCTCCACCGAGCGCCGCCCAACCCCCTCCATCGACCACCGACGCCAGCGCTCGCCCGAACGCCGCAACCCTTCCCCACCTCAGCAACGCAGAGGACAATCTCCAGCCGCAGCGGCCCCCTCCACCTCCGTGCGCCCCACCAGGACCGCCTACCTCCCAGCGGACCCCCCCCCACCGATGTTTCTATCATGTTAACTTCGGTGGGGAGGCCCGAAAATGCCAGCCCCCCTGCTCCTTCACCTCCAAGCAGGGAAACGCGGACGCCCGCCGGTAAACCCGGCGGGCCCCCCTCCTCGCCAACACGGGGGGGACCACCACCAACCCCTCCCCGCCCGCATTCACACCACCACCACGAAGCCTCGTTACCCCTCCTACGCCGCCGCCACGGCTGCCAACCTCCCGGCCGCGCCTGCCAGCGCCGCCAAAACCCTCACCCCGCCATCGACCGTTCCCCCACCTCGGAGCGGCCCCTCCTCGCCCGCCTCCAGGGCAGCCACCCTTCCGGCCACCACTCACGCCGCCGCTACCGTTCCCCCACCCCGGACCGGCCCCTCCACGCCCGCCTCCAGGGCAGCCACCCTTCCGGCCGCCACTCACGCCGCCGCTACCGTTCCCCCTCCCCGGAACGGCACCTCCCCACCCGCCACCAAGAGGACCAGCCCCCCAGCCGACGCTACCGTTCCCCCTCTCCGGAACGGCAAAGGACCACCCCGCGTCTCCTTCGCAGGGGACCAACCACCACCAACACATCAGCCCACCGCCTCCGCCATTTTACCGCACTCCACCCCAGCTCACCAGCGCCTTTTCTTAAAGTGTTCAAAGACGAATGTCCCTTTCCTCGTCGACACAGGGGCGGCGCTCTCCATTTTCCCGAACAATATTCTCCGGCGACAGGCGCGTTGTTACCGGCAACTCCTCTACGCCGCCAACGGTACCACCATCCCCTCGTACGGGACGTACCGCTCATCCATCCACATGAGCGGGCTCGCGTACGAGTGGGAGTTTACCGTGGCGGACGTAGAGAAAGCAATCCTGGGGGCCGACTTCCTCGCTTATTTCGGCCTCCAGGTTGACGTCCGTAACGCGCGCCTGCTCGACCCCTCCACCCAGAAGCCAATCCCCGGATTCATCCACGCGGTCGATCGCCCCCCAACCCAATTCGAAGAACTCCTCCTCCAATACAAACCCCAGCGCCGCCCCTCAGCACATATCTCCCAAACTCAACACTACATTGAGACCTCAGGTCCCCCGATTTCGGCAAAAGCCCGCCGCCTCCACCCCCTCCAACTGTCCCAAGCCCGGAGGCATTTCGATAAGCTCATAGCGGATGGTATTATCCGCCCCTCCAAATCCCCGTGGGCTTCACCGTTACATATTGTACAGAAGCCCAACGGGGATATCCGCCCCTGCGGCGATTACCGCCGCCTTAACGCCAAGACCACACCAGACCTATACAACGTCCCCCACCTCCGGGACTTCTCCTCAAACCTCCACAACACAACCATATTCTCGACCCTAGACATCTCCAGAGCCTTCCATCACATACATATCTACCCACCCGACGTACCTAAAACCGCCATCATAACACCTTTCGGCCTTTTCGAGTACATAAAAATGGGCTTCGGCCTCCGGAACGCGGCCCAGACGTGGCAGCGTTATATGGATAATATTCTGCGGGGAATACCATTCGTATTTTGCTTCCTGGATGACATCCTGATCGCCTCCCGGGACCCACACGAACATCTCACACACCTCAAGCAAGTCCTCGACATCTTCTCCGCCGAGGGCCTCACCATCAACTCTCAAAAATGCGTCCTCGCCCAGCCCTCCGTCCGCTGCCTCGGCCACCAAGTCTCATCCGACGGGATCAAGCCTCTCCCGGACAAAGTGCACGCTCTCACAGATTTCCCCCAACCCCGCACCGTCTCAGAACTTCGCCGTTTCCTGGGTATGTTGAACTTTTATCGTAGACACATCAAACACGCAGCACAACACCAACAACCACTCATACACGCTATCCCACAACCGGCCAAAAAAAACGATAACCGCCCCATTTCCTGGACCCCCGCCCTCACAACCGCCTTTCAAAATTGCAAAAAGGACCTAGTAGACGCCGCTCTATTAGCCCATCCCGATCCCCATGCTCCCCTCTCCATCACGACCGATGCGTCTGACTGGGCCATCGGGGCAGTACTCCACCAACACACCGGCGCCACCCCCCAACCCCTCGGTTTCTTCTCAAAAACTCTGTCCCCAACTCAAAAAAATTACTCCACTTTTGACAGAGAACTCCTCGCCATCCACGAAGCCATCAAGCACTTCCGTGACTTCGTGGAGGGCAGGCAGTTCTCTGTCATCACTGATCATAAGCCCCTCACACACGCACTCCTCCAAAATCGTAAATCCGCCTCCCCCCGTCGCCTCCGGCAACTCGAATTTATCGGACAGTTTACGTCCGATATTCGTTATTTGCCGGGGGCCGACAACTGCGTAGCAGACGCACTCTCCCGCCCCACCCCCGCGCCGGTGGCGGAGTTACTGCCTTTCCCTTCCCCACAAACCCTAAAAACACACCAAACACCAACTTCCGACCCCGCACTCTCCAACCTCATCTCCGCCTCCAAATTGGAACAACTGCCTCCCCTCGACCTCTGGTGCGACGTAACGGCCGATTCACCGCGCCCTTACGTCCCACCGGAGCTGAGGCAGCAGTTGTTCCTCCACTATCACTCCCTCCATCATCCCGGCATCCGGGCGAGCCGGGATCTGATCAAGACGCGGTACTTCTGGCCCCACATGAACACAGATATCCGTACCTGGGTTCTGGGGTGCCAGAAGTGCCAGCAATTTAAGGTCTCGGCTCACCCCCATGTACCTCCTCAACCCATTCCCGACTCCCTCCCGTGGGAACACGTCCATCTAGATCTGGTCGGCCCTCTTCCCCCCTCCGAGGGGAAGAGGTACTGCCTCACCATGATCGACCGTGCGACCAATTGGGTTGAGTGTATCCCACTCGCCCACATTACCGCGGACGCCGTCGCCGCGGCCTTCCTCAATCAGTGGATCAGCCGCTACGGCTGTCCGCGGACACTCACGGTCGATCAGGGGAGGCAGTTTGAATCAGCCCACTTTGCCGACCTGCTCCGTTCCCTCGGGATTCAAAAAACCCGCACCATTCCTTATCACCCCCAATCCAACGGGAAAATAGAGCGGTGGCACTCGGTCCTGAAGCAAGCCATCTCCACATCAGCCACATCCCCCTCATGGACCAAAACCCTCCCCTACGTATTACTCAGCCTCCGCACTTCCGCCCGTCCTTCAGACAACACAAGTCCCGCACAACACGCTTTCCGAGACCCTATTCGTTTACCGGCCGACATTTTCCCTCCACACAACACCCCGTCCATTAACAGGGAACCGCTACACACCTCAACACCGACAAACGACACCACTTACCCCAAACGCTTTTACACTTCCACTCACATGTACTTGAAAGAGCCCGGCATGCATAAAACCTTTCAGCCCCTTTATGCCGGGCCCTTTCAAGTCATCCGCACAACACCGACCACCGCGACCCTGCTAATGGACGGGAAACCCCACACCATACCTTTCGCCCGCTGCAAACCCGCCCCTGTCCTCCCTCAACCAACATCAGCCATCAGTCTCCCGCCGTCCGTTTGCCATGAACCATCGCTCCCAACCTCAACTGTCACCCCCGTCGCCGTTTCCGGATTTCGATTCGGATCCGGAAATGGCGGCCATACTCCGGGACGTTTTCGTCCCGGACCCGCTATCCCCCCTACCCCCTTCGCCCGGGCCGACCTCATCGCTTCCGTTTGTTCCGCCACGGATCTCCGGGTTACCTCCCCGGCCCCGGCGGTGGAAGTACCCCCAGTGGCGAATACTGCGCGAATTTCGCGCAGCACAAGCCACCGGGGTACACCCTCCCTACACCCCCGTCGACCCTTTAATGTCCTCCATTCTTCGCGAGCTCCGCCTCGCGGAACTCATGCCCCCCCCACCCCCCGTTCAAATCACAACCCCCCCTATCACTTCCAAACCCCCGCCTCCCGATCTTCAGCCCCAAATTTCCGCCCCCCAATTTTCAATTTTCGACCCCCCAATTTCGAATTCTCCCCCTCAAACACCCCAACCCACCAAACCCACAACACCCCCTCCCCCCCACCACCGCCGGGGATATCCACAATAGATTCCGCCGGGACAAAACGGCCCGGGCGGCGAAACGGACGGAGGGAGCGTCCCCGCATTCCCCGTGTCCCGGCGGCCAAGTCCTCCGCCCCGCTCTGAGCAATCACGGCGGGGCCTTGAGATTTCGGGACAGTGCATGTGTCTTATTAACCCACACGCACTGTACCGAACCTCACAGCCCCGCCGTGGCCGCCTCACCGCAGCAGCCACCACCCAAACCCACCCACACACTTCACTCACACACTTCACTCCACCCACACACTCACTACAATTCACCACACACTATCCACACCCAGGGAACGGCGGACTTCAACACCCCGTTCCAATCTGTCAACCCCACCCAAATTTGTACATACCAACCTTGTAAATACCAACTTTGTAAATACCAACCTTGTAAATACCAACCTTGTAAATACCAACCTTGTAAATACCAACCTTGTACATACCAACCTTGTAAATATTAGTCTATTACCTCGTCATCATCATTGTAATCATGTCAGCTCACCTACACCACTACTGTATTCATTGTCAATATCATTCACCTACACCACTCCTGTACTTATCTTACTTATATCTCATATCACTTATCCTACTTACTATGTTACTACTACCTATGCTTACTATACTATGTTACTCCTATGTTACTCCTACTTACCACTTACTACCTATGCTTACTATATTACTGCCTCCTAGAATTAAGTCAGACCTATCACGTTTCTGCCTTCAGCACCCCGATTGTTTGCATCAGCCCTCAGCTTCTGTCACCTTGCGCCTTCAGCTCCACCTTTGTTTGCCGTTGCCCTCAGCCTCTGTCTCCTTGTGCCTTCAGCTCCCCTTTTGTTTGCCGCAGCCCTCAGCCTCTGTCACCTTACGCCTTCAGCTTCTCAAACATTGGTTCGAACTGGGGGGACCTCTGTCGTGAGTCCCTCCCGGGAACACTCCACCAGCAACTTTTAAGCTCTCACCAATATCCTTATGTAAAACTTACTTTCCGCTAATAAACATCTGAGTGGGGAGACAGGCAACAGAATCCAGGGGACACAACCTGGAGCCCCACTACCAACTCCCAACAGGGAGTTGGAGGGAGAGGCCTCCAAGTCCTATATAACCCTGGATCCTGGAGCTTTAGCTTCATTCGACACTTCCTCTAACCAGCTCTCTCTTCTCTCTCTTACCTTATCCCTCTCAGATGATCGGTTGACTACAGCCGCCTGAGAATTTACCTCCTCTCCTCCTTGTCTAGATGATCGGTTGACTACAGCCGCCTAGACAAGCACCTCTCCTTACCTAGATGATCGGTTGATTACAGCCGCCTAGGTAAATTCACTCACCCACCTCTATCTCCTCCCAAAGTCGTAGATGATCGGTGGACTACCGCCGCCTGCGACTTTTCCTCCTTTCACGCCACCGTGATGAAAACTCTAAATTCATCACACAAGAGTTTCTATGTCTACAAGAAATAGGAGTCATACGGCCTTCAAAATCACCATGGTCATCACCACTCCATATTGTGACTAAACCAGATGGTTCGATAAGACCCTGTGGGGACTGCCGCATGTTACATTCAAGGACAATCCCTGAAAAATACGCGGTACCCAATATCAGGGACTGTAACGCCCTGTTAGACGGATCTACCATCTACAGCACCTTAGACATCACCAAGGCGTTTCACCATATACCAATCGCACCACAAGACATACAGAAAACAGCCATTATAACCCCATTTGGGCTGTTTGAGTATACGAGAATGGGCTTTGGCCTCAGAAACGCAGCACAGTCATTTCAGAGGTTCATGGATGACCTCCTCAGAGGACTTGATTTCACCTTCGTTTTCTTAGACGACGTTTTGATTGCTAGTAAAACACAACAAGAACACGAGGAGCACTTAAAAATCGTTTTACAAAAATTCCAGCAGCATGGACTACAACTCAATATCAACAAATGTGTCCTTGGGCAACCAACAGTTACATTCCTCGGACATACCATCTCCAAAGAGGGGATTAAACCGCTTGAATCGAAAGTTGAGCAAATTCGTAAGTTCCCCAAACCCACTAACATATCTCAACTACGACGTTTTTTGGGCTTGATAAACTTTTACAGAAGGAGCATACGGAACATAGCACAAATTCAGAAGCCATTAAACAAATATCTTCATAATTTAAAAACCCGGCGTTGCGCGCCTCGGCGGGGGCTTCGCCCCCTGCACCCCCGGATGACTTCCGCTTAAAGCCTGACGGCTAAAATGTGGTGTACCTGACCCTTCAGGTTTTTGTCCCCCTCGCTGTATTATATAAGATCGGCTGTTTCTTACCTTACTTCACGCGCGGCTCATACTAGACTCCACCTTTTTTGTTTTTCAGTAAAAATATAAGTATCACTTTATAAATACGTATTATTATGTAGGTACCCAACTACTATTGCTAACGTTATATTGATCGAGTAAACCGCTTTGTATAATTAGGTAGGTCAGGTTAAAAAAACATGCTTTAGCCGCGTAGTTTACTACAACCAAGTGACAACCAAACAAGCGTCATTGTTTACTATCCATTTAAAACATTCATTTATATAGTTATTGTAGTGATCGGCTGCTCCCTACCTAACAATGTAACTAGCGTCACTTAAGGTATAAGCCGCGTCTTGGCGGCTTCCCGGAGCGGGGTTCCCCTACCCCCCTCCGGGTCTGTAACCAGGGGTATAAAAGGCGTTGTAATTATCTAATAAACATGCATTCATCAATTCACCAACCGACTCAAGTAGTCCTGTGTACTCATTCCTAATTATAGCTCCCGCTGGATCATCACACTGGTCACCCCGACGACGAACACGCAACCTTCACCGGCTACCGGCTCCTGCGAACAGCGTCTCGCCTTCTCGCCTCTAGCGACTGCTCAACGCGCACCTTCGCTGGCTTCCTGCCCTCTGCGAGCAACATCCCGCCTTCTCGCCTCTAGCGACGGCCCGATACGCACCTTCGCCGGCTTCCTGCCCTCTGCGAGTAGCGCCCTGCATTCTCGCTTCCAGCGACCGCGAAAAACGCACATTCGCCTTGACCTTCAGCGGATTTACAAAGGTCCTTTTCAGGACCACTGTCCGTTTCAGCCTTTCAATTTCAGCCACATCGGATTTTCGCAACCGCAACATCGTCAGAGCAACTTACCCTTGCCCCGACCATCTTCGGACTGAACCGATTCTTTAAGAACCATCGTCCTCTTGCGACCAACAGCAAACCCCCCACCACTCGTCACGACCAATCAGCGTCCTCTCACAAGCGACCAACCAGCGACCAGCTCTACAGCGAACCAATCAGAGAACTTCTCATCGTTCCCGCTGCCTACTTAACGAGAGCGACCACCAACGGAGCACACTCGCCTCAGATCAACCACCAAGAGAACAACCAAGAAGAAAAATGGAAACCAGAGCTACGAAGACACTTGAAACGACACAAGCACCTCTCAAACTGCGGCCTTTCGACCCGGATTTCCCGCACGTCTGGTTCGCGCAGCTCGAACTAATTTTCGCCCAGGATGGTTCTGAAGCCCGCTTCACCCGAGCTTTCCTCGCGCTCGAGCCCCGCCAAGTGGACATCTGTACCGACATCGTCGCCTCACACTCCGCAAGCTACCAGACGCTGAAAGACCGGCTTATCGCAGCTCACGCACCCTCGGATGGCTCCCAGCTCTCAACTTTGCTTCAGCCTTCGGTGACAGACGAACTGCCTTCGGCCCTCGCCAGACGCCTTCAACGTGCTCTACCCTCGGAAACTCCGACCTCGCTCCTCCGACAACTCTTCTTACGATCTCTAACTGAGAGCCTTCGCCTTCACATCGCAGCCAGAGTAGAACCTGATATCACGAAGCTCGCGGCGGCCGCCGACCGCCTTATACCCTTCGTAACACCTCCTCGGGTGGCCACAGTCGACGAGGAAGTGCAAGTGATCCAGCAACGCCAACGAATGCGGCCTTCTACGCACAGACAACCATCCCCTCAGCGACCGAACAAGAAGTTCTGTTTCTACCACAGAAGATGGGGATCCCGAGCGAAGAAATGCGTCAAACCATGCGCCTGGCGAAACCAGCCGACGGGAAACGCCGACGCACGGCCCCAACAGCCGTAAGGGCCGTGCGAACTCACCTCAACTCTCGGCTTTTCCTCCGATGTAAGAAGACTGCAGTAGAATTTCTCGTAGACACCGGCTCGGATGTTTCAATTGTACCTAACTCGATACTTCGAAGAAAAACGAAGAAACCCGGCTTCCTGCGAGCAGCCAATGGCTCGGAAATCAACACATACGGCAACCACCCCGCCTCGGTACACCTACCCGACCTACCGCCATATGAATGGACATTTGTAGTAGCAGACGTCTCAACACCGATCCTCGGCTCAGACTTCCTGCAGTACCACGGCCTACTAGTTGACCTCCCGAACGCCCGCCTCATCAACGCTGCGACTAGCACCTTCATCAAAGGCACAATCAACCTCGTACATCCGGGAAACTCTATCTGTTCAACCACAGATAATTCGCCACGTTTTCAAACGCTCCTAGACGCATACGCTCCTTCTAAAACGCCCTGCGAAGCACCGATCGAACACCACATAATAACAAAAGGCCCACCATGTCATGCTAAACTCCGACTGTTACGATGCGGGGACTTCGGGGTGGAGCAGAGGTGGCTTCGGTCGAGACTTTCACCCCAAGGCGGCATGAAGCCCCCAAAACCACCCCCGCTAAACCCTTCTCTCCCTGCCGTACTCCTAATCCTTCCCTGAATCGTGGGAAACAAATGCAAACTTCTAACTAACACTTTTGAGAATTGAAATACTAGGAAAAACGAAATTACCTATCCTTACGTTATTATTCTAAAGAGGGCGTTCCACCAACTGTTTCCCTCCCATGAAAGAGAGAAGAAACAGTAAACAAAATATTAGTTTTTATTTTATACAAAAACGAGGTAGAGCTACTCTTCATACACCATCCCCACAACCCAAGAAGCCAGTGACTTCCATACCATCGTCGGTCTCGCAGCTCTGTCAAACTCATCTTGTCCCAAATTCTAATAGTGTACCTACTTTGAATTTTTGCAATTAAAAGACACATCGGGTGATTATTGGATTATTTGCGATGGGTCCTCCACTTCTGGAACGAACCTACTCTGAAAATCGGACCTAGCCTAACTTGTAAAAGTGATAGTGTAGTGTCAGAAAAATCACTGCAAGAAGTCTAGATCACCTCCAGGAGAAAACAACCATCAATCATGGACTTACCTTGTTTCCTAGAACTCCACTATAAGACCTGAGCTCAATTTAGCAAAACTCCGAAAATGATGGAGTACCTACTTATCATTATTTTAACTCTCGAAAACCCCTGATATAACTCCCTTCTCCTTTATGTAGGAAGCTGTCCAAACATCGCCCTGGGGGAAAGTAAGATCCATCAGGGGATGATTTCCTAAAGGATCCGTCTTATCCCAAGGCACTATCATTGGCCACTGTGGATTCGTGAGGTAATAAGCCAAAATCCCCAAAGAAAGGATTAAGGCTCACTAGCCCTCGAAAACACCGAGGTCCACCACAAAGGTCCAGGAAGTTCGCAAAAGCTCGGCATTTCAACCTATTGAACGAAAAGAGAAATGTTTTTCTGAATTTGAAAAGTTACTTGAGCTCAGGATCCTATGAGAAGAGCGGCCAAGCCGACAATGAGCAGCCTATAGCCACATGGTAGGAGGTGACCACATTTAAAGTTACTTCAAGGAAAACATAAAAATAAGGCCTAACTTCTCTCGAGGGGATAGACGAAAAATACTGTGATTAAGAAATTAGGTTGTAAGCCAAGAGAGAAACTAACGAAGTCTAGATGGAGTTTTTGAACGTTGGGAAAAGTGGGTACTACCTACGAAGTGGGACAAGATGCTACCAAAACTGAATCACGAGGAAAGGACATGGGTTTTGAGATAAATCGGAACAAAATCCATGTTCAAGCCCTCATAATTTATTAAACTAAGAAGAATGGAAAGTGAAATCGGAAAACATGAATAGGAAGTGAGTACAATGATAATGAGTTCTTAGATTCTATAAATTCTTAATAAACTAGAAATGTACTAAAACCTGAAGGGATATAAAAATAAAATAAAAGGCCTAACTTCTACCCACAAAGAAATCTATAGCATGATCTAATTAGAACCTAAATTAATAATTTGGTCGATACTTTTACAAATTTTTCTTTAATGAATAATCTTTTCCGTAAAGTAACGTAGAAAGGAAAATTCTCCCCTAAATCCTAGAAAATACTCTCACGGAAAACCCCAAAGATAAGAGTTTTGAGATGGAACCACCATCACAAGATTTGCATCAATTTTTAGTGTTTTACATTTATTTCTTAGGCATGGAGATAGAGTTAAGTTAGAAAAAAAACCCCTTGAGGGCAAAGTTAATTTAAAAGGGGAAAAAACCTAACCCTATCCCCATGTATTCTTATAATACTTCTCACTTGATCATACCACAAAGAATAATTTAACTAAAGGCCAATTGCCAACGAGACTTTCATTATTTTTCGGGGAATTTTGAAAAAGAAGTAGGTTTCTTTAAGTACCTAGATTCTGTGACTCCGTTTCGTTTTAGCATTTTCAATTAAGACTTTAACTTTGGTTGGGAAACTCTAATAATTTTGGACTAGGAGGAAAGAACCAAGATCTTACCTTAATGCAGCAGGAGGAGAGTAGCCCAGGGAATCTTCAGCAGCCAAATGTCCAGATTCCGACTTCTCCCTTTCCCAAGTCAACTCCGACCTCCCACTCCCCGTTTAATAAGAAAATCTTATACTCTGAGGAGAGGGGCGACCGAGCGAATCCCAGGAAAAGGGGCTCCGGTAAAACTGTGGATTGATGACTGAAGCCATACTGAGAGAGATTATTTCCGAATATTGGAGAGTTTATATAGTTGACAAATCGAAGGAGGGACGTGACGAAATTCGCCCTTATTTCATTAAATATTCCAATTTATTACATCAACAGTTAATTTGGGAATTTCGTCACGTCACACACCCCTTCTGGGTCGGGGAAAACTCGACCCCGAGTTTTAAACGTGAATTTTGTGATTTTAGTAACTGGCGCCCTGGAGGGGCTTCCCGCCTACTGGTTTTCTTTGTGGTATCATCCTAACAGGAGTTATTTGTTTTTGGTGGTTCTAGTGGGGACAAGTCAACCCCATGTACGTGAGTGAGGGTAATGGGAATTTTGAATTTGGTCCTAACTTAGAGTAAAAGTACAAGTGTAAACCTAAGCAGTATAAACCTGTAAAAGCACTTAGCAAACTAAACAAAGTACAAGTCTAATCCTAATCGAGTTCTTATTTAATAAAGGGGATTTTCCCCGTTACTTGCTAGTTATTGTCTTTTCCGTTTCGTTGTTTCCACCTTCGTGCTCCGTCGCGACGCGGCGCTGTCCGACTGGTTGGATCATCGTGGCTCTGTTTCTTGTAGTTCTGGTCCGTGGGTGTTCGTCGTGTGGACTCAGGCGGTCTGGGAGTCGGTGGGATCGGGAATCGGGAATCGGGATGAAGTTCCGAAGAAGCCGATCGTTGTGGGCGGCTTCTGGAGCTGGTTGTGGTGGTGAGCGGTGCCCAAAGGTGATCCTCTGGCCTTCTTCGGAGCTCCGGGTGTAGTGCAGCGTAATGGGGTTGCCCTCGGGGTTGGCAAGACCAAAGTCCAGCGAAATTCAGCGGTACATGGAACAAAACGCAACCGAAACACAAGAGGATTAGAATTTAGTCGTGGTTGCGAAACTTAAGGGTGGGTTATCCCCCTGAAAAGGAAAGTTGTTATGATTAGGCTAACCTAACCGTAAATGTTTTACCGTTGCCTGCCCCAACTTGTAAGCTGGGTGCAGTGGAAGAATGGAAGTATTTGTAAAATAAAGGATGGAAAAGTATAATAGGGGTTTGATACTACTTTATGATTGTGTCTTGTCGTCGAGCTCTGTCCAGGTTGGCTGTCCCTCCCCCTGCGTCCAGGCTGGACCCGGTTCCCCCTCCCAGTCCAATGTTTTGTTAAATTCAAAGCGTTTGGGGTTTTTTTTTTTTTTTTTTTTTTTTTGACGTGGTTAGGGGTAGAAGTCAGTGAAACGGAAAAGCGCAAAATCATACAGGAAGGTCAAAAGAAAACAAAATTTTACCAAAGAACTGAAATAATTGAACTGAAAAAATTAAGTAGGTCCTCCGTTAATAAATTTGGGGTCCTGTCCGCCATTGTTGGTATTAAGGATACCTTACTAGGCGTAAAACAACCTCGCCACTCTTTTGGGACGCAGGCGACCAATAGACTGGGTTTCAAGAAACTTAAGCAACTTAAGTTGGAAACTTAAGTGTTTTTGTCGTAAGTCGGCATCTTCCACGCGCGAACGCGATGTAAACTTTTCGTTTACACTGAATACTCATCCTTACGAGAAACGATATATCCCAGTGGGTCCCCGCCTTTCACAACGGGACCACGCTTTTCAGGGCGCTTTTCTTTTGGCGATATTCGGCCCAATTTTGCAGGGGCTTTGTTTTTCTTTTTAGTCTTATATTTAATCAGGCGAGGCGTCCCTCGCCTGCGGTCCTTACGGCTAGGGGTGGGAGATACGAGTGCTGTATTTCCCTTTCTCATTTATTTAGTTTGTTTATTTCATCGTATTTATTTATTGTTTGAGACGACCCGAGGTGAAACGGGCTACTGTGGGAGTATTTACTGATTTATGTTGCTGATTTTTTTTGTTAGTTTATTCATTTATTTATTTATTTATTTTATTTTATTCATTTATTTATTTTTATTTATTTATTTTTTTTTTTTTTTTTTTAGACTAATTCGAGGTGAGTCGGGTTACTGTGGAAGTATTTTTGAAATGAAATGCACGAAGCTGTAACCTTGCTGCTGTGAATGTATGCAAAACGAAGATACCTACTCGCGGTGAATGGTGTTTAGCAGATGAAAGTGGAAAGCGGTTTTTTTTTTCTGAGTTGCTTTGAACAATGGGGTTTTTATTTCTGGGACATGTTTGAGAAAGTGATGGAGCTCCTATTAGACTCCATTTTAACCATTTGGTAAATGCTTGTTCTCCTGATCAGTTCAGTTGATTCAGTTGAAATGTAATTAAGTGCCACTCCACAATGTCTTTGGCAACTTTGAGAAGAAAAGGGTCGCTGGCCTAAATAAAATCTCATTTTTATGATTAAGATAAAATCTTTGGTGATTTTATGAATCTGGTAACCCTATAAGTGCGGGAAACTGAGGGTTGGGGAAACCATTTCGCGCCAGAAAGTGGGAGAGAATGGGTGGTTGGAAAAACGAAGAATTAGCGGGGGGGGGGGGGGGGGGGGGTTAGAAACATGGTGAGACCATTGCAAATGTTCCCGGTTAGTGTTCAGGTCGTGCACAAGAATAATGTCGGATATTGATATTTTTCATCCGTCATCCGGCCGTTGTTGTTTTTCATTTGAAATATTGGTTGATACCATTTCCGATATGTTCATTCGATATCCCACCCCGACTCTATGGCGTTAGGGTTTGACAGAGGTGTGGCCTTAGATTGCCCTCACGTGATGGCCAGACATCTATTTATTTCGCCAATTGCATCCCCGTGAACGAAATGGAGTGGCGGTGCGAGAGGAGACGGAAAGGCGGTGGGGTGTGTTTGTCAACAAGGTAGCGTTATCGCTCAACGCCGGTTATCTCTCTCGCTGGCCCTCCCGACTCGCGCTCGGGAAAATTCCAGGGCTCCCTTTTTCGCAGGTTACGTATGGAGCTACGGATCTCACGGCCCATTTTGATGTGGCCAATCCTACCTAGGATATTTAGGAAGTCCCTAGTAAATGGGGGTACTTGGATGGATCGGTTTTAAGTTTCGACCTCAAGTAGTTGGCAGATTAGTTAGTAACAACACACACACCGACAAGGATGTGTCAGTAAGCTGAGGCCAGATTTCGGGGCGAATACAACCATCGCTCATGTTGCGCAAAACCTACCTCCAAGGCGACGAACAAGTCGGAATAAGGGTCCGTTCCTTATTTGGTTTCTAAGAAAGATAGATTTTGGTCTCTGTGGCCGTACGGCTATGCCTTTCCAACAATTTTAGGTTAGCTCTGACAATGAACGAGTGTTGGAACAGAGAGTATTGGAGTATTGGACTTGGGTGAGCGGTGGCGCCTAAGACGTGGTTTAATTTTTTTTTTTCATGAAATTTGAAACGCACAGACCAATGAAACTGAGGTTAGAGGAGGAAAGGTTTCTTTGAGTGCAATAATCAGACATACCCACTCTTATTCGCTACGGCTTTAGCCGAAGCAGAAAGATGAAGGCAAAGGAGGAGTGAGGTATTTCCATTGAGGAGGTATTTCCATTGAGGCGGTGGCTGTAATGGTTTAAAGGGGCAGATGCCTTCTAGGCTGAGATAATGGGGAGATAAGCGCGCATCAAGTTCAGCACGTGCGTATCTCTACAAGGTCTTATCCCCCGACCTTCTGCACTCGTATAGTGTCGACTAGCGAAAGAAACCTCCGCTTCATACCTATCAGGGAAGCCTGTTCCCAAAATGATTGGATGATTGGAAGTAGGTTGTAACTACACAAGGCATCGTAAAGATGAAATTACTTGATTGGAAATGCAAATTGGTTCAACCTCAGGAGTAAGGAGGGCTACGAGCTTTTGTTAGTGACTTTCCCGTGGCCCTAGCATGGTTTTCACAGAATTCGGGTTTAATGGAATTACCCATCGTAAATTTGACTAGAGGATGGAGAACTGCTCAAAGTTTCCGTAAACCCACGATCCGGACTCCTATACCGGTATCACTCCTATTAACTCGGAATGGGGACTTTTGACGCCTATCCGCTTTAGCCAAACGGGTGGGCTACCTACGTACCTACGAGCATCGAGAAAAAAATTTCTCCGAATTGATGAACCAACTGGGAGGGACGACGGCTATTAAACCCCGACCAAAAAAAAATTAATGGAAGGAAAGGAAACGCGGTTAGTCGCGTTGAAAACAAAAATCCCAACCTTCCAAGGACCCTATGAAGTTGATTTATATCGATCCTCCTACAGGTTAGTGTTGGTGGTTTTACCAATGTGTTTTTCAAGTTGTGGTGGTTTTTTTTTTTTTTTTTGGTTTGCTTGTTTTGTTTTTGAATTTAACAATAGTAATTTACGAAGTATTCGTGAATTTACATTTGGTAAAGTTGAAATGTGTGTGTGCACATGGCGTGCGTAATCATCGTAAAATGGAACACAACTTGTGAATAAACCTACAAGAATAATACAAATGCCTGAAAATATGCAGTGGTGTTGAATAAATGTCTGTGAGTACATGGTGTGTGTAATCGTCTTAAAATAGTACAAAATATGGGAAAAAACATGAAACAATAATAAAAATGCATGGATAAAAAAATTACATATGAAGGCATGGATGGCAGACGAAGGATGGAATCACTGTACTTCACAAATCGGTACTTTCGTACTTCAAAATCAGATTCGGGCGAGGATGGCGTATTTTTGCTTAACAAGAGGTACAAACAAACATATGAATTTCATGACGGGAGGATCAAAATTTTCCCTTTGACGTTGCCCCGTCATTTGCAACGTACAATACCCAAGCCTGACACCAATGTTACGATGCGGGGACTTCGGGGTGGAGCAGAGGTGGCTTCGGTCGAGACTTTCACCCCAAGGCGGCATGAAGCCCCCAAAACCACCCCCGCTAAACCCTTCTCTCCCTGCCGTACTCCTAATCCTTCCCTGAATCGTGGGAAACAAATGCAAACTTCTCACTAACACTTTTGAGAATTGAAATACTAGGAAAAACGAAATTACCTATCCTTACGTTATTATTCTAAAGGGGGCGTTCCACCAACTGTTTCCCTCCCATGAAAGAGAGAAGAAACAGTAAACAAAATATTAGTTTTTATTTTATACAAAAACGAGGTAGAGCTACTCTTCATACACCATCCCCACAACCCAAGAAGCCAGTGACTTCCATACCATCGTCGGTCTCGCAGCTCTGTCAAACTCATCTTGTCCCAAATTCTAATAGTGTACCTACTTTGAATTTTTGCAATTAAAAGACACATCGGGTGATTATTGGATTATTTGCGATGGGTCCTCCACTTCTGGAACGAACCTACTCTGAAAATCGGACCTAGCCTAACTTGTAAAAGTGATAGTGTAGTGTCAGAAAAATCACTGCAAGAAGTCTAGATCACCTCCAGGAGAAAACAACCATCAATCATGGACTTACCTTGTTTCCTAGAACTCCACTATAAGACCTGAGCTCAATTTAGCAAAACTCCGAAAATGATGGAGTACCTACTTATCATTATTTTAACTCTCGAAAACCCCTGATATAACTCCCTTCTCCTTTATGTAGGAAGCTGTCCAAACATCGCCCTGGGGGAAAGTAAGATCCATCAGGGGATGATTTCCTAAAGGATCCGTCTTATCCCAAGGCACTATCATTGGCCACTGTGGATTCGTGAGGTAATAAGCCAAAATCCCCAAAGAAAGGATTAAGGCTCACTAGCCCTCGAAAACACCGAGGTCCACCACAAAGGTCCAGGAAGTTCGCAAAAGCTCGGCATTTCAACCTATTGAACGAAAAGAGAAATGTTTTTCTGAATTTGAAAAGTTACTTGAGCTCAGGATCCTATGAGAAGAGCGGCCAAGCCGACAATGAGCAGCCTATAGCCACATGGTAGGAGGTGACCACATTTAAAGTTACTTCAAGGAAAACATAAAAATAAGGCCTAACTTCTCTCGAGGGGATAGACGAAAAATACTGTGATTAAGAAATTAGGTTGTAAGCCAAGAGAGAAACTAACGAAGTCTAGATGGAGTTTTTGAACGTTGGGAAAAGTGGGTACTACCTACGAAGTGGGACAAGATGCTACCAAAACTGAATCACGAGGAAAGGACATGGGTTTTGAGATAAATCGGAACAAAATCCATGTTCAAGCCCTCATAATTTATTAAACTAAGAAGAATGGAAAGTGAAATCGGAAAACATGAATAGGAAGTAGTACAATGATAATGAGTTCTTAGATTCTATAAATTCTTAATAAACTAGAAATGTACTAAAACCTGAAGGGATATAAAAATAAAATAAAAGGCCTAACTTCTACCCACAAAGAAATCTATAGCATGATCTAATTAGAACCTAAATTAATAATTTGGTCGATACTTTTACAAATTTTTCTTTAATGAATAATCTTTTCCGTAAAGTAACGTAGAAAGGAAAATTCTCCCCTAAATCCTAGAAAATACTCTCACGGAAAACCCCAAAGATAAGAGTTTTGAGATGGAACCACCATCACAAGATTTGCATCAATTTTTAGTGTTTTACATTTATTTCTTAGGCATGGAGATAGAGTTAAGTTAGAAAAAAAAACCCTTGAGGGCAAAGTTAATTTAAAAGGGGAAAAAAACCTAACCCTATCCCCATATATTCTTATAATACTTCTCACTTGATCATACCACAAAGAATAATTTAACTAAAGGCCAATTGCCAACGAGACTTTCATTATTTTTCGGGGAATTTTGAAAAAGAAGTAGGTTTCTTTAAGTACCTAGATTCTGTGACTCCGTTTCGTTTTAGCATTTTCAATTAAGACTTTAACTTTGGTTGGGAAACTCTAATAATTTTGGACTAGGAGGAAAGAACCAAGATCTTACCTTAATGCAGCAGGAGGAGAGTAGCCCAGGGAATCTTCAGCAGCCAAATGTCCAGATTCCGACTTCTCCCTTTCCCAAGTCAACTCCGACCTCCCACTCCCCGTTTAATAAGAAAATCTTATACTCAGAGGAGAGGGGTGACCGAGCGAATCCCAGGAAAAGGGGCTCCGGTAAAACTGTGGATTGATGACTGAAGCCATACTGAGAGAGATTATTTCCGAATATTGGAGAGTTTATATAGTTGACAAATCGAAGGAGGGACGTGACGAAATTCGCCCTTATTTCATTAAATATTCCAATTTATTACATCAACAGTTAATTTGGGAATTTCGTCACGTCACACCGACGACTAGCTCCGGCGATCTGCACAAAAGCGAAAGCCCACTTTACAGAACTTCTAGACGCCGGCATCATAGAACCATCGGAAGCTCCTTGGTCAAGCCCTCTACACGTAGTACCGAAGCCAGACGGAGACATACGCCCCGTCGGAGACTACCGTGCCCTCAACAGACTCACCGTCCCCGATAGGTACACGGTACCTCACCTCCACGACTTCACAACCGTACTTTTCAGGACGACTATATACAGTACGTTCGATCTCGCCCGCGCCTTCTTCCACTGCAGAATCAGCAAAAACGACGTCCCGAAAAGAACGATTCTCACCCCGTTCGGCGCCTATCAATACAAGAGAATGAATTTCGGCTTAAGAAACGCAGCACAGACCTGGCAGAGATACATGGACCACGTTCTCCGAGACCTACCCTTCGTTTTCTGCTATTTAGACGGCCTTCTAGTAGCCTCAAGAGATATCGAGGAACATTTTACTCACGTAAAATTACTACTCGAGACTCTAGCGAATTATGGCCTCCAAGTCAACAAGGCGAAGTGTCAACTGGCCCGCACATCTGTCAAATTCCTTGGCCACATCGTATCGCCTAGCGGAGTAGCACCTCTACCCGAGCGAACGGCCCTCATCGCTAAGTTTCCTCGCCCTACTACGGTACAAGACCTCCGTACGTTCCTCGGCTTGATAAATTTTTATCACCGTGCGATACCTCGTGCTGCCGCCACACTCCGACCACTGATAGACATGATCCCACCCGACGCTCGGAAGAAAGATAAACGTCTACTTCAATGGTCCAGTAACGCCGAAACAGCATTCGAAGAAGCAAAACACGTCCTCGAACGAGCAGTAACATTAGCGCATCCAGGCCCCACACAACCACTAGTCCTACACACGGACTCCTCGGACTTCGCCGTCGGCGCTGCCCTCCACTTCCTAGACGGTGACCATCTTAGACCACTAGGATTTTTCTCAAAATCCCTCAATCAAGCACAAAAGAATTACAGCGCGTTCGACCGAGAACTCCTCGCAATATACCTCGCCGTAGTGCATTTCCGCCAGCAGGTAGAGGGACGTACACTGACCGTGTACACGGATCACAAACCTCTCACCACAGCCCTTGCTACACAGTCGAACACCGCTCCTCCGACCAGACTCCGTCACCTACGATTCATATCAGAATTCACCACGGATATAAGATACGCCGAGGGATCTTCAAACGTCGTCGCCGATTATTTGTCCCGTCTACCACCCACAGAAAATAACACTGGCCTAGACACACACGCAGTCGACAAATACAGACCTCCCTTCTCAACAAGAGAACTCTTCGAAGCCCAGTCCGCCGATGAACACACCCGCGAGATGAGCCTTCAAAGAAAAATGATCAACGGGTACGAAATCTTCTGCGATTTGTCAGATTCAGCACCACGACCGTATATACCTACATCTCTACGGCTCCCAGTTTTCCGGCACATACACGGACTATCACACCCGGGAATTAAAGCCACCACTGCCCTGATACGCGCCCGGTATTATTAGCCAAATTTGACCTCCTCGGTTCGCCTCTTCACGCGCGCCTGCCCTAGCTGCAACCGGGCGAAAATTACCCGGCACGTTCGAGCACCCCTAGGTACCTTCCCGGAATCAACGCCGCTCTCACATCTACATGTTGATATCTTCGGACCACTTCCACCCTCTAGATCATATAAATTCGTCCTCTCGATGATCGACCGAGCAACCGGATGGTTCGAATGCGTCCCACTATCAACAATAACAACAGAGAGCATAATCAACGCCCTTCACGATAACTGGATCGCCCGATTCGGGTCCCCGGCACGATAACTGGATCGCCCGATTCGGGTCCCCGGCACACTTAACCTCCGACCAAGGAACTCAATTCACATCAAACACTTTCCGCCTATTCTGCGAAAAAATGGGGATAGAGCTACATCACACGAACACATATCACCCGCAAGCCAACGGCCTCGTGGAGCGCCTACACCGTGTCCTTAAGGACGCTATCATCGCTACCTCGACGTCAAAAACCTGGGCATCGGACCTCAACGGCCTCCTCCTCGGCCTACGCAACAGGCCCGGCCCCGACGGCTACTCGCCTTCACAACGACTGTTTTCGGCCACTCCGAGGCTTCCGGGGGACCTGTTCACACAACAACCACCCGCTACGGTGCCACTCCTCACACATGACTCCTACCGAAGATTCGCAGAAGCCTATTTGCCGAACACGATTCAACGAGCGACACACATATACGTAAGAGTCGATACACCGAAAGGTAAACTCGACCCCTCTTACGTAGGACCTTTTCGAGTTCTCACAAATGATGGGAAGACTATTTGTTTCGAAAACAATGACTCTACAACACCAACAGTCTCCATTGATAGATGCAAGCCGGCTCCGCCTCCCTCAGCTGTGATTGGTCAAAGAAGCTCGCTCCCTATTGGCCAACCTAATTCATCCGCGGATTCCGCGGGTATAAAACGCGAACCGCGACCCGCGAAGGTCATTCACTCTCACAATGGCACCGAACACGCCTTCCAAAACCATCTCGAAACAGCAGCTGTTGAAGGACCTCACACTGACACCTTCGCCTCCGGGCCATCAAGACTCGCCAACAAAGAGAAGAAAGACGAAGCCAGTACTCCCGGGGAGGTGTCCCCCAACCACCATGATACGAGAAGCAATGGCGATCACACGGTTCAACGCAGCCCCGATACCACCTCGGCCATCCATCAACCAGATGAATCAGAAGATGAAGCCACCACAGGGAATCACCCCACTTCACGCCAGCGACCCGCAGGACGCCGCGGGGATACCCTTAATGACCTACACGGCCACTCACAGGCAGACCATCACGCTGATGCTCCCGCCTTTCGCCGGGAAATGCTCCGACTGCTGCACACACGGCTGCCGCCGCCCTCAGCTCCAGAGCATCGGGATACAGGTGTCCCCCGACACCATTACCACTGGGACCCAGGCGACAAACAACAAGACGGAACCGCCAACCGCTGCAGCCACGCCGCAGCTGAGGCCCACTTCACCGGTTCCAGCGCCTCTTGCATCGCCGCCCCGAAGGACCACGGCTGTCTGCCGCACCTCTCAGAGGTCTCCCAGACGCTACCCCCGACATCACCAGCGGAACCACCTCCAAGCACGCTCCCACTTACGAGCACGCTCCCGGATCCCGCACCGCAGCCGCCGCTAATGCAGGATGAAACCGCACCGGCATATCAAGACAACACGCAGCCTCTCCTACCTTCACCGACGCCTCAACACGTTTCACCGTCAAGAAACACATTTATAATTGCAGTATTTAACTTCAATTCTGGGGGGAGCAGTGTAGTGATTGGCTGCTCCCTACCTAACAATGTAACTAGCGTCACTTAAGGTATAAGCCGCGTCTTGGCGGCTTCCCGGAGCGGGGTTCCCCTACCCCCCTCCGGGTCTGTAACCAGGGGTATAAAAGGCGTTGTAATTATCTAATAAACATGCATTCATCAAGTCACCAACCGACTCAAGTAGTCCTGTGTACTCATTCCTAATTATAGCTCCCGCTGGATCATCACAGTTATATTATGAAACTAGGATGTAAATACCAAGAACAAATACGAAATACATTCGTGATAAATCAAGAGCTTTCCAACGAATGGAAAACGATTTTTGTCCGATGAAAATGAAAGAAGTTTCATTTCCCTAGCAACTACTCGGTTGTAAGTGAAAATCATTGTTAAAATACGCGCTACTTTCGTCTCACTATTTGGTCTCACTTTTTCCTGTCGTTTTTCGGCGGGGGGTCCCATCGCAAAAACCTGAAGGGTCAGGTTAAAAAACCGATAAAACACAGATACAATGGACAACCGAGGCGGAATGTTCTTTTGAACAATTAAGAGAAAAACTGGCCCAGGCAACGTTACTAGCCCACCCTCGGGAAAACGCGAAACTAATAATATCATGCGACGCCAGCGATATAGCCATTGGAGGTGCGCTTCACCAACAACATAAAAACAACATCGAACCTCTCGGATTCTACTCAAAAGGATTGTCAACAACGCAACAGAATTATTCAACTTTCGATCGAGAATTACTCGCTATTTTCGAAACGGTTCGACATTTTAAAGACATACTTGAAGGGAGGAACTTCACCATCTACACAGACCATAAGCCTTTGATATAGCACTACACCAACTACCAAAAACAGCGTGCCCTCGCCGTATAAGACAGCTGAATTTCATCTCACAGTTTACCACAGACATCCAATACCAAAAAGGGGAAAATAATGTTGTCGCTGACGCATGGTCGAGACTAGAAGAGATCGAATGCCCTACTCTGGTTCAAACCATCATTGAGGAACAAAAAACGGATGAAGGTCTCCGACGTTATTTCGAGAAACACCCCGCCAGAAAACACATCGAAACTTTCCCACAGGGGGACATTATTTGCACGAAAGAAAATCAACACATATGTTCATACATACCGCACTAAACTAACGACTACAATCTGCAAAATTATACACGAGCTGAGCCACCCTGGGCTTTGGACAACAAGGAAACTAATCACAGAAAGATATTTTTGGCCGTCAATGAACAAAGAAATCAGAAACTATGTACTATTATGTCAACCATGTCAGAAACACAAGGTATACAAGCATACAAAAGCACCACTACAGACGTTCCCCAGTACAAGTCCTTTTCAGCACCTGCACTTGGACATTGTAGGACCTCTACCAGTATCACAGGGGAAGAAATTTTGTTTGACTTTCATAGATAGAGAAACCAATTGGATTGAATGCACACCCTTAAGCATCATTGATGCCCCAAAAATTGCCGAAACTATAGTTTCTACATGGATCAGCAGATACGGCGTCCCTGCCACCATTACCACAGACCAGGGGAGGCAATTCGAAGCAAGCGTGTTCGAAAACCTGTGTAAGACCTTTGGAATCACACACAAACGGACAAACAGCTGGCATCCACAGGCAAACGGAAAAATCGAGCGTTGGCATAGATGTTTAAAAGCTAGTTTATCAACACAATGTAACAACCTCAATTGGGTCGCTAATTTACCCATAGTTATGCTGGGACTTAGGAACGCCATCGCCTCAGACAACACATCACCCGCATCAAGAACATTTGGGTACCCATTACGTCTACCAGGTGGCATTTTTCCCACCAGAAAAACACCTGCAAACCCCCAGACACAGTTCAAACCAATAGTGAAAGCCTACTTACCAAAAAACCTAATGGAAGCACAATACGTGTATGTGAGGATCTCTACAATGAAGACGTCACTACAAACATTATATGAAGGACCATATCCAGTATTAGAAAACGACGGGAAGTCCGTAGTGATCCTAAAAAATGAATCTCACTCAACAATTACAATTGACAGATGCAAAGCGGGATATTTCATACCTAACGAACCACATGGAAGGGTTGAGCCTACACCCCCAGCCCCTCAAGAGAAAGGCCTTTCGCCTAAGCAAAAAGGTCAAACACCCTAGCGAAGGTACAACCTCAGAGTACGGTTTACGACCTCCACAACACACCTCGAGGGCATTAAAAGGGAAGGCCTGCATTCGGCACCCGGGCCTTCGGAAATGAGAGGTGAAAGTGGGGAGCGCCTCCGCTCTGTTTACTCTGGGCACCCGGCAGAGATGAAAACTGAAATGAGTCGGCGAATGGACCGTTACCTTCGGCACCCGGGAATCATGAAAACGTAAACAGCCGTTCTTATCAATATGATTCGATGAGTTCGGCAGTTTTGCTCCAGTGATGAACGTGACAGGTGACGTGTGCGTTGTGGGGGGCTCGAGGAGCGGCCACGATGTTTTTTTTCACAAACAATTCCGTTTCACCTACCAAAAAACACTGAAATCAGGTGAAACTCGCTGGATTTGCCCGGGACGAAGGAAGTTTAAATGCAAGTGCTATTTGAGAACGATGGATGGGAAGGAGGTTTTCGCTCAAGATGAGCACACCCACGAGCTGAGTGACGACTTTGCGGACGTTTTGCTGAGGGCGGCTGTTAAGTGGAAAGCAGGTGACGACAGTAGGTGGAATATGTATGTCCTGGAACAATCCTGTTTCAACATGCACGTCAGTCTAACCAGCTGCTGGGGGCCTTAACGGGTGGCACCACCCCCTCACCCGCCCCTTACCAACCTCCTCACCCACCCCTTATCACATCGCCCCCCCCCCCCCCCCTCACCCCGGCGCCACACCCCCCGGCGCCACACCCCTCGGCACCCCCCCCCCCCCCCCCCGCCACCCCCCCCGGCGCCACACCCCTCGGCACCCCCCCCCCCCTCGTCACCTCACCCCCCTCGGCACCACACCCCTCGACCCCTCTCCCCCTCCCCCCACGCCCACTCCACCCTCACCGCCTCTCACACCCCTCCCCCCTCGCCCACTCCACCCTCACCGCCTCTCACACCCCTCCCCCAACGCCCACTCCACCCTCACAGCCTCTCACACCCCTCCCCCCTCCCCCCTCGACCACTCCACCCTCACAGCCTCTCACACCCCTCCCCCCTCCCCCCTCGCCCACTCCACCCTCACAGCCTCTCACACCCCTCCCCCCTCCCCCCACGCCCACTCCACCCTCACAGCCTCTCACACCCCTCCCCCCTCCCCCTCCCCCTCGCCCACTCCAACCCCCCCCCCCCCCCCCCCCCCCCTCGTCACCTCACCCCCCTCGGCACCACACCCCTCGACCCCTCTCCCCCTCCCCCCACGCCCACTCCACCCTCACCGCCTCTCACACCCCTCCCCCCTCGCCCACTCCACCCTCACCGCCTCTCACACCCCTCCCCCCTCGCCCACTCCACCCTCACAGCCTCTCACACCCCTCCCCCCTCCCCCCTCGACCACTCCACCCTCACAGCCTCTCACACCCCTCCCCCCTCCCCCCTCGCCCACTCCACCCTCACAGCCTCTCACACCCCTCCCCCCTCCCCCCTCGCCCACTCCACCCTCACAGCCTCTCACACCCCTCCCCCCTCCCCCTCCCCCTCGCCCACTCCACCCCCCCCCCCCCTCCCCCTCGTCACCTCACCCCCCTCGGCACCACACCCCTCGACCCCTCTCCCCCTCCCCCCACGCCCACTCCACCCTCACCGCCTCTCACACCCCTCCCCCCTCGCCCACTCCACCCTCACCGCCTCTCACACCCCTCCCCCCTCGCCCACTCCACCCTCACAGCCTCTCACACCCCTCCCCCCTCCCCCCTCGACCACTCCACCCTCACAGCCTCTCACACCCCTCCCCCCACCCCCCTCGCCCACTCCACCCTCACAGCCTCTCACACCCCTCCCCTCTCCCCCTCCCCCCACGCCCACTCCACCCCCCCCCCCCCCCCCGTAACCTCACCCCCCTCGGCACCACACCCCTCGACCCCTCCCGCGCCCACTCCACCCTCACCCCTCACCCCCTCCTCTAGAACCTTCTGGAACATTCCTGTTTTGATTATGAATACCTACCTACTTAATTATGCCTATCAAATAATCATAATGACGTCATCCCACCCCTCCCACCATTTCGTTTTGATTATGAATACCTACCTAATTAATTGTATCAGGTGATCATAATAAAGCCCCTCGAAATACTGTTTGACCATGAATACCCACCTACTTGACACACTCAATACAGTGGACTTAATACCCACCTACTTATGTAAATAATATTAACGTGAATGTTTGAAATGTTCCAAACATAATGGGGAGATCTACCTATGAAAATATTTCATTATGATTGAAATTAAATTATCACCTCCAACCAGACAGGTCTCACCTTGTCCGAATGTGCGTCTCTGCCTCCCTGGCCCGCCTATAATTGGCAGCTTTGGCCAAATCTAACTCATCATTTTTTTTTTGCTACATCCTCCTAGACATGCCATTTCTATATTACCATTGCCAACTACCTATGTTCCCCATTGAATTTGTTTTCAAAATTAACTTATCGTTGATAATAATAACTTAATGTAAATGGATGGAATACCAAATGAAAAACAAACGTTTCCTTTTTTTTCTTGTAATTAACAAGTTGTTTCAAAATTGTCTTATCTCTTACAATAATATTAAGGAGGTTAGCTACCAAATGAAAACAACAGTTTTTTTTTTAAATATGTTTTTTATTATTCAAAACATAAGTGATAATTCAAACACAAAAAAAAATACTAAACACAAAAAAACTGAAAGAACAAATTACGACAAAGAACACCTTGAGCGAAACACTAGAAAAAAGTTGACTAATTCGCTCCCCGTGGACCCCATAACCACCATCCTGGTTTGACGAACACACCTGAATCGGAACTTGCATCAGAATCTAATGAATTTGTATAGACAAATTCACCGGATCCTGACAAGCATCCGGAGTCACCATTTGTTGACGCATTATACAGCGATTCGTTGTCGATCACTGGTGGAGGGCTTAAACTTCTCATCATCATCTGTGGTGGTGGCCAATAAACAAGAGGTGAAACATCCCTTCTTCTCTTTCTTGGGATGTCTACTTCTTCTTCTTCATCCTGTGAGATGACAATTGTGTGTGAGGATCCTTCAAATAGAATGATGAACAACAATTTCTCTTATAAACTCTCATGAGGTAACATGAATGGAATTTCATTCCACAAACTGAGCAATTCTTTGAGGATTTAAAACTTACCAGAGGGGATGATGAAAAAATGACTGGAGAATCTTCCCTTCTTCGTTTGACTACCTTTTCTTCACCAGTCTCCTCCTCCGATGAGATGTCGATTATGAGGTGATCTTCTGATTCAGATGAAGAATAGTAACAATTCTTCTCATGAAGGCCCAGATGGAAATAAGAATTGAATCTCAATCCACAAACTGTGCAATTCAAACTATGAGATGCCATGACTGTGAACGCTATGTATGTCTCAACTGAGAATGAAATGAGTGAGGCGGCAGGGGGAGTGGGTGGCGGTCTGGAGGCGGTAGGGAATCAGCATGAACATGCTCATCCCTGTTCGTGCAGGCACCCCGTTCAGCTCGCCTATTATAAGGAGCCTGCATACGCCAGCAGTTACAGTTCGTTCTGAGTTCTCCACACAGAAAGACCTCCTGCTACCACTGCTCCAATCTCCTCAACCTTTGGAAATTAATAGGTGTTTACCCACTCACTAATTTATTAATTGTTGGGATATTGAATAGTTGTAGCCTATTCCTCTCTCCCCCTTTATTTAGGTTAAATTACCTCCTTCTTTTTTTTTTGTTCCCCAGTTAGGTATTACCTTTTTCATTTTTCCCTCATTTTTTTTTTTTTTTTTTTGCTATATCCCCACAATAGTTTCGGTTTGACACCCTTCCCCTTTTTTTTCCCTCCCTCTTGTCAGTTATTTTCCTGTTGAAAAAAAAAAAAAAAAAAAGTTTCTTCTTCTTTCTCCGTAACCCCCCAATTTTTTCCTCATTTGCTGAAATTCCCCCTTTGATTTTTTTTCTTCTTCACCCCGATTCAGTTTTTCCTTTTTTTTTTACTTATTCAGTTTTTTCCCTGCAATCAATTTATTTTCCTTCTTTTTTTTCTTATTCTCATTTTTTTCGCGTTAGAAGAGCTTTCCTAGAGTAGGTATCGTTTAATTTGTTCCTTTTTTTTTTCTTCATTTACTTGAAGCATTTATTCGCCATATTTTTTTCTCTTATTATTCGGATTCGTTCAACTTTTTTTCTCATTCAGTTTTTCCTCAATTTATATTTCATTCATAGAATTGTTTTTTGCAGAGTAGGTACAGTTTATTTTGAACCGATTTTTTTTTTTTTTTTTTTTTTTTTTTTTTAATTAATTTGTAGGTATCGTTAATTTGTTCCATTTTTTTCTTCATTTACTTGAAGCATTTATTCGCCTTACTTTTTTCTCTTATTATTCGGATTCATTCAACTTTTTTCTCATTCAGTTTTTTCCTCAATTTATATTTCATTCATAGAATTGTTTTGCAGAGTACAGTTTATTTTGAACCGATTTTTTTTTTTTTTTTTGATTAATTTGTAGGTATCGTTTAATTTGTTCCATTTTTTTTCTTCATTTACTTGAAGCATTTATTCGCCTTACTTTTTTCTCTTATTATTCGGATTCATTCAACTTTTTTCTCATTCAGTTTTTCCTCAATTTATATTTCATTCATAGAATTGTTTTTGCAGAGTAGGTACAGTTTATTTTGAACCGATTTTTTTTTTTTTTTTTTTCTTTCCTATTCAGTTTATTTTCATTCAGAGTTTTTATTTATTTATTTATTTTCTCATTTGAAGTGCTTTCGTTTAATACCGTTTATTTAGCTATTTTGTGTCAATTTTTTTTTTTTAATTAATTTACTAGAACAATGGCATCGTCCTCAAAATCATGTTCTTTTTGCCATTTGCCCTTCCCGTGCCAATACATTTTGATACGCCACGAGGCAAATTGCGGGCAAAGAATGGCTGACGTCCATGACTTTGTATTATGTGACCGATGTGGTTATGATCTGAATGCTACCGACCACAGTATGAGATGTGACGAGCCCCCGCTTAAAAAAACTAGGTTTTCTCCCCTACCCACACCAGAAGATTTTGAAATTTTTAACTTTATTTGTCAATATTGTGGGGAAGCGTTCAATAGTCCACCTGAAAGAGTCCGACACGAAGCCTTACATACTAGGAATCATAATTGTGCCAAATGTGGGGAAGTTTTTCAAAATATTTTAGACAAGATAAAACATGAATTAGGATGTGTGAGCAACTTTTTATGTGATTCCTGCGGAGGACGCTATACTAGTGCAGCCCTTTTTGATGCCCATAGACCGCTGTGTATTACAGTCCCATCAGTTACAATTCACAGAAATAGGCCAACAGATCCTCATGTCCGAAACTTACTTGCTACCCAAACAAATAACGATTATATAATTCCTTACGAAACCGCATTTACGAGTCGGATCGCTTCGTACTTTATTCAATCTAATTTTACTCTTGATCTCCCCCTTTTTTTGAATGATGTTCGAAGAAAAATTACTAGGTTGTTAGAACAATCTCTCATGGATCACGGCCCAGTGAAATTTAATATTTCTATCGATTGCGTAATGGTTAATATTTTGAATGAAAACCTCGAGACAAATATCAAAGTAAAAAATGAAATTGTCGTGAGTCCCTCCCGGGAACACTCCTATAATATTAAGTTCTCACCAATATCCAAACGCCAAACTAAAGCTCCGTAAATAAAGATATGAGTGGGGACACAGGTGACAGAACCCAGGGTTGCTCAACCTGGGGCCCCACTACCAGCTCCTTGCAAGGAGTTGGAGGGAGAGGCCCCCAAGTCCTATAAAACCCTGGATCCTGGAGCTCAAGCTTCATTCGACACTTCCTCTAACCAGCTCTCTCTTCTCTCTCTTACCTTCCCTCTCAGATGATCGGTTGACTACAGCCGCCTGAGAATTTTACCTCCTCTCCTCCTCCTTGTCTAGATGATCGGTTGACTACAGCCGCCTAGACAAGGGCCCTCTCCTTTACCTCTCCTTTACCTAGATGAACGGTTGACTACAGCCGCCTAGGTAAAATTCACTCATCCACCTCCCTCTCCTCCCAAGTCGTAGATGTCCGGTTGACTACAGCCGCCTGCGACTTTTCCTCCTTTCCTTTCCTTTACCTAGATGAACGGTTGACTACAGCCGCCTAGGTAAAAATTCACTCATCCACCTCACTCTCCTCCCAAGTCGTAGATGTTCGGTTGACTACAGCCGCCTGCGACTTTTCCTCCTTCCCACGCCACCGTGATGAGAATTTTAAATTCATCACAGTGGTGAACCCGACGTTCACTCAACCTTCTTCCTTCCCACCTCATGTGTCGCCCCAGTCTAGTTCGGTGTCCCCAACTTTAAATTCAAATTTCAAACAGTCCGTGTAAATTCGCAATTCTTGGCCCAACCTCACCGCTCAACTCTCAACGCACCTCCGCTTCCGCCGATTGCGAATTTCAAAATTCAAAACTACCTCAATTTTTTGAATTTTAGTTACAGCCATGGACCCGAACTCACCGACGCCGCAGCCGCCGACCGCTGCGACAACTGACGCAGCCGACAACCCCTTCACCAGCCTCTCACCACCCGGCTCCTCCGCATCCGCAGCAGCCACCGCCGCCACCGCCGCCGCTACGGCCGCGGCCGCCACCGACGTCATGACGGCGTCCGCAGCCTTCCCTCTGTCGCTGCCCCCCTTCTACGCGCACGACCCCGCGCTATGGTTTTTCCAAGTGGACGCTGCATTTTCGGCCGCTAACATACGCAGCCAGAAAACTCGATATTCCCGGATCATTTCACTGCTACCATACGATATCCTGCTCCAGACTTCGGATATCTCCCCCGACGCCGCCGCTGCGTACGACGACCTCCGCAGCCGCCTCATCAACATCTACCAGCCGTCGAAGATCGCCCGAGTCGCTGCCCTCTCCCAACCTCAACACCTCGGCGACCTCAAGCCCTCCCACCTCTACCGACGGCTGCGACACCAGCTGCAGGGTATTATGACCGCTGACATCGCACTTACATTCTGGTTGCGTGCCCTCCCCCACCCCATACAGATGGCCCTAGCCAGCCACCTCGACGGTCCCGACGAACCCCTCCTGCGACTCGCGGACACCGTTCACGACTTGGCCGCAGCAGCCACCGTCGGCGAAGTGCGTACGCCCCGTCACCCCCCACCTCTACGGGACCGCACCAAGTCCCGAGACCGCAACCGGCCCCCCTCCCTCGACAGACGTCGCCCCGCTTCGACGGACCGCCGACGCGACCCCTCGGCCGACCACCGCCGCCAGCGCTCACCCGGACGCCGCAACACATCCCCTCCTCACCAACGCAGAGGGCGGTCCCCAGCCGCTGCGGGCCCCTCCACCTCCACCCGCCCCACCACGACCACCTACCTCCCAGCGGACCCCCCCCACCGATGTTTCTATCACGTTAACTTCGGTGGGGAGGCCCGCAAATGCCAGCCCCCCTGCTCCTTCACCCCTAAGCAGGGAAACGCAGACGCCCGCTGGTAAACCCGGCGGGCCCCCCTCCTCACCAACACGGGGGGGACCATGACCAACCCCCCCCCCGCCCGCATTCATACCACCACCACAAAACCCCACTACCCCTCCTACGCCGCCGCCACGGCGGCCAACCTCCCGGCCGCGCAGGCCAGCGCCGCCAAAACCCTCACCCCACCTTTAACCGTTCCCCCACCTCGGAACACCCCCTCCACGCCCGCCTCCAGGGCAGCCACCCTTCCGGCCGCCACTCCGGCCGCCGATACCGTTCCTCCACCAAGGAACGGACCCTCCACGCCCACCTCCAGGGCAAAACCAACTCCGGCCACCACGCACGCCGCCGCCACCGTTCCCCCTCCCCGGAACGGAACCAACCCACCTCCTACCAACAGGACCAGCCTCCCTACCGACACCACCGTTCCCCTCCCCCGGAACGGCAAGAAACCGCCCCACGTCTCATTCGAGGAGGACCAACCACCGCCACCACAGATACCCACCTCCGCAATCCTCCAACACGCCCTACCTACCCACCAGCGACTTTTCTTGCGATGTAAGAAAACAAACATACCTTTCCTGGTGGACACAGGGGCGGCGCTTTCAATCTTCCCCAACAACATCCTCCGGCGTCAGGCGCGCTGCCACCGGCAGCTTCTCTACGCCGCCAACGGCACTACCATCCCCTCGTACGGGACATACCGCTCATCAGTTCACATGAGCGGTCTCGCGTACGAGTGGGACTTCACCGTGGCGGACGTGGAGAAGGCGATCCTGGGGGCCGACTTCCTCGCCTATTTCGGCCTCCAGGTCGACGTCCGGAATGCGCGCCTGATCGACCCACAAACAAATAAACCCATACCCGGGTTTATTCACGCGATTAACCAACTCCCCACACAGTTTGAACGCCTCCTCCTCAACTACCCTCCCCAGCGCCGCCCCTCCGCCCACATCTCCAGAGTCCAACATCATATCGAGACCTCAGGCCCACCCATCACAGCGAAAGCCCGCCGCCTCCACCCCCTTCAATTATCAAAAACTCGCCAGCATTTCAACAAATTAATCGCCGACGGTATCATCCGCCCCTCGAAATCCCCTTGGGCTTCTCCACTACACATCGTGCAGAAGCCCAATGGGGATATCCGCCCCTGCGGAGACTACCGGCGCCTAAACGCTAAAACCACGCCAGACCTCTATAACGTTCCCCACCTACGGGATTTCTCATCGCATCTACATGGTACCACTATCTTCTCTACCCTCGACATTTCAAGAGCGTTCCATCATATTAACATCCACCCCCCCGACGTCCCGAAAACCGCAATCATTACCCCGTTCGGTTTGTTCGAATACGTGAAAATGGGCTTCGGGTTGAGGAACGCAGCACAGACATGGCAACGGTATATGGACAGCATCCTACGAGGCCTACCGTTCGTCTTTTGCTTCCTCGACGACGTCCTGGTAGCCTCCAAAACACTAGAAGAACACCTCACCCATCTCCAACAGATACTCGAAATCTTCTCCGCCGAGGGCCTCCTCATTAACACCGACAAATGCGTTCTCGGCCAACCCTCCGTCCGCTGCCTCGGCCACCAAGTCTCATCCGAAGGCATCAAGCCCCTCCCGGACAAGGTCCACGCCATCAGTGATTTTCCACAACCCCGCACTGTGACGGAACTCCGCCGCTTCCTGGGTATGTTAAATTTTTACCGCAGACACATAAAACATGCAGCACAACATCAACAGCCACTCATACACGCCATTCCCCAACCCTCAAAAAAAAATGACAACCGCCCCATCACCTGGACCCCCCAACTTACCACCTCCTTCAAAATTTGCAAGCAGGACCTAGTAGACGCCGCTCTATTAGCCCATCCCGACCCTCACGCTCCCCTTTCCATCACAACCGATGCGTCCGATTGGGCCATCGGGGCAGTACTCCACCAGCACACCGGCGCCACCCCCCAACCCCTTGCCTTCTTTTCCAAAACATTGTCCCCCACCCAGAAAAATTACTCCACTTTCGACAGAGAACTCCTCGCCATCCACGAAGCCATCAAGCACTTTCGTGACTTCGTGCAGGGCAGGCAGTTCTCTGTCATTACTGATCACAAGCCCCTGACCCACGCCCTCCTCCAAAACCGCAAATCCGCCTCCCCCCGTCGCCTCCGGCAACTCGAGTTTATCGGACAATTCACGTCCGATATCCGATACTTGCCGGGGGCTGACAACTGCGTGGCGGACGCGCTCTCCCGACCCACCCCTACCCCCGCGCCGGTGGCGGAGCTACTGCCATTCCCCTCCCCCCAATCCCTCAAAAACAAACAGACCCCAACCTCTGACCCCGCCCTTTCCAACCTCATTTCCGCATCCAAGTTGGAACAGCTGCCTCCCCTCGACCTCTGGTGCGACGTAACAGCCGATTCACCGCGCCCTTACGTCCCACCAGAGCTGAGGCGGCAGTTGTTCCTCCATTACCATTCCCTCCACCATCCTGGCATTCGGGCAAGCCGGGACCTCATAAAAACGCGGTACTTCTGGCCCCACATGAACACAGATATTCGTAACTGGGTTCTGGGGTGCCAGAAGTGCCAGCGATTCAAGGTCTCGGCCCACCCCCATGTCCCTCCTCAAACCATCCCCGACTCCCTCCCGTGGGAACATGTACATCTGGACCTAGTGGGCCCCCTTCCCCCGTCCGAGGGGAAGAAATACTGCCTCACGATGATCGATCGTGCCACCAACTGGGTAGAGTGCATCCCACTCGCCCACATCACCGCGGACACCGTCGCAACGGCTTTCCTCACCCAATGGGTTAGCCGTTACGGTTGTCCGCGAACAGTCACGGTCGATCAAGGGAGGCAGTTCGAATCCGCCCACTTTTCAGATTTACTACGTTCCCTCGGGATCAAAAAAATTCACACTACCCCTTACCATCCCCAATCCAACGGGAAAATAGAGCGGTGGCACTCGGTCCTCAAACAAGCCATTTCTACATCAGCCAATTCCCCTTCCTGGACAAAATCCCTCCCCTACATTTTGCTCAGCCTTCGCACATCAGGCCGTCCATCAGACCAAACCAGCCCCGCACAAAACGCCTTTAAAGACCCAATACGTTTACCGGCCGACATTTTCACCCCGAATCACACACCGTCAATTAACAGGGAGCCGCTACACTCAACAACACCGACAAACGACACCACTTATCCCAAACGCTTTTTCACCACCACACACATGTACCTGAAAGAGCCCGGCATCCATAAATCTTTCCAACCCCTTTATGCCGGGCCCTTTCAAGTCATCCGCACAACACACACCACCGCGACCCTGTTAATTGACGGCAAACCACATACAGTCCCGTTAGCCAGGTGTAAACCCGCACCTGTGCTAGCCCAACCCCCTAACACTATCAGTCTCCCGCCGTCCGTTCGCGATGCACCATCCCCGATTCCCACAGCGCCCGTCACCTCCGTCGTTTCCGGATTTCGATTCGGATCCGGAAATGGCGGCGATTCTCCGGGACGTGTTCGTCCCGGAACCGCTCTCCCCCCTACCCCCTTCGCCCGGGCCGACATCCACGCTTCTTTTTATTCCGCCACGGATCTCCGGGTTACCTCCCCGGCCCCGACGATGGAAGTACCCCCAGTGGCGAATTCTGCGCGAATTTCGCGCAGCACAAGCCACGGGGGTACACCCTCCCTACACCCCCACAGACCCATTGATGTCCTCCATCCTGCACGAGTTCCGCCTCGCGGAACTCATGCCCCCCCCACCCCCCGTTCAAATCGCAACCCCCCCCATAAATTACAGACCCCCACCTCCCGCCCTTCACCCGAAAATTTTGGACCCCCCAATTTTAACTCCCCCACAACAATTTTCCATTTTCGACCCCCCAGTCTCGGCTTCTCCCCCTCAAACACCCCAACCCCCCAAACCAACAACACCCCCTCCCCCCCTCCATCGTCGGGGATATCCCAAATAGTTTCCGCCAGGACAAAACGGCCCGGGCGGCGAAACGGACGGAGGGAGCGTCCCCACATTCCCCGCGTCCCGGCGGCCAAATCCCCCGCCCCGCTCTGAGCAATCACGGCGGGGCCTTGAGATTCCGGGACAGTGCTTGTGTCTTATTATCCCACACATGAAATGAGTGAGGCGGCAGGGGGAGTGGGTGGCGGTCTGGAGGCGGTAGGGAATCAGCATGAACATGCTCATCCCTGTTCGTGCAGGCACCCCGTTCAGCTCGCCTATTATAAGGAGCCTGCATACGCCAGCAGTTACAGTTCGTTCTGAGTTCTCCACACAGAAAGACCTCCTGCTACCACTGCTCCAATCTCCTCAACCTTTGGAAATTAATAGGTGTTTACCCACTCACTAATTTATTAATTGTTGGGATATTGAATAGTTGTAGCCTATTCCTCTCTCCCCCTTTATTTAGGTTAAATTACCTCCTTCTTTTTTTTTGTTCCCCAGTTAGGTATTACCTTTTTCATTTTTCCCTCATTTTTTTTTTTTTGTTTGCTATATCCCCACAATAGTTTCGGTTTGACACCCTTCCCCTTTTTTTTCCCTCCCTCTTGTCAGTTATTTTCCTGTTGAAAAAAAAAAAAAAAAAGTTTCTTCTTCTTTCTCCGTAACCCCCCAATTTTTTCCTCATTTGCTGAAATTCCCCCTTTGATTTTTTTTCTTCTTCACCCCGATTCAGTTTTTCCTTTTTTTTTTACTTATTCAGTTTTTTCCCTGCAATCAATTTATTTTCCTTCTTTTTTTTTCTTATTCTCATTTTTTTCGCGTTAGAAGAGCTTTCCTAGAGTAGGTATCGTTTAATTTGTTCCTTTTTTTTTTCTTCATTTACTTGAAGCATTTATTCGCCATATTTTTTTCTCTTATTATTCGGATTCGTTCAACTTTTTTTCTCATTCAGTTTTTCCTCAATTTATATTTCATTCATAGAATTGTTTTTTGCAGAGTAGGTACAGTTTATTTTGAACCGATTTTTTTTTTTTTTTTTTTTTTTTAATTAATTTGTAGGTATCGTTAATTTGTTCCATTTTTTTCTTCATTTACTTGAAGCATTTATTCGCCTTACTTTTTTCTCTTATTATTCGGATTCATTCAACTTTTTTCTCATTCAGTTTTTTCCTCAATTTATATTTCATTCATAGAATTGTTTTGCAGAGTACAGTTTATTTTGAACCGATTTTTTTTTTTTTTTTGATTAATTTGTAGGTATCGTTTAATTTGTTCCATTTTTTTTCTTCATTTACTTGAAGCATTTATTCGCCTTACTTTTTTCTCTTATTATTCGGATCCATTCAACTTTTTTCTCATTCAGTTTTTCCTCAATTTATATTTCATTCATAGAATTGTTTTTGCAGAGTAGGTACAGTTTATTTTGAACCGATTTTTTTTTTTTTTTTTTCTTTCCTATTCAGTTTATTTTCATTCAGAGTTTTTATTTATTTATTTATTTTCTCATTTGAAGTGCTTTCGTTTAATACCGTTTATTTAGCTATTTTGTGTCAATTTTTTTTTTTAATTAATTTACTAGAACAATGGCATCGTCCTCAAAATCATGTTCTTTTTGCCATTTGCCCTTCCCGTGCCAATACATTTTGATACGCCACGAGGCAAATTGCGGGCAAAGAATGGCTGACGTCCATGACTTTGTATTATGTGACCGATGTGGTTATGATCTGAATGCTACCGACCACAGTATGAGATGTGACGAGCCCCCGCTTAAAAAAACTAGGTTTTCTCCCCTACCCACACCAGAAGATTTTGAAATTTTTAACTTTATTTGTCAATATTGTGGGGAAGCGTTCAATAGTCCACCTGAAAGAGTCCGACACGAAGCCTTACATACTAGGAATCATAATTGTGCCAAATGTGGGGAAGTTTTTCAAAATATTTTAGACAAGATAAAACATGAATTAGGATGTGTGAGCAACTTTTTATGTGATTCCTGCGGAGGACGCTATACTAGTGCAGCCCTTTTTGATGCCCATAGACCGCTGTGTATTACAGTCCCATCAGTTACAATTCACAGAAATAGGCCAACAGATCCTCATGTCCGAAACTTACTTGCTACCCAAACAAATAACGATTATATAATTCCTTACGAAACCGCATTTACGAGTCGGATCGCTTCGTACTTTATTCAATCTAATTTTACTCTTGATCTCCCCCTTTTTTTGAATGATGTTCGAAGAAAAATTACTAGGTTGTTAGAACAATCTCTCATGGATCACGGCCCAGTGAAATTTAATATTTTTATCGATTGCGTAATGGTTAATATTTTGAATGAAAACCTCGAGACAAATATCAAAGTAAAAAATGAAATTGTCGTGAGTCCCTCCCGGGAACACTCCTATAATATTAAGTTCTCACCAATATCCAAACGCCAAACTAAAGCTCCGTAAATAAAGATATGAGTGGGGACACAGGTGACAGAACCCAGGGTTGCTCAACCTGGGGCCCCACTACCAGCTCCTTGCAAGGAGTTGGAGGGAGAGGCCCCCAAGTCCTATAAAACCCTGGATCCTGGAGCTCAAGCTTCATTCGACACTTCCTCTAACCAGCTCTCTCTTCTCTCTCTTACCTTCCCTCTCAGATGATCGGTTGACTACAGCCGCCTGAGAATTTTACCTCCTCTCCTCCTCCTTGTCTAGATGATCGGTTGACTACAGCCGCCTAGACAAGGGCCCTCTCCTTTACCTCTCCTTTACCTAGATGAACGGTTGACTACAGCCGCCTAGGTAAAATTCACTCATCCACCTCCCTCTCCTCCCAAGTCGTAGATGTCCGGTTGACTACAGCCGCCTGCGACTTTTCCTCCTTTCCTTTCCTTTACCTAGATGAACGGTTGACTACAGCCGCCTAGGTAAAAATTCACTCATCCACCTCACTCTCCTCCCAAGTCGTAGATGTTCGGTTGACTACAGCCGCCTGCGACTTTTCCTCCTTCCCACGCCACCGTGATGAGAATTTTAAATTCATCACAGAAATATTGTTGGATTGTTTAGATATTGACAGTATTTTGAATAGCATGTTCATCAAATTGAATAATGAACTTTCAGAATTGGAACTGAAGAAGAGTGGGTGGAAACTGGATATGATATATGGACTCCGTTTGAAAGTAAACAAATACTCCCCCTTACGTGGAGGGGCTGGTCCAATCAAGTTCCCTAAACTGATATCTGATAGAAAAGCGTGTCTCAACGTGCCCAGTTTTGAAAATCGATGTTTTTACTACGCTATATTAGCTAAATGTGTTCCACATAATTCGATGATTGTTTCAAATTATAATAACATCCAACACAGATACGATTTCAGCTGCGTTTCGTTCCCAACTTCCCTACGTGACATCAAAGTATTTGAGGCTCAGAACAATATATCCATAAATGTTTTTACGCTTAACGAAAAAATGATTGTATGCCCCAAAAAAATTGTCGATACGGAGTTGGATGACCATAGAGATCTCCTCATGCTTGAAGAAGGGGAAAATAAGCATTTTGTTTATATTAAAGATTTTAACAAATTGGTCCGTAGTCAAATAACAAAACACACAAATAGAATCAATATATGCAAGCGATGTTTGTGGTTTAAAAAAGTTGATCCACTATCCGGGGAACTACAGGTCCACGATAATTTGTGCAATAAGAACAAACCTGTAGCAGTGGAGATGCCATCAAATGAGAAACAATTTGTTGAATTCAAAGAAGTAGAACAAGCGCTGAGGGTTCCGTTTGCAGTATATGGCGATTTTGAAAGCCTACTACTAAAGGTACATTCTTGCCCACCAAACCCAAATAATTCTTACCACATGCCCTACAATAAACACGAGGTCAATTCAGCTTGCGCGTTTTTATGTATTGCTCCATCAGTTTTACCATTTGCCCAACATTTAGATCAATTATTTTTATATAGAGGACCCGACGTAGTTGAAAAACTTTTAAATTATTTAACCTACATTGCTACAGAGATAGAGAAAGTTTATGCCCGTAATGTACCAATGCTCCCACTGACAGTAGCTCAACAACTGGAACACGATGGCGCCGCAACTTGTTATTTATGTGATAAACCATTTACAGACAATAACTGGAAAGTCCACGATCATTGCCACATTGTGGGAACATATCGTGGTGCTGCTCACAATAATTGTAATATACGATTCAAGGCACCATCGTTCCTACCCGTATTTTTTCATAATTTATCTGGATATGATTCCCATTTTATCATCCCCCATCTAAATGCAGTGGACAATAAACGAATATCAGTGATTGCGGCAAATACAGAAAATTATATCAGTTTTAGCAAAAATATCTCCAGCAAATTTTGTATTCGATTTTTAGATAGTTATAGATTTTTATCAAACAGTCTCGATCGTCTGAGCCAAAATTTAAGTGATTTCAATATTTTACCACGCTATTTTCCTGATCCCCGTCTTTTAGATCTAGTTAAGCAAAAGGGTGTTTACCCATACGAATACATGGATTCGTGGGGGCGATTCCTCGAGTCCCAGTTGCCACCGATGGACAAATTTTATAGTAAATTAAGGCATGCGGGAATCAGTGAGGAGGAATATAAACGAGCACAACAAGTGTGGAAGGAGTTCAACTGCAAAACCCTCGGCGATTACCATGATCTGTACCTAAAGGTTGACACCCTGCTTCTAGCAGAGGTATTCGAAGCGTTTAGGGATGTCACTTTAAAATCTCATAAACTTGATCCCGCACAGTTTTTCACAACGCCACATATGACATGGTCAAGTATGTTACGCATGACAAAAGTAAAATTAGAACTGCTGACCGACTACAATATGCTACTGATGGTGGAATCCGCTATTCGTGGTGGCTTAGTACAAGCATCGGGGCGGTATTCCAAAGCCAACAATCAATATGCTCCCGACTATGATCCCACAAAGGATGATACCTTTTTAACGTATCAAGATTGTAATGCGTTGTATGCTACAGTCATGACCAGACCCCTCCCAGTAGGTGAATTCACATGGGTTGATCCAAGTAGCATTGGGTTAGACACAT
Organism: Leptopterna dolabrata; assembly: GCA_954871275.1. Taxonomy (NCBI): domain Eukaryota; kingdom Metazoa; phylum Arthropoda; class Insecta; order Hemiptera; family Miridae; genus Leptopterna; species Leptopterna dolabrata. The sequence continues at coordinate 157,382,551 of OX940974.1, forward strand.
TGAAGGAAGATGACCCTTACGGCTATTTATTGGATGTCGATGTGAATTACCCGGATCACCTTCATGATGATCATAACGATTTGCCATTCCTTCCAGAAAAGTTACCTAGTGTAGGGGGGAAGCTTGTCGCACATTTAGGCAATCGACAAAATTATGTTGTCCACTATTTGGCATTAATACAAGCTCTCGATCATGGCATTGTATTAGTAAAGATAAATCGTGCAATAAAGTTCCGCCAATCAAGGTGGCTTAAGCCCTATATAGACATGAACAATGAGCTGCGTAAGAATTCCCGGAATGATTTCGAAAAGGATCAATTTAAACTGTATAATAATGCCATATATGGAAAGACATGCGAACAAATCCGTAAACGTATAGATGTTAGAATCGCCACAAGTTATGCGAAAGCGGAGAAGTTGATAGCAAAATCAAATTTTATAGGCTCTAATATTTTAAATGAAGATTTGGTGGCGATACAAATGGTAAAGACATCAATACTTTTTAACAAAGCCATTTATGTAGGGCAGGCGATTTTAGATTTGTCGAAGACAGTAATGTACAAATATCAATATGATGTCATGAAGTTGATGTATCCAGGGGATCGCCTCAAATTAAATTATATGGATACCGATTCTTTTATATGGACTATCAAAACCAAAGATTTTTACAAAGACATGGCAGGTGAAATGGTAGATCGATACCTCGATACGTCCAACTACCCAACACAACACCCCCTCTATTCATCACAATTTAAAAAATGAATCTACCCAAACATTTTTTAAATTGTGATGAATAGAGGGTTGCATGTAGGTCAAAGATGTACGGAATAGAAATTGAGGGTGAAGAGTATAAACGAGCCAAGGGTATCCAACGGGCCTTAGTAGAGAATGAAATAACCGTTGATGATTACCTAAAATGTATTACATCCTCCACAATTAGCCGCCATGTCTGCACTAGCATAAGATCAAAGAACCACAATGTCCAAAGTATCGTTTTAAATAAAATATCGCTTTCCCCACATGACGATAAACGTCACATTTTACCTAATGGCATCGACACATTAGCCATAGGACATTATAGCCTGCGTGAGGAATAATGCTCCGTATAGTTGTTTTTAAATTCTTTCAATTTAGCATTTTCCAATTGTAGGTTATCAAATTGTAGGATTTTCCAATTGTAGGTTATCAAATTATAGGGTTTTTCAAATTTTAGGTTATCAAATTATAGGATTTTCAAATTTTAGGTTATAAAATTTCTAGTCATTATGTTTTAAATGTTTTAAATTTTCTAGTCATTAGGTGTATATAGGAATAATAGTGGGGATGCGAGGAATATTATCTCAAAGTACTCCATCCCCCACCTCCCGGTGTGTGAATGTAATAAAGGCAGAACCAGTAATAGAGCCAACTCCGGCAGAAGACCGACGGGAGCAACCAAACTGCTGCGTATGCAGCTGGAAAGCGTTATTCGCTTTCTCCGGGGGTTGCCGGAGCAAGTGACGGATATTCTTCTGTCGGTTGTAGTCTCGTTTTGTCGAAACGAAATTTAAAGTATTCCTCCTCGAATCCTTAAATTTCGTTTGGCTTACAGCAACCGGCAATTGTTGTATACTCCTTGCTCCACTCAAAGCGTGGGTGGGCTCGAGGGTCGGAACCGGGTTGCCCTCTCCCTTACTGGTTCTGACCGGTATGAATGTGTGAGTGAATGTAATTTATTATTGAATGAATGTGGATGAATGAATGAAGGGAGGGAACACACATTTTTATATTTTCAAAGGTGGTGGTGGTAGCATTGAAAAGTATATAAATAGGGGCGCATTAGGTAGAAAAGTCACATTATCCATCATGCAGTTGCGTAGACTAGACGTCAGCCTTCCCGTCATAAATATTAACGAGGTCGATGCCACCATGCACGATGCGAGAACTAGGCATAGCGAGTTGCTACCAAATAGCATACGATGCATCATATGTGCAACTTCGAATGGCGGCAAAACCAATTTAATGCTCAATCTATTGTACTCTTCATTAGGGTTGAAATTTGAAAATATCTATCTTTTTTCGAAAACGCTCTTTCAACCGGGATACATTCAGTTGTGCAATGTTCTAAAACCTCTGAACGAAATAGGATTCTATAGGTACTCGAATAGTGACGATGTCCCACTGCCCTGTCAAACCAACCCAAACTCGATTATGATATTTGATGATATTGCTTGTGAAAAACACGAGCGTATTAGGATGTATTTTAGTATGGGCCGTCACAGCCAGACTGATAGTTTCTATCTGGCGCAAAGCTATTGTCGTATCCCTAAACATTTACTGCGAGATTGTGCGAACTTGATAATTGTCTTTCGTCAAGATACGTTGAACATGAAAAAAATTTATGACGATCATGTCAACATGGATATGAGTTTCAATAAGTTCAAGGAAATTTGTTCATTATGTTGGGAGCAACATCAATATGGATTTTTAGTTATCGATAAAGAATGTGGTGTCAGCACTGGTCGTTATCGTCAAGGGTTCGATACATATATAATACCCTGAGGGAGCAGGAGGAGGAATCAGTTACTTGTCAACCATCGAAGAAGAAGAAGAAGTAACATGGAGAACTCAATAGCGCAAGTACGAGAGAATATTCGCAAGAAATATAATCAGATAAGGAGGAGCAGAGAGGAGAAGGAGGCGCAGCTAAAAAGGAAATACGAACCTCTTCGTGACGTAGTGGCAGGCTCAGTCGAACATATAAGACCAGCCCTCCCACCATCACTACCACCATTTCATTTTAAAGAAGAAGAAGAAGAAGAAGAAGAAGACCAATTCAAATTCGTCAACAAAAGAAGAAGGAGGATGAGAACAAGGAGGAGTACGAATGTGCTGGACATATTCAAAACCAGTTACGAGGAGGAAGAGGATGGATCATCAGACGTCGATCTATCATCTGGAGTAATGAAGAGTGAAGGAAGAAGTTCAAGATCAACACCCTACGAGAAGATCAAAGCAGATGGTAACACTATTATACCATACATTGTGGTTTCACCGACCGATGGAGGAGGAGGAGGACCATCATTTGAATTTGAAGAAGGACCAGTTGAGAATAATTGAGACACCGTCTACTACTACTACTACTACTACAACAAATGAAATACCAAAGACAGAGGAAGGAGATGGAGCAAGAAGGAAAGATGAAGAAATCACATCAGAATATATAAGGAAGAAGATTGATGGGGACCCTGATTTTGATGAAACATATGGGATACGATATGACAAAGCATCGAAACGATTTACAATGGGTGACAGCTATGTGGAATTCAAGAATGATAGGATCGAATTAGGAAACTCTATGAAAATCGAATGCACTCGAGGACTGTTGGAATTATTGTTTGCAAAAAGACCAGATATGAGCATAATTAGGGAACACGATTTACAGTCTTACAAGAAAATATTGAACGAAACGAATGCTCATAAGAAAAGATATAGTTCATCAGAAGTGTGTTTTGTGGATTTGAAACATCCGAAATGGCATATAATAAAGAGTCTGTTTACAAAAACAGCAAATAAACCGGGATCAAAACAATGATTTTGCTCCTCAGTGTAGAAGAGGCCAAGTATCCGAAAGGCAAGTCGCACAGCGCACGAGCAGTGAGGTCTCTATTTTTTTTTCTGAACAGTTGGAGTTGAGCGATATTAGGTATTAGGGAACGCAATTATTAGGTGGGGAACGCAATTTTTCTTATTATTAGGTAGGGAAAGCAACATCCGAAAGGGCATATAATAAAGAGTCTGTTTACAAAAACAGTGAATAAACCGGGGTCAAAATAATGATTTTGCTCCTCAGTGTAGAAGAGGCCAAGTATCCGAAAGGCAAGTCGCACGGCGCACGAGTAGTGAGGTCTCAATTTTTTTTTTTTCTGAACACTTGGAGTTGAGCGATATTAGGTATTAGGGCACGCAATTATTAGGTAGGGAACGCAACTTTTCCAATTATTAGGTAGGGAAATCAAGAAATGGAAGTCTACTACAGAAAAAATAAGAATCAAGATGGAAGTCAGCTGCAGAAGAAGAAAGAAAGAGAAGAAGAAGACGATGAAGAAGAAACAGAAGAAGAAGACGAAGGAGAAGAAGACGGAGACAAAGAAACAGAAGACGAAGACAGAGATGAAGAAACAGAAGAAGAAGAAGAAGAAGAAGAAGAAGAAAACTCGACAGATGGTACCAAGATAATACAAAAAAGGATGGGTACCTGTCAACATGGATCAGTACACGACGAGACTTGAGCAATGATGGAAGTCAAGAAGAGAATTGTGGAAGAGCTTCATCGACCTGCAAGAAAGAATTACCCTAGGAGGAGAGTGCTCCTAAAGGGGATAGATGACCTATGGCAAGCGGATCTGTTGGAGCTGCAACCCTATTCCCGATTCAACGGAGGACATCGATTCATACTGATAGTCATTGATTGTCTATCAAAATATGTTTGGGTGGCACCACTCAAATCCAAGACAGGTGCTGCAGTCTGTGACGGATTCAAGAAAGTATTTGATGATTCGAGCCCACGCCTACCGCGGCATCTGCAGACAGATAAGGGAAAGGAGTTCTACAACGGGAAAATGCGGCTGTTATTGGAGAGTCATAATATTAACCATTATTCGACATACAGCAACCTGAAAGCGTCCATTGTGGAACGTGTCATACGAACGTTGAAGACGGAACTGTGGAAAAGTTTCAGCCTGCAAGGAACCTACAAGTGGATGGATGCTATTGTGGATGTTATCAACAAGTACAACAGATCAAAACATCGCTCGATCAAGATGGCACCAATAGAAGTCAAGGGGAAACGAAAAGAGGCCTTGGCACTCAAGACACTCTACGAGAAGAAAGGTACACCATCCCGCCCCAAATTCAAATTGGGTGATCACGTGAGGATATCCAAGAGGAAAGCGGAATTTGAGAAAGGATACACTCCCTCTTGGTCTACAGAGATATTCAAGATCGTCAAGTTGAAGAGGACTATACCACCTACCTATATACTGGAAGATTCGGACAAGAAGACAATTGCAGGTGGATTTTATGAAGAGGAGCTACAGCTGACCAAATATCCAAACGTATATCTGGTTGAAAAGATAGTAAGGCGAGATGGTAATGCCCGTGCACTTGTGAAATGGTTGGGTTTTGACTCACGACACAATAGTTGGGTCAACACTGCTGATTTCAGTGGAGGAGAAGTATAAAAGGAGGTAATGGCAAGAGATCGGCCCAGTTGCGACATAGATCACAAAGCGACAACATCATGTTGAATGTACAAGAGCACCACCGAGTCATCGAAGATGGTGGGATTGAGAGGGTGGAATATCATTCTCACTATCCCTATGGATGTTCATTGGATCATGGACAAGAAATAAGGATTGCCATCCAACATCAAGACCTATTTACCCTACCATGTCAAAGTTTCTTGGATATACACGGACGTTTCCTGAAGGAGGACGAATCTGGGAAACCTGTCTCTGCAACTATGAGCACAAACCCCTTCCCGTTTCTCTTTGATGAGATACGTTACGAAATATGTGGATCGGAAATCGATCGCGTGAGAAATCCTGGCATCACTTCGACAATGAAAGGCTATGTGTCCTTCATGAGGGGGACGGAAAATCTGCTGGAGGCCTACGGATGGACCAGTCAACGGGATATGGAACTAGTCTCCATTGAGGGATATTTCAACGTATACATTCCATTAAGCATTCTACTCGGATTCTTTGAAGACTATCAAAAGGTCGTTATCAACGTGAAGCAAGAATTGATCCTACTCCGTTCGAGAAGGGATGAAAACTGTTTCACATCACTAGCGCCAGCGGCAGACGGCGGCGTCAGAGAGAAGGCGATAATCAAGCTGACTGGTATCTCGTGGCGAGTACCCTATTTGACACTGGACGACACACATCGGCTTCAACTCTACCGCCATCTGGAGAAGGAGAAGTCAATTAAAATGGATTTTCGATGCTTGGAACTATATGAATACCCTCTACTACCTACAACACAGAAACAAGTATGGAACGTGAAGACATCATCTTCAGTCGAGAAGCCGAGATATGTTATTTTGGGATTTCAAACGGGTAGAAAGCACACTGTGGAAAAGAGTGCTACTGTTTTTGACCATTGTAGTTTAACAAATGTCAAATTATTTTTGAACTCGAAATGTTATCCTTATGATGATCTGAATGTGAACTTTGATAGAAACCAATATGCTATACTCTACCGAATGTATTCTACCTTTCAGCAGAGTTTTTATGGTGTCGATGTAAATTACCCTTTATTGTCAATAATGAATTTCAAAAGAGCAGCACCTCTAGTTGTACTAGATTGCTCCAAACAGAGTGAATCAATCAAATCAGGGCCAATTGATGTTTTGTTGGAATTCGAGTCAACTACCGCATTCCCTGCCAACACTACAGCCTACTGTCTAATTATCCACGATCGATCTATCGAATACAACCCCCTCACCAATATCGTTCGGCGAATGGTATAAAAGGAGGGGAGGGAGCGAGTAGATTCTCAGTCTTGAACATGTTGTCACAGAAGAGAGAGGTCGTCATAGATATCCAATGCTTTCTCAACAACCACATGCGATATGTGGTGAAGGAGCTATCCCTCTATGACTTGAATCACCACTCGTCACAGAACTGGATCTTCAAACCCCCCGAAGGACTTTGTATCCATGTCAAAAAAGCGATACGAGTCAATGATTGGGTTACTCGTCACCTCCATGGACTTACCTGGGAAGAAGGTGATGTGGAATACAATAAACTACCGAGCATCATGAACTGGATCGCCAACATCTATGACGTCATCTATGTGAAGGGACAACAAAAGATTGAGTTTCTACTTCAACAAATCTCCTCCAGTTCAAGACCGACATTTGTCAATGTTGAAAATTTGGGATGTCCTAAAATTGCTATATTACTTGAACCATTCAGGTTAGGGAACCATTGTGTACATCACAACTTTGATCCCACATTGTGTACTACCTATAGATCAAAGGCCATAGGCCGTTGGATTTTATGTAATAATTTTCATTAAGAAGATTTTGTTTGAGAATAAATTATCATTTGAAACACATTGTTATATATTTTGAAAAGAAAGAGATGATATTATTTTACTTCCTGAATAAACTTTGAAAAAAAGAATCCTCGTTGTTTTATTTATTTGTTCATCCAATAATTTTTTAGTGAAGTTTGTACATAAATATTCTTAAAAAAAATGAATGAAGAGTTTGAGAGGAGGTAGATAGCACAGCTGTGGGCAACATAGAACGGGAGTGGACAACATAGAACGGGAGCGGACAAGGTTGAACCAGAACAAACATGTGAACGCTCAACACAGCGAGAGGTAGGCGGAGCCTTGGAAGGTGGTGAGGGGGAGGCGGTAGCCAATCAGAGGGGGGAACGGTGAAGGTTGGTGGGGGTAGCTACGGAGAGTATATAAGGACGAGCGCCCCGCATCCACCTCATTCGACCCACTGCCACCACTGCCGCCACCACTGCCGCCACCACCGAAACAAGTGAAATCATGAGCTCACTATCTGCCCAGCTGAACATTATCAACAATAGAACCACTGGAATCAGTAATCTTAGTGAGTTGAGAATTGGACAACCCTACCAAATCGTCGAATTCTCCCGGCTGACTACCCGCTTTGGAGAAACAATTGTTGCAACATTGGCACCCCGTATGGGGTATGTGCATACCGAACCCATCAAAGTCTTCCTACCAAAGAGGTTCACCTGCTGCTTCACGGACGAAGTTATTGAAGAATATAACAAGAATACATTCCTCAATCATCCCATCAACCTGGTCTACAAGGGAATACTCAACAGAAAACACGACGTTGAATTCCTGTAAAAAAAAAGACCATCATGGACCTCACCAAACGCCTGAATGCAACTCTCCGTGGAGGATCAAGGATTGGACAAGTAAGCGACCTACAAGTAGGGCAAGCCTACGAAATTAAAAGGTTGCAAATCATCCCACCCAAAGAAGGAAGAAATAAACCCCCTGCATTAGTGGCGCACATTGAATTCAACACCGTTGGGATCCCCTATCCCTATCCAGCGAGAATCTACCTACCTAGAAGACTCCTCACAACACTCACCCAAGATTGCATCGATGAATACAACGAGAATTTCATTTACAATCAAATAAGCATTATTTATCAAGGATGTATTGATGGAAGATATGAAATATTTTTTTTGTAATTTTGTTTTGAAGTATTATGATTTGAATAAAAAGAAAAAGAAAAGGAAACGTTTGTTTTTCATTTGGTATTCCATCCATTTACATTAAGTTATTATTATCAACGATAAGTTAATTTTGAAAACAAATTCAATGGGGAACATAGGTAGTTGGCAATGGTAATATAGAAATGGCATGTCTAGGAGGATGTAGCAAAAAAAAAAATGATGAGTTAGATTTGGCCAAAGCTGCCAATTATAGGCGGGCCAGGGAGGCAGAGACGCACATCCGGACAAGGTGAGACCTGTCTGGTTGGAGGTGATAATTTAAATTAATTTCAGGGGGGGGGGGGGGGTGTGGTGCCGAGGGGTGTGGCGCCGGGGGGTGTGGCGCCGGGGGGTGTGGCGCCGGGGGGAGGGGAGGGGGGGCGATGTGATAAGGGGTGGGTGAGGAGGTTGGTAAGGGGCGGGTGAGGGGGTGGTGCCACCCGTTAAGGCCCCCAGCAGCTGGTTAGACTGACGTGCATGTTGAAACAGGATTGTTCCAGGACATACATATTCCACCTACTGACGACATTTCCACTCCTCCTCGAAAGGTATGCGGAGTAAATATTTTTTTGTGTTTCAGTATTCTTTTCGCAATATCGGCAGGGTACCCACTGACACTGACTGGCGTCTCCTTTCGTCGTTTAAATTCGAGAAAGAGAATGAAGTTATTTTTGACTTATTTCTTATTCCAAAGTAAGAGTAGGCACTTTGCTTTGCAAGGGATAAAATAATAAGGCAGAGGTTTTGAACTTATGTGGAACTAGAAATATCGAGGAGCTTGACCAAGAGAGAGGAATTTAACTTTCAAGTTGGCAAGGGAAAAAATTGTCTCTGAAGGCTTGTGTTTCGCCTTATATAGACAGGTCGGTAGAGGGGGTCCTCCTCCCACCTAGGTAGGGAGGTTCCTCCTCTGCCGAGATTGTGGGCGGAGCTAGGTCTCTAGCAGTTCTTGGTCATGCTCCCAAATATCGTTTCTTTTATTGAGAATAATTATAATTATAGAATGGCTCGCCATAAACTGTAATGTTCGTACACAACTTAATACCGGAGCACAGGTCAATTGCATGTCATTGAACCAAATTTATGATCTAAATGTTAAAAAAATCAGTCAGTCCGTCAGATAAAAAGTTAAGTGCTTACGGTGGTACGTCACTAAGAAATGTAGGTAATTGTGTATTGCCGTGTACCATCAAGGGTAAAACTCATGATATTATGTTCAACATAATCGACGAAAATGTACCTACTATACTAGGTCTACAAACATGCAAAAAGTTGGGTCTTGTCGAAAGAATATATAGCATTAAATCCTCTCGTAATGATAATTTGAGGTATAATCAGCTTCGTAATCAATATAAAGACGTATTCGAGGGATTAGGTTGTTTACCTGCTGTTTGTAAACTCACACTTAAACCAGACGCACAACCGATAATTGATCCCCCTAGACGTCTACCGTTTAAATTATATAATCGGGTTCAATCAGAACTTAAGAAAATGGAGAATGATGGGGTTATTGCCAAAGTCACTGAACCAACCGAATGGGTTAGTTCTATGGTGGTGACAGAGCGTAAATCAGGAGCTCTTAGAATTTGCTTAGATCCGCGAAATTTAAATGCAAATTTACTGAGATCGCACTATCAGTTGCCAACTCTTGATGTAATAAGAGCACAGTTGAATGGATCGTGCGTCTTTTCCACTCTGGACGCATGTTCTGGTTTCTGGAATGTTCCCATGGATCCAGAAAGTTCCAACTTGCTAGTTTTTGGGTCACCATTTGGCCGATTCAAATTTTTGCGCTTACCTTTCGGTATTTCTGTAGCGCCGGAAATTTTTCACCGAATAATGACAGAGAGCTTTGGTGATTTGGAAGGCGTATGCATCTATCAAGACGATTTACTGGTCCATGCACGAAATGAAGATGACCATTACTATAGACTAAAATCAGTTTTGGATCGAGCTCGTCAGTTGAATATAAAATTCAATTCAAATAAGTGTAAATTTGGTCAAAGCCAAGTAAAATATATGGGTCATATATTTTCAAAACAAGGCATGAAAGCCGATCCAGGGCGAATTGAAGCTATTTGTGCAATGCCAACCCCGAATGATAAGAAATCTCTTCATAGATTCATCGGGTTAGTCACTTATTTGTCTAGTTTCATTCCAAATTTTTCTCAAGAGTCGTCTACATTGAATAATTTAATTAAAAAAAATGTTCCATGGCACTGGGAAGAACATCATCGAAAAGCATTTGAAAAACTTAAAAAATTAATTACCCAGGCACCAGTATTAGCACATTTTGAGTTGAACTCGCCTATAGTCCTATCGGTCGATGCGTCACAATTTGCCGTCGGTGCTGTAATTTTACAAAATAATAAGCCAATTGAATACGCATCCAAAACGCTGACAACATGCCAACAGGGTTATGCCCAAATTGAAAAGGAGTTGTTTGCAGTTGTTGTTGGTTGTACAAAATTCAGACAATATATCTATGGTCAATCCTTTACGGTCGAAACAGACCACTCTCCCTTAGTCACCATTTGCAAACGAAATTTAGTAAATGTTCCTAGCAGACTTCAAAGAATGCTATTACAGTTACAAGCCTACAATTTCCAAGTTGTATACAAGCCTGGCAAGCATATGTATATAGCTGACACGTTATCTCGTGCCCCATTACCTGAAACAGATGACAGTCTTGATGAGGAAATTTCAGTACACGTAAATTTAGTTCGCAGCTCACTTGCAGTGTCACCGCAAACATTAGGTGAAATTCGTGAAGCTAGCAAAAATGATGAGGTACACGTTATTTTAAAAGATTACTCCAAAAATGGATGGCCACGTTCTAAAAATCAAGTTGAAAATCTAGCTAAGCCGTATTGGGACTTCCGAGCAGAGATTAATATAATGGATGATCTGTTATTTCGCAATACTAGTATATTGATCTCTTTAAAATTGAGAAAATCTATATTGTACAAGGTACACTCCAGTCATATGGGAGTTGAACGAACGAAATCGTTAGTTAGAGGTGTTCTATTTTGGCCACAAATGTCCGTTGACATAAAAAATGTGATTGAAAATTGTGAAACTTGCATGAAATTTCGTCCTAATCATGCCGATGAACCTTTAAAACCACATGAGTTGCCTACATTACCATGGCAGAAAGTAGGGGCTGATTTTCTTTATTTTAACAATGTTAAATATCTAGTTGTTATTGATTATTATTCTAAATATATTGATGTATGCCAGCTTAGCTCAACAAAAGCTTTCTCTGTGATTGCACACTTTAAATCTATGTTTGCTAGATTTGGAATACCATCACAGTTAATTACTGATGGTGGACCACCTTTTCAATCAGCAGAGTTTAGAGAATTTGCCCGCCAATGGGAAATTCAACTCGTCGTGACAAGTCCTTATATGAGTAGGTCCAATGGAATGGCCGAAAGTGGTGTTAAAATTGTTGGAAATATTTTGAAAAAATGCCACGATTCAGGTTCAGATCCTTATCTTGCACTACTGCACTACAAAAATGCGCCAAAAGGTGAAATGTCATCTCCTGCTCAATTGTTGATGTCGCGACGCCTGCGTTGCACATTACCAATTAGCGAAAACCTTTTAAAACCAAAAGTAATAAATTCTAATACGCAAATGTCATTAGCTAAAATTAGGCAAGATAATTCAAAAAAATACTTTGACAGAAAGAATGTAAAGGCATTGCCACAACTACAATCTGGAGATTCAGTGCATTACAAGCTAAAACCAAATGGTCACTGGATTCCAGGTACGATTATCAGGCCAGCAGGTGTGAGGTCGTATGTAATTCGCAACAAAGAAGGTTCAGAATATGTCAGAAATAGGAAATTTATATTAAAGAATCCTACACCAATTTTAAAAGATATTGAAACTACATACATGGACTCATACGTTAACTTTAACGAACCTTGCGATAATGTCAAAAAAATGGGAGATTGTAAACAACTTACTAGTCCGTCTAATTCTACTTCTAGTAGTTGTTCACCGAACCGTACTAGCATCTCACATAGTACTACTTCTAAATCTACAGAAGAGAATGTCAGTTTGACTCCGCTTCGAGTTAGTAGTAGGATCACTAAACCTGTTAAACGGTTTTCATTTTCTGAATTTGAAAAGCCTAAGTCAAATAAATAATTTTCTAGATTTCTATAGTTTGTTGTAAAAAAAAATAAAGAGCGTGTTATGAAAATATACTATAATTTTATAATAATAAAATTATTAAGTAATAATAATTTAATTAATTAATCTATTGAAGGAAATTACTATTATTTTAGAATTACATTTATGATTATTTAGTAAGCAGTATTCTTTTAATTTGTTGATCAAGTCGTCCTTGTTTGTTCTCAATATACCCGATATGTCGTCGTCTCACCTCTCAACAGGTCATACTCATTTCACTCCCTCATATCATTTTCTATATTATTTTGTTTCAAAGAGAATTCTATTTTATTTTAATATTGAGACTTATAACAGGTACGATGCGAGTTACTGCCGAGTCCGCTCTTTTGTTTAGGTAGGTAGTGTATGTTGCAGCTAGGTTATTGCTTTTCGTCTGATTTATTTTCAGTTTCCTGACGTAGGTATTCGTGAGTATTAGTTTGTTAGTTTCGTTTCTATTTCTGTCCTTTCGTCTGAACATTTTGATCTCTCCGTGTTTTCAAGTTCGTGGACGTCTCCCTTCCCTTGATTACGTACACTGTGTCCACTCGCCCGCGAGATGGATTCGTTGTGTTTTCGAATTGATCTATGCTGTTGGTAGTCTGTCTGGAGGCAACTGTCGTCGGATGGTGTATTTCCGCAACTGTGATGTGTGGAAATTCTTTATCTTCGGGCTACCTCGATGTATGATTTCAATATCATAATTGCATTTTCCCGTACGCGAATGGATTTCATATGGTCCCATATATTTTTTCTCCATTTTTGTGGTACGTTGTGGGTCGATGCAACTGGTTTGTATCATCACCAGATCTCCTGGCTTGTACTCTATATACGGTCGGTGTCTGTCACTTTGGGTTTGTCGTTTCAGAAAATTTTCGTGTTGTATTTCTGGAAGTTCGTTCCAGATTTGATGCAGTTTCTCGATACGATGTATGTCATCCGTCGTTGTTGGGTTCGGTATACCATCACAGTGGTTGGGGTTACGGCCGAATATACAAAAGAATGGTGTATGGCCATCTAAGCTTTTCGATGCGGTCGTATTCATGACGTATTGTGCCCGTTTTAACACTTTCAGTGCGTCATGAATTCCTGTGCAACCTCCAGAACCTGAAATCCTGTGAGCAAAAAAAAAAGTCGTTGCAGCCAGATTTCGCTTAGGTGGAACCTCTTGATACATTACCCCACCAAAATTTGTGTGGTTTTGTGGTTTCATCCTAACAGGAGTAATTGTATTTGGTGGTTCAAGCGGGGGCAGGTCAACCCCATGTATGTTAGCGCGGCACCACTGGCACCATTTTGGGTACGGCCGGCATGCTGGCCCTCAGCATGCGGCGAACGCCACTATGCTAACCCTCCCGACCAATGAGCAAGGCGGGTCTCCCACCCCGTGACCGCTCGCGATGTATTTTCACTGTATTTCGACGTGTATGGTGTGTAGAACCCAAAGGAAATTGAACCTGAGGATAGGAAATCAAAGGAGTAAGCACCCTATCCCTACCCTGAGTGTCCATCGCGATTCCTGTATGAAATACAGGCGAATGTACCGTGATACAGAAGTGAACAGTAGAAAAACTTCAGAATTCGAGTTGCTTTTTGTTATTGAACTGAATGTTCCTGGTATATAATAATGTTTTTGACGTTTGAGTGTTATTGGGGAAGTTTTTCGATACTTTTTGTATTTTATTACAAATGTTTATTCTTTTTCAATAATAGTCAAAATACTTTTGATTTTCGAATTTATTTGTTGTAAATCGGGTTTTGGTTATTGAACTGAATGTTTCTAGTTTGTTTTTTACGTTTGAATGTTATTGTTTACAATTGTCGATGTTTTTATTTTTATTACAAATGTTCATGATTTTGGATTTTATTTTCTATTACAAATAATTTTGAATTTCGAGTCTATTATTCCTTCATTGGTAGTGAGTACGACATTACTTCAATTATTTGCAGGGGGTTTGGAATGGAGGTTGGTAGTAGGATGGAAATAGGGATAGGATGTGTCACACAAATTGGCACTGAACCAGTGTTCGCCACCTTGTCAAGGTGTGAAGGACCAGGGGATAATAGACGCCACAAAGATAAAGGCAAAGTAATAATAATTATAATCATGAATACAAAATTGAAAAAAACTTATAAAATGTGAACAGTAGTAACAGTATAAAATGTGAACAGTAGTATAAAATGTGAAAATTTACAATACATACAATATATATAAAATATTAACAATACATACCTACAACATAATTATGCAAAATATTTACAATACAACATACTATATACAAACTCTTCCGCCTGCCTGTTCCGCTGGTTGATTGCTGCGGTTCCATGAAGCTGAGGTATCTTTATAAAAGAACAGAAACAGAACAGATAGAATGAACGTATACCTATGTGTCGGTAGACATCATACAGAGGAATGTAAAAAACGAGAAATCTCGGACGCAAACACGGGGGAAAAAGGGCCTCTTCAAGCGGGCCGCTCCGTGAAAACTAAGTTTTCTCTGTGTTTTTCGCGTTTTTCCCTCCGTTCTTCGTGAAAATAATGGTTTTTCGTGTTGTATTATTGTACTGCGGTTGTGCATAGAGCAGTAGGAATATACAGAATTGAAAAAAAAAAAAGTCTGTTTACAAAAACAGTGAATAAACCGGGGTCAAAATAATGATTTTGCTCCTCAGTGTAGAAGAGGCCAAGTATCCGAAAGGCAAGTCGCACGGCGCACGAGTAGTGAGGTCTCAATTTTTTTTTTTTCTGAACACTTGGAGTTGAGCGATATTAGGTATTAGGGCACGCAATTATTAGGTAGGGAACGCAACTTTTCCAATTATTAGGTAGGGAAATCAAGAAATGGAAGTCTACTACAGAAAAAATAAGAATCAAGATGGAAGTCAGCTGCAGAAGAAGAAAGAAAGAGAAGAAGAAGACGATGAAGAAGAAACAGAAGAAGAAGACGAAGGAGAAGAAGACGGAGACAAAGAAACAGAAGACGAAGACAGAGATGAAGAAACAGAAGAAGAAGAAGAAGAAGAAGAAGAAGAAAACTCGACAGATGGTACCAAGATAATACAAAAAAGGATGGGTACCTGTCAACATGGATCAGTACACGACGAGACTTGAGCAATGATGGAAGTCAAGAAGAGAATTGTGGAAGAGCTTCATCGACCTGCAAGAAAGAATTACCCTAGGAGGAGAGTGCTCCTAAAGGGGATAGATGACCTATGGCAAGCGGATCTGTTGGAGCTGCAACCCTATTCCCGATTCAACGGAGGACATCGATTCATACTGATAGTCATTGATTGTCTATCAAAATATGTTTGGGTGGCACCACTCAAATCCAAGACAGGTGCTGCAGTCTGTGACGGATTCAAGAAAGTATTTGATGATTCGAGCCCACGCCTACCGCGGCATCTGCAGACAGATAAGGGAAAGGAGTTCTACAACGGGAAAATGCGGCTGTTATTGGAGAGTCATAATATTAACCATTATTCGACATACAGCAACCTGAAAGCGTCCATTGTGGAACGTGTCATACGAACGTTGAAGACGGAACTGTGGAAAAGTTTCAGCCTGCAAGGAACCTACAAGTGGATGGATGCTATTGTGGATGTTATCAACAAGTACAACAGATCAAAACATCGCTCGATCAAGATGGCACCAATAGAAGTCAAGGGGAAACGAAAAGAGGCCTTGGCACTCAAGACACTCTACGAGAAGAAAGGTACACCATCCCGCCCCAAATTCAAATTGGGTGATCACGTGAGGATATCCAAGAGGAAAGCGGAATTTGAGAAAGGATACACTCCCTCTTGGTCTACAGAGATATTCAAGATCGTCAAGTTGAAGAGGACTATACCACCTACCTATATACTGGAAGATTCGGACAAGAAGACAATTGCAGGTGGATTTTATGAAGAGGAGCTACAGCTGACCAAATATCCAAACGTATATCTGGTTGAAAAGATAGTAAGGCGAGATGGTAATGCCCGTGCACTTGTGAAATGGTTGGGTTTTGACTCACGACACAATAGTTGGGTCAACACTGCTGATTTCAGTGGAGGAGAAGTATAAAAGGAGGTAATGGCAAGAGATCGGCCCAGTTGCGACATAGATCACAAAGCGACAACATCATGTTGAATGTACAAGAGCACCACCGAGTCATCGAAGATGGTGGGATTGAGAGGGTGGAATATCATTCTCACTATCCCTATGGATGTTCATTGGATCATGGACAAGAAATAAGGATTGCCATCCAACATCAAGACCTATTTACCCTACCATGTCAAAGTTTCTTGGATATACACGGACGTTTCCTGAAGGAGGACGAATCTGGGAAACCTGTCTCTGCAACTATGAGCACAAACCCCTTCCCGTTTCTCTTTGATGAGATACGTTACGAAATATGTGGATCGGAAATCGATCGCGTGAGAAATCCTGGCATCACTTCGACAATGAAAGGCTATGTGTCCTTCATGAGGGGGACGGAAAATCTGCTGGAGGCCTACGGATGGACCAGTCAACGGGATATGGAACTAGTCTCCATTGAGGGATATTTCAACGTATACATTCCATTAAGCATTCTACTCGGATTCTTTGAAGACTATCAAAAGGTCGTTATCAACGTGAAGCAAGAATTGATCCTACTCCGTTCGAGAAGGGATGAAAACTGTTTCACATCACTAGCGCCAGCGGCAGACGGCGGCGTCAGAGAGAAGGCGATAATCAAGCTGACTGGTATCTCGTGGCGAGTACCCTATTTGACACTGGACGACACACATCGGCTTCAACTCTACCGCCATCTGGAGAAGGAGAAGTCAATTAAAATGGATTTTCGATGCTTGGAACTATATGAATACCCTCTACTACCTACAACACAGAAACAAGTATGGAACGTGAAGACATCATCTTCAGTCGAGAAGCCGAGATATGTTATTTTGGGATTTCAAACGGGTAGAAAGCACACTGTGGAAAAGAGTGCTACTGTTTTTGACCATTGTAGTTTAACAAATGTCAAATTATTTTTGAACTCGAAATGTTATCCTTATGATGATCTGAATGTGAACTTTGATAGAAACCAATATGCTATACTCTACCGAATGTATTCTACCTTTCAGCAGAGTTTTTATGGTGTCGATGTAAATTACCCTTTATTGTCAATAATGAATTTCAAAAGAGCAGCACCTCTAGTTGTACTAGATTGCTCCAAACAGAGTGAATCAATCAAATCAGGGCCAATTGATGTTTTGTTGGAATTCGAGTCAACTACCGCATTCCCTGCCAACACTACAGCCTACTGTCTAATTATCCACGATCGATCTATCGAATACAACCCCCTCACCAATAT
Source organism: Leptopterna dolabrata (assembly GCA_954871275.1). Lineage (NCBI taxonomy): Eukaryota > Metazoa > Arthropoda > Insecta > Hemiptera > Miridae > Leptopterna > Leptopterna dolabrata. The sequence continues at coordinate 157,400,329 of OX940974.1, forward strand.
CGTTCGGCGAATGGTATAAAAGGAGGGGAGGGAGCGAGTAGATTCTCAGTCTTGAACATGTTGTCACAGAAGAGAGAGGTCGTCATAGATATCCAATGCTTTCTCAACAACCACATGCGATATGTGGTGAAGGAGCTATCCCTCTATGACTTGAATCACCACTCGTCACAGAACTGGATCTTCAAACCCCCCGAAGGACTTTGTATCCATGTCAAAAAAGCGATACGAGTCAATGATTGGGTTACTCGTCACCTCCATGGACTTACCTGGGAAGAAGGTGATGTGGAATACAATAAACTACCGAGCATCATGAACTGGATCGCCAACATCTATGACGTCATCTATGTGAAGGGACAACAAAAGATTGAGTTTCTACTTCAACAAATCTCCTCCAGTTCAAGACCGACATTTGTCAATGTTGAAAATTTGGGATGTCCTAAAATTGCTATATTACTTGAACCATTCAGGTTAGGGAACCATTGTGTACATCACAACTTTGATCCCACATTGTGTACTACCTATAGATCAAAGGCCATAGGCCGTTGGATTTTATGTAATAATTTTCATTAAGAAGATTTTGTTTGAGAATAAATTATCATTTGAAACACATTGTTATATATTTTGAAAAGAAAGAGATGATATTATTTTACTTCCTGAATAAACTTTGAAAAAAAGAATCCTCGTTGTTTTATTTATTTGTTCATCCAATAATTTTTTAGTGAAGTTTGTACATAAATATTCTTAAAAAAAATGAATGAAGAGTTTGAGAGGAGGTAGATAGCACAGCTGTGGGCAACATAGAACGGGAGTGGACAACATAGAACGGGAGCGGACAAGGTTGAACCAGAACAAACATGTGAACGCTCAACACAGCGAGAGGTAGGCGGAGCCTTGGAAGGTGGTGAGGGGGAGGCGGTAGCCAATCAGAGGGGGGAACGGTGAAGGTTGGTGGGGGTAGCTACGGAGAGTATATAAGGACGAGCGCCCCGCATCCACCTCATTCGACCCACTGCCACCACTGCCGCCACCACTGCCGCCACCACCGAAACAAGTGAAATCATGAGCTCACTATCTGCCCAGCTGAACATTATCAACAATAGAACCACTGGAATCAGTAATCTTAGTGAGTTGAGAATTGGACAACCCTACCAAATCGTCGAATTCTCCCGGCTGACTACCCGCTTTGGAGAAACAATTGTTGCAACATTGGCACCCCGTATGGGGTATGTGCATACCGAACCCATCAAAGTCTTCCTACCAAAGAGGTTCACCTGCTGCTTCACGGACGAAGTTATTGAAGAATATAACAAGAATACATTCCTCAATCATCCCATCAACCTGGTCTACAAGGGAATACTCAACAGAAAACACGACGTTGAATTCCTGTAAAAAAAAAGACCATCATGGACCTCACCAAACGCCTGAATGCAACTCTCCGTGGAGGATCAAGGATTGGACAAGTAAGCGACCTACAAGTAGGGCAAGCCTACGAAATTAAAAGGTTGCAAATCATCCCACCCAAAGAAGGAAGAAATAAACCCCCTGCATTAGTGGCGCACATTGAATTCAACACCGTTGGGATCCCCTATCCCTATCCAGCGAGAATCTACCTACCTAGAAGACTCCTCACAACACTCACCCAAGATTGCATCGATGAATACAACGAGAATTTCATTTACAATCAAATAAGCATTATTTATCAAGGATGTATTGATGGAAGATATGAAATATTTTTTTTGTAATTTTGTTTTGAAGTATTATGATTTGAATAAAAAGAAAAAGAAAAGGAAACGTTTGTTTTTCATTTGGTATTCCATCCATTTACATTAAGTTATTATTATCAACGATAAGTTAATTTTGAAAACAAATTCAATGGGGAACATAGGTAGTTGGCAATGGTAATATAGAAATGGCATGTCTAGGAGGATGTAGCAAAAAAAAAAATGATGAGTTAGATTTGGCCAAAGCTGCCAATTATAGGCGGGCCAGGGAGGCAGAGACGCACATCCGGACAAGGTGAGACCTGTCTGGTTGGAGGTGATAATTTAAATTAATTTCAGGGGGGGGGGGGGTGTGGTGCCGAGGGGTGTGGCGCCGGGGGGTGTGGCGCCGGGGGGTGTGGCGCCGGGGGGAGGGGAGGGGGGGCGATGTGATAAGGGGTGGGTGAGGAGGTTGGTAAGGGGCGGGTGAGGGGGTGGTGCCACCCGTTAAGGCCCCCAGCAGCTGGTTAGACTGACGTGCATGTTGAAACAGGATTGTTCCAGGACATACATATTCCACCTACTGACGACATTTCCACTCCTCCTCGAAAGGTATGCGGAGTAAATATTTTTTTGTGTTTCAGTATTCTTTTCGCAATATCGGCAGGGTACCCACTTGAAAAATGGAGAATGATGGGGTTATTGCCAAAGTCACTGAACCAACCGAATGGGTTAGTTCTATGGTGGTGACAGAGCGTAAATCAGGAGCTCTTAGAATTTGCTTAGATCCGCGAAATTTAAATGCAAATTTACTGAGATCGCACTATCAGTTGCCAACTCTTGATGTAATAAGAGCACAGTTGAATGGATCGTGCGTCTTTTCCACTCTGGACGCATGTTCTGGTTTCTGGAATGTTCCCATGGATCCAGAAAGTTCCAACTTGCTAGTTTTTGGGTCACCATTTGGCCGATTCAAATTTTTGCGCTTACCTTTCGGTATTTCTGTAGCGCCGGAAATTTTTCACCGAATAATGACAGAGAGCTTTGGTGATTTGGAAGGCGTATGCATCTATCAAGACGATTTACTGGTCCATGCACGAAATGAAGATGACCATTACTATAGACTAAAATCAGTTTTGGATCGAGCTCGTCAGTTGAATATAAAATTCAATTCAAATAAGTGTAAATTTGGTCAAAGCCAAGTAAAATATATGGGTCATATATTTTCAAAACAAGGCATGAAAGCCGATCCAGGGCGAATTGAAGCTATTTGTGCAATGCCAACCCCGAATGATAAGAAATCTCTTCATAGATTCATCGGGTTAGTCACTTATTTGTCTAGTTTCATTCCAAATTTTTCTCAAGAGTCGTCTACATTGAATAATTTAATTAAAAAAAATGTTCCATGGCACTGGGAAGAACATCATCGAAAAGCATTTGAAAAACTTAAAAAATTAATTACCCAGGCACCAGTATTAGCACATTTTGAGTTGAACTCGCCTATAGTCCTATCGGTCGATGCGTCACAATTTGCCGTCGGTGCTGTAATTTTACAAAATAATAAGCCAATTGAATACGCATCCAAAACGCTGACAACATGCCAACAGGGTTATGCCCAAATTGAAAAGGAGTTGTTTGCAGTTGTTGTTGGTTGTACAAAATTCAGACAATATATCTATGGTCAATCCTTTACGGTCGAAACAGACCACTCTCCCTTAGTCACCATTTGCAAACGAAATTTAGTAAATGTTCCTAGCAGACTTCAAAGAATGCTATTACAGTTACAAGCCTACAATTTCCAAGTTGTATACAAGCCTGGCAAGCATATGTATATAGCTGACACGTTATCTCGTGCCCCATTACCTGAAACAGATGACAGTCTTGATGAGGAAATTTCAGTACACGTAAATTTAGTTCGCAGCTCACTTGCAGTGTCACCGCAAACATTAGGTGAAATTCGTGAAGCTAGCAAAAATGATGAGGTACACGTTATTTTAAAAGATTACTCCAAAAATGGATGGCCACGTTCTAAAAATCAAGTTGAAAATCTAGCTAAGCCGTATTGGGACTTCCGAGCAGAGATTAATATAATGGATGATCTGTTATTTCGCAATACTAGTATATTGATCTCTTTAAAATTGAGAAAATCTATATTGTACAAGGTACACTCCAGTCATATGGGAGTTGAACGAACGAAATCGTTAGTTAGAGGTGTTCTATTTTGGCCACAAATGTCCGTTGACATAAAAAATGTGATTGAAAATTGTGAAACTTGCATGAAATTTCGTCCTAATCATGCCGATGAACCTTTAAAACCACATGAGTTGCCTACATTACCATGGCAGAAAGTAGGGGCTGATTTTCTTTATTTTAACAATGTTAAATATCTAGTTGTTATTGATTATTATTCTAAATATATTGATGTATGCCAGCTTAGCTCAACAAAAGCTTTCTCTGTGATTGCACACTTTAAATCTATGTTTGCTAGATTTGGAATACCATCACAGTTAATTACTGATGGTGGACCACCTTTTCAATCAGCAGAGTTTAGAGAATTTGCCCGCCAATGGGAAATTCAACTCGTCGTGACAAGTCCTTATATGAGTAGGTCCAATGGAATGGCCGAAAGTGGTGTTAAAATTGTTGGAAATATTTTGAAAAAATGCCACGATTCAGGTTCAGATCCTTATCTTGCACTACTGCACTACAAAAATGCGCCAAAAGGTGAAATGTCATCTCCTGCTCAATTGTTGATGTCGCGACGCCTGCGTTGCACATTACCAATTAGCGAAAACCTTTTAAAACCAAAAGTAATAAATTCTAATACGCAAATGTCATTAGCTAAAATTAGGCAAGATAATTCAAAAAAATACTTTGACAGAAAGAATGTAAAGGCATTGCCACAACTACAATCTGGAGATTCAGTGCATTACAAGCTAAAACCAAATGGTCACTGGATTCCAGGTACGATTATCAGGCCAGCAGGTGTGAGGTCGTATGTAATTCGCAACAAAGAAGGTTCAGAATATGTCAGAAATAGGAAATTTATATTAAAGAATCCTACACCAATTTTAAAAGATATTGAAACTACATACATGGACTCATACGTTAACTTTAACGAACCTTGCGATAATGTCAAAAAAATGGGAGATTGTAAACAACTTACTAGTCCGTCTAATTCTACTTCTAGTAGTTGTTCACCGAACCGTACTAGCATCTCACATAGTACTACTTCTAAATCTACAGAAGAGAATGTCAGTTTGACTCCGCTTCGAGTTAGTAGTAGGATCACTAAACCTGTTAAACGGTTTTCATTTTCTGAATTTGAAAAGCCTAAGTCAAATAAATAATTTTCTAGATTTCTATAGTTTGTTGTAAAAAAAAATAAAGAGCGTGTTATGAAAATATACTATAATTTTATAATAATAAAATTATTAAGTAATAATAATTTAATTAATTAATCTATTGAAGGAAATTACTATTATTTTAGAATTACATTTATGATTATTTAGTAAGCAGTATTCTTTTAATTTGTTGATCAAGTCGTCCTTGTTTGTTCTCAATATACCCGATATGTCGTCGTCTCACCTCTCAACAGGTCATACTCATTTCACTCCCTCATATCATTTTCTATATTATTTTGTTTCAAAGAGAATTCTATTTTATTTTAATATTGAGACTTATAACAGGTACGATGCGAGTTACTGCCGAGTCCGCTCTTTTGTTTAGGTAGGTAGTGTATGTTGCAGCTAGGTTATTGCTTTTCGTCTGATTTATTTTCAGTTTCCTGACGTAGGTATTCGTGAGTATTAGTTTGTTAGTTTCGTTTCTATTTCTGTCCTTTCGTCTGAACATTTTGATCTCTCCGTGTTTTCAAGTTCGTGGACGTCTCCCTTCCCTTGATTACGTACACTGTGTCCACTCGCCCGCGAGATGGATTCGTTGTGTTTTCGAATTGATCTATGCTGTTGGTAGTCTGTCTGGAGGCAACTGTCGTCGGATGGTGTATTTCCGCAACTGTGATGTGTGGAAATTCTTTATCTTCGGGCTACCTCGATGTATGATTTCAATATCATAATTGCATTTTCCCGTACGCGAATGGATTTCATATGGTCCCATATATTTTTTCTCCATTTTTGTGGTACGTTGTGGGTCGATGCAACTGGTTTGTATCATCACCAGATCTCCTGGCTTGTACTCTATATACGGTCGGTGTCTGTCACTTTGGGTTTGTCGTTTCAGAAAATTTTCGTGTTGTATTTCTGGAAGTTCGTTCCAGATTTGATGCAGTTTCTCGATACGATGTATGTCATCCGTCGTTGTTGGGTTCGGTATACCATCACAGTGGTTGGGGTTACGGCCGAATATACAAAAGAATGGTGTATGGCCATCTAAGCTTTTCGATGCGGTCGTATTCATGACGTATTGTGCCCGTTTTAACACTTTCAGTGCGTCATGAATTCCTGTGCAACCTCCAGAACCTGAAATCCTGTGAGCAAAAAAAAAAGTCGTTGCAGCCAGATTTCGCTTAGGTGGAACCTCTTGATACATTACCCCACCAAAATTTGTGTGGTTTTGTGGTTTCATCCTAACAGGAGTAATTGTATTTGGTGGTTCAAGCGGGGGCAGGTCAACCCCATGTATGTTAGCGCGGCACCACTGGCACCATTTTGGGTACGGCCGGCATGCTGGCCCTCAGCATGCGGCGAACGCCACTATGCTAACCCTCCCGACCAATGAGCAAGGCGGGTCTCCCACCCCGTGACCGCTCGCGATGTATTTTCACTGTATTTCGACGTGTATGGTGTGTAGAACCCAAAGGAAATTGAACCTGAGGATAGGAAATCAAAGGAGTAAGCACCCTATCCCTACCCTGAGTGTCCATCGCGATTCCTGTATGAAATACAGGCGAATGTACCGTGATACAGAAGTGAACAGTAGAAAAACTTCAGAATTCGAGTTGCTTTTTGTTATTGAACTGAATGTTCCTGGTATATAATAATGTTTTTGACGTTTGAGTGTTATTGGGGAAGTTTTTCGATACTTTTTGTATTTTATTACAAATGTTTATTCTTTTTCAATAATAGTCAAAATACTTTTGATTTTCGAATTTATTTGTTGTAAATCGGGTTTTGGTTATTGAACTGAATGTTTCTAGTTTGTTTTTTACGTTTGAATGTTATTGTTTACAATTGTCGATGTTTTTATTTTTATTACAAATGTTCATGATTTTGGATTTTATTTTCTATTACAAATAATTTTGAATTTCGAGTCTATTATTCCTTCATTGGTAGTGAGTACGACATTACTTCAATTATTTGCAGGGGGTTTGGAATGGAGGTTGGTAGTAGGATGGAAATAGGGATAGGATGTGTCACACAAATTGGCACTGAACCAGTGTTCGCCACCTTGTCAAGGTGTGAAGGACCAGGGGATAATAGACGCCACAAAGATAAAGGCAAAGTAATAATAATTATAATCATGAATACAAAATTGAAAAAAACTTATAAAATGTGAACAGTAGTAACAGTATAAAATGTGAACAGTAGTATAAAATGTGAAAATTTACAATACATACAATATATATAAAATATTAACAATACATACCTACAACATAATTATGCAAAATATTTACAATACAACATACTATATACAAACTCTTCCGCCTGCCTGTTCCGCTGGTTGATTGCTGCGGTTCCATGAAGCTGAGGTATCTTTATAAAAGAACAGAAACAGAACAGATAGAATGAACGTATACCTATGTGTCGGTAGACATCATACAGAGGAATGTAAAAAACGAGAAATCTCGGACGCAAACACGGGGGAAAAAGGGCCTCTTCAAGCGGGCCGCTCCGTGAAAACTAAGTTTTCTCTGTGTTTTTCGCGTTTTTCCCTCCGTTCTTCGTGAAAATAATGGTTTTTCGTGTTGTATTATTGTACTGCGGTTGTGCATAGAGCAGTAGGAATATACAGAATTGAAAAAAAAAAATTTTACTCACCGGAAAAGATGAAATAAGTTCGAGTTCGGAAAAAAAATCGTAAAAAATTAGTAAAACGTCGGACCACACTCCTGACCGTCTTGAATGACACCTTGGGTCGTACTGAAGCCATGGAGCCTTTCGCATCCTGTTTGCACCCAAAGGAGGAGGGGCTAGCGGCCATCCAGTGCCCCTACCACCGGCTCCCTCCAGGGCCAGCAAGCTGCCCCTCAGTATGTGGCGAATGCCAAGAAGGGCAGCATGCTGCCCCGACGCACTGAAAGTGTTAATAGTGGGCCATAATTGTCTGTGTCTTCGTTGGTGTAGTGGCGTAGAAATTCTACTATTTGTTTGTTTGCTCGCTCAATTTTGCTGTTGACATTTGGCCTTGCCACGTTTGATCGAATGTGGTTAATTTTATGTTTGGTAAGGAATTCCTGGACTTCTTTCGAACAAAATCCGGTGCCGTTGTCCGTCTGGAGTTCATGTGGATAGTCGTATGTTTGGAAGTGTTCCTCAAATGCTTTTATGATTTCTTTTGCGCCGCAGTTCTTCTGTTTGTAGAGGCTTATAAATTTCGTCATTGAACACATGATCGATAAAATCCATATTTTGCGGCCAGATGGCATGGTAAGTGGTCCAAAATGATCTGCCTGATATCTGTAAAATGGTATTTCTGGCGTTTGAATTTCTTGCATTATGCCTGGGGCTTTGCCTGTTCGTGCTTTGTTTTCTAAGGAAGACGGGCATGATGCGACGTGCACTGTGACATCTCGTCCCATTCCTGGCCATGCGTATTTTTCAGTGATTCTTTTAGTGGTGTAATATGCTGATGTATGGCCGAAGTCGTCGTGAAACTGTATTAGCATTTGTTTCCGAAGGCTGTGTGGTACGTAGAGGACCGTGTTTTGAGTTGTGCCTTGTCTTTGTCTGAAGATCATTGATCCATTTGCGTCGATGAAGTATTTTTTTGCGTTGTATAACTTTGCTTGACTTTTTCCCTGTTCGTTGTATTTCGTATATTTCCTGGTAAAATGGGTCTTCTTTCAGTTTTTCTAAGTATTCTTTCTCCCATGTTGTTAAAAGTTTATTCTCTGCAGTCGTTTGTGATCTGGTTTGAACTGCTGTTATCTTTACTTTCGGTTTCTCGGTTACGATTGGAAGCATATAATTTGGTTCTAGTTCGTCTTGATCGAGGACGTCGTCCGTGATTGGGTATCGTGATAGGAAGTCTGCAAGGTTGTTTAGTTTGCCCTTGATGTGTTTTACCACGATCTGTTCATGATCTTTGATGGTTAGTGCCATCCTTAATAGTTTCATGTTTCCACTATTAAAGTTTTTCAAGTATTGTAACGAAAAATGGTCAGAATAAATTGTCAGGGGTTTTCCGAAGGTGTAATGTCTGAGCTTCGTCAAACAATGTGTTATAGCCATTAATTTCATGACAACCGCTGGTGTGGGCGTTGTATGGTCATTTAGGCGTAACAATAGAAATTCAATGATGTGTAGTTTTCCCGTTTTCTCGTCTTTTTGGCAGAAAACGGCCCCTACCCCTTTTAAAGAAGCGTCCACAAGGAGTACATTCTCTCTGTGTGGTTCCCATTCTCGGAGTGCTGGGGAGTCAGCAATTGCTTGTTTTATTCGTTTGAAACTTGCTTCATGTTCCGGTGTCCAGGGTATTTTTGCTGATTTATCAGTTAGACCTTTTGTTGCATCTGTAAGAGGTTTAACGATCTCTGCGAATTTATGGACATGTTGTCTCCAAAAATTGCAAGTTGCTAAGAAGCTTCTTAATTCAGTTAGGGTAGACGGCATTGGAATTGCGTGTAATGTTTTGATAGCTTTTTGAGTGGGTTTCAATCCATTTCGCCCTACTAATTTGCCTAAAACTTCTGTCTCATATTGGAATAGCTCACATTTGCTAATCTTTAGTTTGAATGCGAACTTGCGAGCTCGTTGGAACACCTCTTCGAGTTGGGCTAATCCGTCTTCGAATGTGTGACTGGCGGTAATATAGTCGTCTGCATATATGCAGATTGTTCCCTGTTCTATGAGGTCGCTAAAGATGAAATTCGTAGCTTTGAAAAATTCGTAACTAGAGATATACAAACCTTGGGGAAGTGATTTGAAAGCGTACCTATTTCTTCCTATTCGCACCATAAAAAGCCGTATATCGTCTGCTTTTTTCATCTAGGGGTATGGTGAAGAAGGCTTGTGCACAATCGGTGCGCGTGATGAATTGTTTACATTTTAGTTGTGAGTAAATTTCATCCATTGCTGGGAAGTTCGCTGTTGGACGGTATATTTTGGCGTTGAGTTGTCGAAAATCTGCTAATAATCGGTACTCGGGTTTGTTGCCTACGGTGTTTGGTTTTTTTGCCAAGAATATTGGGCTACTGTAGTCCGATTCGGTTTCTTCTATTATCCCCATAGTTACCATTTTATCCAATTCTTTTTGTAAAATTTCTTCTTCCATTGGTGATCTTCGAAATGGTGGTATTTGTACTAATGATTCGTCCTTGAGCTTTATGGTTGCTGGCGGTACGCGTGCTATTTGGAAATCTTCAATTTTCGTTAGGAATACATCTTGGTACTGTTCCAGTTTATCAATGATGGCGTTATGTTGTTGAATTGTTAGTTGTGGATTTATTTTCGGGCTTTCCCCATTAGGTAATGTGAGCTGCCGTTTAGTGGTGGTCATTGTGCAAGTTTTTTGGTGAATGCCGAGTGAGTGTATTCTTTTCTCATCTCGTTTACGCTCAGATGCGTTAGGTACGATGTGGGTGTCCGTATTGTGGAGCTGGCATGGTGTGGAAGCTGTGAAGTGGGGTGTGTCTCGTAGACGAGGCGTCTGGTCTGGGTCAAGTGCACTCTTCGGCCTTGTGTCCTTGCACTCATTTTTCTGCGTCAGCGACAATCCTCTCTCGATGTTCGGTTTATTAGGTCCCTCGACGTATTGGTAACCTTTCCGTTGTCCGGAATCGTCATTTTGGTTTGTACGTTGTAATGTCCTATCACATACTCCTATTTCCATATAATTACCATCAGGTATTACAGACCAATAATTATGTGTCACTTTCCTTATGATTATGTATTATTATTATTAATTTTCGTGTCGCCCGCTTCTTAAAAACGTACCTCTGGCCTTTCGATGTTATTTTGTCTATGTACAAAACATTTACTCCTGCCGTTTTGGCTATTTGTAGTATTTCTTTCTGACTCCAATGTGGATCAGTAATTTGGCGTTCTATGCCTGCGCGAAGTAATAACTTTCGTATATTTAGATTTATGCGTACTGTAGCTAATGCTTGTTTGAGGCATTGAATTCCGGAAATCCCCGGTGCTTGGATTATTGTGGTAAAATCCGGTACTGTCATCGTGAATTCGGGTGTTGTCGTGACCTTCGAGATCATGTGTTCATTACTTTCGTCATATGTGAATTTTATTCTAACATTCAAGTCCTGTAGTATTATTTCGTTCGTACTGAAGTCCATAAGTGTACGATGAAGTCTCAAAAAATCAGATCCAATCACTAGGTATTTGTGATTCGAATCCTTCGGTCTGTTTTATGACGTGGAATGTGTGCTCTAATCTGATTTGTGGATCTATGATGTTTATTGATTGTTTTGCTAGCCCTTCTACTTCGATTGGCAGATTGTTCACTGTCCATAGCTTTCTGTTGTCCGTGCGCAGGATAGAGTATTGTGGATCAAATAGATCGCTAGAAATCACTGAAACTCCCGCTCCTGAATCCAAAAGAGCGTGGCGTATCTGTCCCTTGATAAGTAGTGTGATCATCGGTTGATTAATTGCTGGTAGCTGTTGTCGAGATGACGAATCGTCGGCTGTTGTAGTAAAATGCCGGTTGAGCCGGAGTTGGCATGGCACACGGCACGGCACGGGCTAGACCAATCAGATGCTAGGACGAGGAGGGGGCTCAGAGGGGGCTAAGCCCAATTTTAGCTAGGGAGGGGGAGGGGGACCAATCAGGAGCTAATTAAATGACGAAGGGCGAAGGGGGGGGGGGAGGGGTGGGAAGGGGAGGGGGATTCATATGTGTAACGGGTCCGAGGAGAAATAATATTATTTTAGAGTGGCAAGGTCTGGGAGTCAGGTTTTCGAGAACAGAGAAATTTGTAGTTAACCATGTTTCCATGCACATGATTAGGGTCGGGATTAAGAAATAATTACACGATTGTTTATACAAATAGATTTTATTAAAAATAATTTTCTAAATTGATATGACACACAAAATACAACTCTTTCCTTGTTTCTATTAGGCGTATGTTTTAATGTATCTGTTTTTATCTTGATCCTATAGCTAATGTCCATCTCTCCTAATTCTCTTTCCAACCAGTAGTTTGAGCAATAGACAATCTCCGAATTTTCGAACTTTAATACGTAACGAAGTCTGTCCCTGTGTTTTATCTCTTTAATGGCTGCAATTACCATTTCCTCTCCTTCGGAAATTTCTTCTAGCCGGTGGCAATCTCTAAATTTAATACGATCGTTTAATTTCTGCATGGTAATATTTTTAATTTGGGTCATATCCGCTTGGGTAAAAGGGATGTTCTTCCATACCTCTGTGTAAAACTTTAAATTTTCTATCTTAGCGAATGTGTGGTTTTGGTAATTCGTAACACCATTTGTAGTAAAAGTTACAAAAATGTCTTTGGTAGGCAAGCATATTATCTCCATACCGTTGTTATAAGGCACTAAAATATATCCATCTGCAATAAGGGCTTCCCTGTTCTCGTATACACTTAAAAACATCTTTTTGTAGGAACCTTTTAAGAAGTAGACCTTTTTTACTCCATCCTTCTCCGCTAATACACCAACATAGGTAAATTTGTTCTTATTATTGACAGTAAACGCCGACACCTTGTAGACACCTACTGGATCTAGGTTCTCCCAACGGCAACAGAAATGGTTTTCTAATTCTTCCCTCAGTTGTGCTATCTTCTCTTCTTTCTCCAGAAGACTTTTAAATTCCTCCCTTAGTGCAGTTGTCTTCTCGATAAAATTTTGCTTTCGCCTCTTTGTATCGAGGTCCACCATCTCCTGTTTCCGTTTCCTTGTCGATGTAATGTAGGCTCTCGACAGAGGTTCGATTTCTTTAATATTGTAGGGAGATAGTTTGTTTGTTTTATTAGTTCTTTTCCTTAAAACGAGTGGAATCAAATTATCCGTGGCGACTAAACCAGCGTCCTGTATATCGATATGGATCCGCCGGTATTGTCGAAAATGGAGTACTGCACCTAGAGAAGTAGGTCTCTCCGGCTTTAATGTAACACTTTTGTATGATTCGGACATTGTCTCTGCTCCCGTTTTCTTCCGAAACCTCTATAAAGTTAACAGGTAGGCAATGAAAACTACACGCAGAGAGGATGTAATGTACAACCTTCTTCCTGGCTTCGGGTTCTTTTGGGAGATTTATTTGTAATCCGGTCAATTTTCTTGTATTGCTGTTACCCCAATAAACATATTGGAGGATGTCTTTAAACACAAGACAACAGCTGTTCTGTAGACTCTCTGTCAATTTTGTCCACATTTTTGGAATCGAAGCAGAGTATATCGGAGCATCGCGGAAGTATAATTTACTCTCTTCTAGCAGAGTTATACAACCTTGTAGAGGACTGTAGCCTTCTCCACGGGGATGTCCAATAGCATAGTTAGGTATAAATCGTAGCTTCTAATCTCGTAATACCATGCATCTTGGCTAATGCCGAAGAAAATGTCTCCTTTAGTCTCGCATCTGGACAATTAAGGAAATCTATAATATGGTTTCCAATATTCTTGTTAACTCCTGGGCTGGTAACTTGGCAAATAAACTTGTTGTATATTTTAACCCGAGCGTTAGATGTAAGCCAGGTAAGACAATCTATTCCGACTGTCTTATCGTTGTTTACCATAACATTGGAGTTTTCCTTGTACTCTCCCTGGACGTAAAAGTTAAAGTTGTTGGTTAAATATGTAGTCATTTCCTCTTTGTTGAAAATCCCCGCAAAATCCTGCGTTATGTCCAAGTCCATTAGGTAGTAATTCTCCTTCCGGAGCTGCTCCAATAAACCCGGTAATTCTTCCAGCAGTCTATCGAGTTTTACATCCGCCAACTCTACTTTGTACGGGATGCAGACTGGATCTTTGTACTTCCTTTTAATATTTTCCAAATCTTTTTCTACGACTTCTCTCGCTCCACCGGCTAGTGGGTTGTTACTTAGTAAGAGGAAAGGCAGTTTAGCTTTAACCCCATGTTTTGTAGATACCAAGACGCCAAACTTTCCGCGGATATAGCTATTAAAAGATCCACATATCTCCTTTTTAATAAGTTTGGAATTTCCTTCGCAGTCGTCTAAGCTGCATACCTTCACAAGCATTATGTTGTCGCAAAATGGCTCCGTGATTGGTCTAAGTCCATCTCCCAGAAGCGATTCGCCTTCCGTATAATTAATATTTCCGATATCCGTAGCCAGATTGCTTCCCTTTAACTTTTCCAGCAGGAACCACAATCCAAATCTCTCGTCGGTAGGTTTTACCTTCCTTCCATAAAGTTGGGACACACTAAAAACTTTAGAGCTATCCATGTTAACACTTCCAACGATCGCCGAAAACTAACTAAGATAAGACTCTGGCGGCTCATACTTATAGTATCGCGGAACGGTATGGATACTCTAAAGTACCTAAAAGTAGCTAAAAAACGAGGGGAGGGGGGTTATAAAGGCGTACAAAAGGATAGTTGTAACCGAAATTTCTTTAACCTGAAATCCTGTGAGCAAAAAAAAAAGTCGTTGCAGCCAGATTTCGCTTAGGTGGAACCTCTTGATACATTACCCCACCAAAATTTGTGTGGTTTTGTGGTTTCATCCTAACAGGAGTAATTGTATTTGGTGGTTCAAGCGGGGGCAGGTCAACCCCATGTATGTTAGCGCGGCACCACTGGCACCATTTTGGGTACGGCCGGCATGCTGGCCCTCAGCATGCGGCGAACGCCACTATGCTAACCCTCCCGACCAATGAGCAAGGCGGGTCTCCCACCCCGTGACCGCTCGCGATGTATTTTCACTGTATTTCGACGTGTATGGTGTGTAGAACCCAAAGGAAATTGAACCTGAGGATAGGAAATCAAAGGAGTAAGCACCCTATCCCTACCCTGAGTGTCCATCGCGATTCCTGTATGAAATACAGGCGAATGTACCGTGATACAGAAGTGAACAGTAGAAAAACTTCAGAATTCGAGTTGCTTTTTGTTATTGAACTGAATGTTCCTGGTATATAATAATGTTTTTGACGTTTGAGTGTTATTGGGGAAGTTTTTCGATACTTTTTGTATTTTATTACAAATGTTTATTCTTTTTCAATAATAGTCAAAATACTTTTGATTTTCGAATTTATTTGTTGTAAATCGGGTTTTGGTTATTGAACTGAATGTTTCTAGTTTGTTTTTTACGTTTGAATGTTATTGTTTACAATTGTCGATGTTTTTATTTTTATTACAAATGTTCATGATTTTGGATTTTATTTTCTATTACAAATAATTTTGAATTTCGAGTCTATTATTCCTTCATTGGTAGTGAGTACGACATTACTTCAATTATTTGCAGGGGGTTTGGAATGGAGGTTGGTAGTAGGATGGAAATAGGGATAGGATGTGTCACACAAATTGGCACTGAACCAGTGTTCGCCACCTTGTCAAGGTGTGAAGGACCAGGGGATAATAGACGCCACAAAGATAAAGGCAAAGTAATAATAATTATAATCATGAATACAAAATTGAAAAAAACTTATAAAATGTGAACAGTAGTAACAGTATAAAATGTGAACAGTAGTATAAAATGTGAAAATTTACAATACATACAATATATATAAAATATTAACAATACATACCTACAACATAATTATGCAAAATATTTACAATACAACATACTATATACAAACTCTTCCGCCTGCCTGTTCCGCTGGTTGATTGCTGCGGTTCCATGAAGCTGAGGTATCTTTATAAAAGAACAGAAACAGAACAGATAGAATGAACGTATACCTATGTGTCGGTAGACATCATACAGAGGAATGTAAAAAACGAGAAATCTCGGACGCAAACACGGGGGAAAAAGGGCCTCTTCAAGCGGGCCGCTCCGTGAAAACTAAGTTTTCTCTGTGTTTTTCGCGTTTTTCCCTCCGTTCTTCGTGAAAATAATGGTTTTTCGTGTTGTATTATTGTACTGCGGTTGTGCATAGAGCAGTAGGAATATACAGAATTGAAAAAAAAAATTTTTACTCACCGGAAAAGATGAAATAAGTTCGAGTTCGGAAAAAAAATCGTAAAAAATTAGTAAAACGTCGGACCACACTCCTGACCGTCTTGAATGACACCTTGGGTCGTACTGAAGCCATGGAGCCTTTCGCATCCTGTTTGCACCCAAAGGAGGAGGGGCTAGCGGCCATCCAGTGCCCCTACCACCGGCTCCCTCCAGGGCCAGCAAGCTGCCCCTCAGTATGTGGCGAATGCCAAGAAGGGCAGCATGCTGCCCCGACGCACTGAAAGTGTTAATAGTGGGCCATAATTGTCTGTGTCTTCGTTGGTGTAGTGGCGTAGAAATTCTACTATTTGTTTGTTTGCTCGCTCAATTTTGCTGTTGACATTTGGCCTTGCCACGTTTGATCGAATGTGGTTAATTTTATGTTTGGTAAGGAATTCCTGGACTTCTTTCGAACAAAATCCGGTGCCGTTGTCCGTCTGGAGTTCATGTGGATAGTCGTATGTTTGGAAGTGTTCCTCAAATGCTTTTATGATTTCTTTTGCGCCGCAGTTCTTCTGTTTGTAGAGGCTTATAAATTTCGTCATTGAACACATGATCGATAAAATCCATATTTTGCGGCCAGATGGCATGGTAAGTGGTCCAAAATG
Organism: Leptopterna dolabrata; assembly: GCA_954871275.1. NCBI lineage: Eukaryota > Metazoa > Arthropoda > Insecta > Hemiptera > Miridae > Leptopterna > Leptopterna dolabrata. The sequence continues at coordinate 157,416,909 of OX940974.1, forward strand.
ATCTGCCTGATATCTGTAAAATGGTATTTCTGGCGTTTGAATTTCTTGCATTATGCCTGGGGCTTTGCCTGTTCGTGCTTTGTTTTCTAAGGAAGACGGGCATGATGCGACGTGCACTGTGACATCTCGTCCCATTCCTGGCCATGCGTATTTTTCAGTGATTCTTTTAGTGGTGTAATATGCTGATGTATGGCCGAAGTCGTCGTGAAACTGTATTAGCATTTGTTTCCGAAGGCTGTGTGGTACGTAGAGGACCGTGTTTTGAGTTGTGCCTTGTCTTTGTCTGAAGATCATTGATCCATTTGCGTCGATGAAGTATTTTTTTGCGTTGTATAACTTTGCTTGACTTTTTCCCTGTTCGTTGTATTTCGTATATTTCCTGGTAAAATGGGTCTTCTTTCAGTTTTTCTAAGTATTCTTTCTCCCATGTTGTTAAAAGTTTATTCTCTGCAGTCGTTTGTGATCTGGTTTGAACTGCTGTTATCTTTACTTTCGGTTTCTCGGTTACGATTGGAAGCATATAATTTGGTTCTAGTTCGTCTTGATCGAGGACGTCGTCCGTGATTGGGTATCGTGATAGGAAGTCTGCAAGGTTGTTTAGTTTGCCCTTGATGTGTTTTACCACGATCTGTTCATGATCTTTGATGGTTAGTGCCATCCTTAATAGTTTCATGTTTCCACTATTAAAGTTTTTCAAGTATTGTAACGAAAAATGGTCAGAATAAATTGTCAGGGGTTTTCCGAAGGTGTAATGTCTGAGCTTCGTCAAACAATGTGTTATAGCCATTAATTTCATGACAACCGCTGGTGTGGGCGTTGTATGGTCATTTAGGCGTAACAATAGAAATTCAATGATGTGTAGTTTTCCCGTTTTCTCGTCTTTTTGGCAGAAAACGGCCCCTACCCCTTTTAAAGAAGCGTCCACAAGGAGTACATTCTCTCTGTGTGGTTCCCATTCTCGGAGTGCTGGGGAGTCAGCAATTGCTTGTTTTATTCGTTTGAAACTTGCTTCATGTTCCGGTGTCCAGGGTATTTTTGCTGATTTATCAGTTAGACCTTTTGTTGCATCTGTAAGAGGTTTAACGATCTCTGCGAATTTATGGACATGTTGTCTCCAAAAATTGCAAGTTGCTAAGAAGCTTCTTAATTCAGTTAGGGTAGACGGCATTGGAATTGCGTGTAATGTTTTGATAGCTTTTTGAGTGGGTTTCAATCCATTTCGCCCTACTAATTTGCCTAAAACTTCTGTCTCATATTGGAATAGCTCACATTTGCTAATCTTTAGTTTGAATGCGAACTTGCGAGCTCGTTGGAACACCTCTTCGAGTTGGGCTAATCCGTCTTCGAATGTGTGACTGGCGGTAATATAGTCGTCTGCATATATGCAGATTGTTCCCTGTTCTATGAGGTCGCTAAAGATGAAATTCGTAGCTTTGAAAAATTCGTAACTAGAGATATACAAACCTTGGGGAAGTGATTTGAAAGCGTACCTATTTCTTCCTATTCGCACCATAAAAAGCCGTATATCGTCTGCTTTTTTCATCTAGGGGTATGGTGAAGAAGGCTTGTGCACAATCGGTGCGCGTGATGAATTGTTTACATTTTAGTTGTGAGTAAATTTCATCCATTGCTGGGAAGTTCGCTGTTGGACGGTATATTTTGGCGTTGAGTTGTCGAAAATCTGCTAATAATCGGTACTCGGGTTTGTTGCCTACGGTGTTTGGTTTTTTTGCCAAGAATATTGGGCTACTGTAGTCCGATTCGGTTTCTTCTATTATCCCCATAGTTACCATTTTATCCAATTCTTTTTGTAAAATTTCTTCTTCCATTGGTGATCTTCGAAATGGTGGTATTTGTACTAATGATTCGTCCTTGAGCTTTATGGTTGCTGGCGGTACGCGTGCTATTTGGAAATCTTCAATTTTCGTTAGGAATACATCTTGGTACTGTTCCAGTTTATCAATGATGGCGTTATGTTGTTGAATTGTTAGTTGTGGATTTATTTTCGGGCTTTCCCCATTAGGTAATGTGAGCTGCCGTTTAGTGGTGGTCATTGTGCAAGTTTTTTGGTGAATGCCGAGTGAGTGTATTCTTTTCTCATCTCGTTTACGCTCAGATGCGTTAGGTACGATGTGGGTGTCCGTATTGTGGAGCTGGCATGGTGTGGAAGCTGTGAAGTGGGGTGTGTCTCGTAGACGAGGCGTCTGGTCTGGGTCAAGTGCACTCTTCGGCCTTGTGTCCTTGCACTCATTTTTCTGCGTCAGCGACAATCCTCTCTCGATGTTCGGTTTATTAGGTCCCTCGACGTATTGGTAACCTTTCCGTTGTCCGGAATCGTCATTTTGGTTTGTACGTTGTAATGTCCTATCACATACTCCTATTTCCATATAATTACCATCAGGTATTACAGACCAATAATTATGTGTCACTTTCCTTATGATTATGTATTATTATTATTAATTTTCGTGTCGCCCGCTTCTTAAAAACGTACCTCTGGCCTTTCGATGTTATTTTGTCTATGTACAAAACATTTACTCCTGCCGTTTTGGCTATTTGTAGTATTTCTTTCTGACTCCAATGTGGATCAGTAATTTGGCGTTCTATGCCTGCGCGAAGTAATAACTTTCGTATATTTAGATTTATGCGTACTGTAGCTAATGCTTGTTTGAGGCATTGAATTCCGGAAATCCCCGGTGCTTGGATTATTGTGGTAAAATCCGGTACTGTCATCGTGAATTCGGGTGTTGTCGTGACCTTCGAGATCATGTGTTCATTACTTTCGTCATATGTGAATTTTATTCTAACATTCAAGTCCTGTAGTATTATTTCGTTCGTACTGAAGTCCATAAGTGTACGATGAAGTCTCAAAAAATCAGATCCAATCACTAGGTATTTGTGATTCGAATCCTTCGGTCTGTTTTATGACGTGGAATGTGTGCTCTAATCTGATTTGTGGATCTATGATGTTTATTGATTGTTTTGCTAGCCCTTCTACTTCGATTGGCAGATTGTTCACTGTCCATAGCTTTCTGTTGTCCGTGCGCAGGATAGAGTATTGTGGATCAAATAGATCGCTAGAAATCACTGAAACTCCCGCTCCTGAATCCAAAAGAGCGTGGCGTATCTGTCCCTTGATAAGTAGTGTGATCATCGGTTGATTAATTGCTGGTAGCTGTTGTCGAGATGACGAATCGTCGGCTGTTGTAGTAAAATGCCGGTTGAGCCGGAGTTGGCATGGCACACGGCACGGCACGGGCTAGACCAATCAGATGCTAGGACGAGGAGGGGGCTCAGAGGGGGCTAAGCCCAATTTTAGCTAGGGAGGGGGAGGGGGACCAATCAGGAGCTAATTAAATGACGAAGGGCGAAGGGGGGGGGGAGGGGTGGGAAGGGGAGGGGGATTCATATGTGTAACGGGTCCGAGGAGAAATAATATTATTTTAGAGTGGCAAGGTCTGGGAGTCAGGTTTTCGAGAACAGAGAAATTTGTAGTTAACCATGTTTCCATGCACATGATTAGGGTCGGGATTAAGAAATAATTACACGATTGTTTATACAAATAGATTTTATTAAAAATAATTTTCTAAATTGATATGACACACAAAATACAACTCTTTCCTTGTTTCTATTAGGCGTATGTTTTAATGTATCTGTTTTTATCTTGATCCTATAGCTAATGTCCATCTCTCCTAATTCTCTTTCCAACCAGTAGTTTGAGCAATAGACAATCTCCGAATTTTCGAACTTTAATACGTAACGAAGTCTGTCCCTGTGTTTTATCTCTTTAATGGCTGCAATTACCATTTCCTCTCCTTCGGAAATTTCTTCTAGCCGGTGGCAATCTCTAAATTTAATACGATCGTTTAATTTCTGCATGGTAATATTTTTAATTTGGGTCATATCCGCTTGGGTAAAAGGGATGTTCTTCCATACCTCTGTGTAAAACTTTAAATTTTCTATCTTAGCGAATGTGTGGTTTTGGTAATTCGTAACACCATTTGTAGTAAAAGTTACAAAAATGTCTTTGGTAGGCAAGCATATTATCTCCATACCGTTGTTATAAGGCACTAAAATATATCCATCTGCAATAAGGGCTTCCCTGTTCTCGTATACACTTAAAAACATCTTTTTGTAGGAACCTTTTAAGAAGTAGACCTTTTTTACTCCATCCTTCTCCGCTAATACACCAACATAGGTAAATTTGTTCTTATTATTGACAGTAAACGCCGACACCTTGTAGACACCTACTGGATCTAGGTTCTCCCAACGGCAACAGAAATGGTTTTCTAATTCTTCCCTCAGTTGTGCTATCTTCTCTTCTTTCTCCAGAAGACTTTTAAATTCCTCCCTTAGTGCAGTTGTCTTCTCGATAAAATTTTGCTTTCGCCTCTTTGTATCGAGGTCCACCATCTCCTGTTTCCGTTTCCTTGTCGATGTAATGTAGGCTCTCGACAGAGGTTCGATTTCTTTAATATTGTAGGGAGATAGTTTGTTTGTTTTATTAGTTCTTTTCCTTAAAACGAGTGGAATCAAATTATCCGTGGCGACTAAACCAGCGTCCTGTATATCGATATGGATCCGCCGGTATTGTCGAAAATGGAGTACTGCACCTAGAGAAGTAGGTCTCTCCGGCTTTAATGTAACACTTTTGTATGATTCGGACATTGTCTCTGCTCCCGTTTTCTTCCGAAACCTCTATAAAGTTAACAGGTAGGCAATGAAAACTACACGCAGAGAGGATGTAATGTACAACCTTCTTCCTGGCTTCGGGTTCTTTTGGGAGATTTATTTGTAATCCGGTCAATTTTCTTGTATTGCTGTTACCCCAATAAACATATTGGAGGATGTCTTTAAACACAAGACAACAGCTGTTCTGTAGACTCTCTGTCAATTTTGTCCACATTTTTGGAATCGAAGCAGAGTATATCGGAGCATCGCGGAAGTATAATTTACTCTCTTCTAACCTTGTAGAGGACTGTAGCCTTCTCCACGGGGATGTCCAATAGCATAGTTATAAATCGTAGCTTCTAATCTCGTAATACCATGCATCTTGGCTAATGCCGAAGAAAATGTCTCCTTTAGTCTCGGTAACTTGGCAAATAAACTTGTTGTATATTTTAACCCGAGCGTTAGATGTAAGCCAGGTAAGACAATCTATTCCGACTGTCTTATCGTTGTTTACCATAACATTGGAGTTTTCCTTGTACTCTCCCTGGACGTAAAAGTTAAAGTTGTTGGTTAAATATGTAGTCATTTCCTCTTTGTTGAAAATCCCCGCAAAATCCTGCGTTATGTCCAAGTCCATTAGGTAGTAATTCTCCTTCCGGAGCTGCTCCAATAAATCCGGTAATTCTTCCAGCAGTCTATCGAGTTTTACATCCGCCAACTCTACTTTGTACGGGATGCAGACTGGATCTTTGTACTTCCTTTTAATATTTTCCAAATCTTTTTCTACGACTTCTCTCGCTCCACCGGCTAGTGGGTTGTTACTTAGTAAGAGGAAAGGCAGTTTAGCTTTAACCCCATGTTTTGTAGATACCAAGACGCCAAACTTTCCGCGGATATAGCTATTAAAAGATCCACATATCTCCTTTTTAATAAGTTTGGAATTTCCTTCGCAGTCGTCTAAGCTGCATACCTTCACAAGCATTATGTTGTCGCAAAATGGCTCCGTGATTGGTCTAAGTCCATCTCCCAGAAGCGATTTGCCTTCCGTATAATTGATATTTCCGATATCCGTAACCAGATTGCTTCCCCTTAAATTTTCCAGCAGGAACCACAATCCAAATCTCTCGTCGGTAGGTTTTACCTTCCTTCCATAAAGTTCCGCGATGCTCCGATATACTCTGCTTTGATTCCAAAAATGTGGACAAAATTGACAGAGAGTCTACAGAACAGCTGTTGTCTTGTGTTTAAAGACATCCTCCAATATGTTTATTGGGGTAACAGCAATACAAGAAAATTGACCGGATTACAAATAAATCTCCCAAAAGAACCCGAAGCCAGGAAGAAGGTTGTACATTACATCCTCTCTGCGTGTAGTTTTCATTGCCTACCTGTCAACTTTATAGAGGTTTCGGAAGAAAACGGGAGCAGAGACAATGTCCGAATCATACAAAAGTGTTACATTAAAGCCGGAGAGACCTACTTCTCTAGTTGCAGTACTCTATTTTCGACAATACCGGCGGATATCGATATACAGGACGCTGGTTTAGTCGCCACGGATAATTTGATTCCACTCGTTTTAAGGAAAAGAACTAATAAAACAAACAAACTATGTCCCTACAATATTAAAGAAATCGAACCTCTGTCGAGAGCCTACATTACATCGACAAGGAAACGGAAACAGGAGATGGTGGACCTCGATACAAAGAGGCGAAAGCAGAATTTTATCGAGAAGACAACTGCACTAAGGGAGGAATTTAAAAGTCTTCTGGAGAAAGAAGAGAAGATAGCACAAATGAGGGAAGGATTGGAAAACCATTTCTGTTGCCGTTGGGAGAACCTAGATCCAGTAGGTGTCTACAAGATGTCGGCGTTTACTGTCAATAATAAGAACAAATTTACCTATGTTGGTGCATTAGCGGAGAGGGATGGAGTAAAAAAGGTCTACTTCTTAAAAGGTTCCTACAAAAAGATGTTTTTAAGTGTATACGAGAACAGGGAAGCCCTTATTGCAGATGGATATATTTTAGTGCCTTATAACAATGGTATGGAGATATTATGCTTGCCTACCAAAGACATTTTTGTAACTTTTACTACAAATGGTGTTACGAATTGCCAAAACCACACATTCGCTAAGATAGAAAATTTAAAGTTTTACGCAGAGGTATGGAAGAACATCCCTTTTACCCAAGCGGATATGACCCAAATTAAAAATATTACCATGCAGAAAATAAAAGATCGTATTAAATTTAGAGATTGCCACCGGCTGGAAGAAATTTCCGAAGGAGAGGAAATGGTAATTGCAGCCATTAAAGAGAGAAAACACAGGGACAGACTTCGTTACGTATTAAAGTTCGAAAATTCGGAGATTGTCTATTGCTCAAACTACTGGTTGGAAAGAGAATTAGGAGAGATGGACATTAGCTATAGGATCAAGATAAAAACAGATACATTAAAACATACGCCTAATAGAAACAAGGTAAGAGTTGTATTTTGTGTGTAATATCAATTTAGAAAATTATTTTTAATAAAATCTATTTGTATAAACAATCGTGTAATTATTTCTTAATCCCGACCCTAATCATGTGCATGGAAACATGGTTAACTACAAATTTCTCTGTTCTCGAAAACCTGACTCCCAGACCTTGCCACTCTAAAATAATATTATTTCTCCTCGGACCCGTTACACATATGAATCCCCCTCCCCTTCCCACCCCTCCGCCCTTCGCCCTCAATCATTTAATTAGCTCCTGATTGGTCCCCCCTCCCCCTCCCTAGCTAAAATTGGGCTTAGCCCCCTCTGAGCCCCCTCCTGGTCTTAGCGTCTGATTGGTCTAGCCCGTGCCGTGCCGTGTGCCATGCCAACTCCGGCTCAACCGGCATTTTACTACAACAGTCGGCTGTCCGCGTTATTTGATATAATGGTAAACGTATCTTCGAATTTTTGGGGTCATGATTAGAATCAATCATTTGTTGTTGTTCATTTCTTGGGTGATGAGGCGATCGATTCATATCTATTACTTGGAATCGACCGCCTGGTTCTCGTTTTTTGATATTGTGCATTATTGTTACTGTATACCCCATAATTGGTGTTATGATATCCATCGGTATTGCCATAATTCGATCTCTGGTTATAGAAATTCCCCTGGTTTCGTGTTTGGTTGAAATTCATGTGTGGGTTGTATCCACCCTGATTGCTGTTGAACGGTTGATTGTAATTTCCATGTTGATAACTGCCACGGCCTCTATTATTTTCCTGGCTGTGGTTTCGCCCGCGATTATATTGATAGTGACCACGGTAAGTTGGGGTATGGTTGTAATTGTGGTACGTTTGGTTTGAACCTCCCCGTCCACGGTATTGGTTATTTGATCTGCCGCCTCTGTACGTCCCTCTTTGAACCTGGCTGTCATTGAGACTTTGTAGTTGATGTTTGTTTTGTAACTTTAGCTGATTAATTTGCTTTTTCAGTTCATTGATTTCACCCTCAGTCTTTTGTTTGTATTGTAAATCTTCATCTTTTTTCGAATACTGTAAAGTGATTTCAGCACGAGAAAGTGCCTTCTTTAAATCGGCTACCGTGTCCTTCGGCGCTGCAGCTATTAAATTTGCCATATGTTTTGACAATCCGGTTAAAATTATTCGGCAGACTTCTGTCTCACTCATTGAAGGGTCGACTTCGAATGCGAGCTGAATGACGTTATTTACATACTCTCGCGCTGGTTGGCCTTTGAGCTGTCTCAACTTGTATAGTTGGTCTCGTTTTTGTTCCTTCACGGTCGGATCTGTGAATTGTTCGATGAACTTCCGTTTCCACCCTTCTAATGTCGTCGGTGGATTGGGTAATGAAGATAATCGGGTGTAAAACTTCTGTGCTAGGTTGAGGAGATAAATCGGCAATGTATTCACGGCCGTTGCGTCAGTCCATTCTAACGTGGCAGCAATGCGTTCGAAGAGGAAAAAATATTCTTCTACTGGTTCAGATTCCCCGCTGTAATAGCGCGGAGTCAGCCGTGGTTTAGTTTCTCCCATTGTGTTGATTAATTGGTCTGTGAGGATGGGTTCGCCCGCCAAATTCCTCTTCGACCCTGAGGTGCTCATTAGATGTTGAAATTCATTTAATTCAAACGTTATTGTATTTTGTTTTAATTTTTTTGAATAATTGGGTCACCTGCCTGGTTATTTATGTGTGTTAATATCAATTGACTCGAGGTTCGTGTCGTCAGTCAGTCGTCTATATACATGCACATAACATATGGATTGAATTATAGTGTTAATACTTAGATCTATACGTAGGTGTTATAAATTGTAACTTTTGAGTAATGACTTGATTAATTGATCTTTGCGTAAGTTAATTGTTTGCTGAAGGTAATAACCTATTCCTTCCTATTTCAGAATAAATCTATGCGCTTGTTTTCTCACGATCTTCGGATGTGAAGACACGATTTTATATATTTCTACTTAAATAACTTTAATTAGACTTTCCTTCATGTAATTAATTCTATTTTGATGTTATTATCATTTCATTTTATTGTATTTTATTTTTTTTTACTTACTTATTTTATTTATTTATTTAGCGCTTTTAAATATGTAGGGAATTGACGAATCCACCTAATATTGTTTCTTCAATTCAATAATGTGGTATACTTTATGGTTCAATTTTCCTTAAATTAACGGGGGGGAACCGAACGGCGCCTCCACCAATAATGTGAGGTACAATTTCTTTAAATTAACGGGGGGGAAACGAACGGCGCCTCCACCAATAATGTGAGGTTACGCATAAAGTTCACCCAACTCTCTGCCCAGAGTTGCTGCCCAGGTATTGCCCTCTTTGTGCCACAGATATATTTTATAGTAACTTGTCCCTGGGGATCTTGGTTAGGTTAGGGATGAGAACAGTAGTTTAACGGATGACAAGTTATTATTATAGTTTATTCCCCTATAAAATTATCATCTCTATTTACAATTGAACTACTTATTCGATACCCTACTCTCTACCTATTCCTCCAAAGACTGTAGTCGAGCCGCGCGCGGATAATATTTTTGCGTTCGGATTCACGACGCGGTTGAAGACTTTTTGGTTGTCTAAGAACAAGTACTGACCTCGGTTTCCCTGAGGAATATGCTGACAACCGACGTCCGGGTGTTGGCTGCTTCACCGGAGTGGCTCTGCGTCGGGTTGTTCTTTCGGTACTCGACTTGACCAAGGACCTCCGAGGGTGCTGTCCGCTCGTGGGGCGATGTGTGCCGGATCCGGAGGAGGCGACAGTTCTCTTCTGGACCACTCCACGAATCTTGAACTTCAGTGATGTACGGAAGACGGAAGACGTCGTTACTGGGCCTGCATGGGGTTTTATAGTGCTTGCGTCAGCGGGGAAAGATTGCTCCCCTTCCTTCATTGTTTCGGCAGTTGGGTCTAGGATGTGCTGCTCAGGCGGATGATTTCGGAAGTGACTTTTGTACCACTTTCGATGGTATTTGGCAATACGGTGGCCGGCGCGTGGATTGCGAAATAATCAACATTGATTTAAAGGTCTTGTTGTTATTTCGCAATCCCCGTTCCAATTCGGCTTCTGTTGTAGGTCGGGTTCGTCTGACGTTTGGTGATGTAAGACATCATGTGTTACTTACACATATGCTTACACCAGGGGTGTTATGAGTGATTTGGGTATACAAATAGATACGTTTTGTGTTTTAGTAACATGAGCTTTTGAGGTACCTATCGTTTTCCATGTTTTTGGGACGAGAAGACTGAATATGAATTCGATTTTGACCAGTGAGTGGAAAATTGAGGTTCCAACGAAGTTTCAGCCTTAAATTTTGGTCTAAAATCGTCGTTCTTTCGCACACAGTTTGGGTCCCCATTTGGGAACACATTTGGGTCCTAGTTGTGCTCCGAAACTCGGCAGCCCGATCGGAATACACCCAGGGGTGCTATGGGAGAAAAATGGGTGTAAAAATAGGGATTTTTGAGGTTTTAGTGAACATGAGATATCGTTTTCCATGTTTTTTAGGGCGAGAAGACCGAATGACAGACCGAAGAGTGAAGAATTGAGGTTGTAACGAAGGTTAAGCTCCCGAAATTCATTTTTTTTCTTTTTTTTTTAGTCAAAAATATAGGAAATTGTCTGAAATTTCCATAATAACATTTGTATAATAACTTAATAACACTAGAAGTAGTATCAACAGGTGAAACAAGACAATTAAATGATACAATTGTGAAAAATAATCTGTTTAAAAAAACTGAGCCTAATTCGTGCTTTTGGGGGCCAAAATTGGTGGAAACCATCAAAAATGCTATTTCAATTATTGAACATGAAAGCAATAAATGAACAGCCAAAATTTCTGTATTCTGTACGCATGTCCAGTAGAATTATAAACCCATGTGGCAAGGACTTTGCAGCGTTTTGGTTTATTATTCTGTGAATAATACACCTATGTATTCGCTCAGCAAAAAATTTTTATAACACGTATTTTAAATATATAGGGGCTTGATGAATATAGAAAAGACTGGGATACGTGATAGAAGATTATTAATTGAAATCGAACAGCTCAACAGGTTACAGTCCGGAGGTAATATTGTAAAAACAGTTTGGCCAACATAACACCTTTCCCTCAAGTACATAATTATACTCAAATGAAATAAAATAAATTGTCCCTGAAACAAAATAAATTGTGAATGTAAAACAAATATTGGACTTCAAAATCTTCCTACTGTTCAGTCTTCCATGTCGTAGAGTTTGAACCTGTTGGGCTTCTTGATTTCACGTCCATACCGGGATTTGTAGTGGATGGGCGATGTCAAAACTGGGTCGGGGGGCTGACTGTTAGGGGGAGTCTTCATTTGGGAAGATTTCGTGCTTACAGGGCTTTTCCATGTTCCTGGGGCAGGGGTCTTCAAGGGTCCCGGGGTCGGAGACTTCCTGGACGGTGACGGAGTCTTCTTGGTAGGGGATGGAGTCTTCTTTGGAAAACCAGGGCTCAGTGGTAAGTCAATTGGATTTGTATAGACAGAGCGCTTGCGAAGGTGGATGGAATTTCGGCGATACATCTGTCCTTCTAGATCCTGACAGAGATATGATCGAGGTTCTTCGAGTACCTTTGAGATAACTCCAGGTTTCCAAGTTCCTTTCCACTGTATCAGGACGGGTTGCTCTTCAACAAAGGGAGATTTTTCTTGTACCCCCTGTCGATCGTAATTAACTTTTGCCTTGTCTTTCAGCAACTGCATCTTTTTCCGGGTATCTTTTGGTATTTTAGGCTTCAAGATTTCGACTGTAGCCGGTAGTAAAGTACGCAGATTTCGGCACATGAGCAACTGGCTTGGCGAATATTCAAGTCCTGATATGGGGGTGGTTCGGTACTCCAAAAGTGCTTTCTGGAGATCGTTGTTCTTTTTCATCAACCGTTTGGCGATCCCAACTCCTTTTTCGGCAAGACCATTCGACCTGGGATAATTCGGGCTCGACGTTACAATTTTGAACTTCCATTCCTTAGCGAAGGCTTGGAACTCTCTACAGTTGAACGGATTATTATCGCAGCGCAGAATTTCCGGGATACCCATGGTACTGAATAATATTTTGAGTTTCTTAATACATTCAGCCGCTGTTTTCGAGGCAATGGGCATGACCTCCAGCCATCGAGAATAGTAATCTACTGCAATCAACAAGTATTTGCCTCCAAGCTCTGCAATGTCAATTCCTATTATCTGGAATGGGAATTGAGGAATTTTCGACGGGATGAGTGGTTCCTTCGGGTTTGAATATTGAAATGTTTGGCATGTTTGGCATTCATTGACAAAGCTCGTGATTTGATGAATCATTCCTGGCCAGAATAAAATTTTACGGGCTCGGGCTAGGGTTTTTTGAACACCCATGTGGGCTTCATTATGTATTTTCGTGATCACAGCACGCTGGAGACTCTTCGGGACGACAATGCGATCGTTAAGGAATAAAATGCCTTCCTTTTCCACTATTTCTTCACGAAGACCGTAGAATACTCGTATTTCCGGGTGGAGTTTCTTCTTGTTGGCGTTCTTCCATCCTTGGTGTACCCAGCCTGCAACTTCTTGAAGGAGTGGGTCTAGGGAAGTAGCATTCTTGAGTTTTTCGATGTCCTCTGTCGGGATTGGTAAGTATTCTTCCAGAGTGATTACGTGGATAATGTCGGTCATATACACATCGTCCTGTCCCTTTTCAGCCGGAATTGAAGCACGAGAAAGCATATCTGCGATCAACATTTTTGGTCCCGGTAAGTATTCAAGGTTGAACTGATATTTCAGTAATTTAAGTTGCATTCTCTGAAGTCTGGCTGTGTTTTTATGGATCTCCTTTTTCACCACTGTTACGAGAGGGCGGTGATCCGTCTGGAGTGTTATATTATCGTGCCCATAAATCAGCTGATGGAATCGATTCACAGCAAAACATAAACATAGCATCTCCTTTTCTATGACGCTATATCGGGTTTCACACTCCTTGAGACTTCTTGATCCAAAAGCCACGGCTTGGCCATTCTGTAATAAGCAACAGCCTAATCCTTGATTAGAAGCATCACACTGAATCGTGACTGGATCTTTATGGTCGAATATTTTCAATGTCGGAGATGACGTAATCAGTTTTTAAATATTACCAAATGCTTTCTGGTGCACTGGATCCCAGCACCATTCTACGTCTTTCTTTAGGAGTTCTCTGAGGTGGTAGGTTACTTGCGAGTACGCGGGTATAAATTTACTTAAAAAATTAATTGCGCCAAGGAACCTTTGTAAAGACTTTTTATCATGAGGTTCTTTTATCTCACTTATGCTGTTGGTCCTACTTTCGCTTGGGCGAACCCCTTCCTTCGAAAAAATTAGGCCAAGGTACTGCACTTCCTTTTGTTTGAATTGCAGTTTATTTTTATTAAACTTGACGTTATTTTCACGGGCTCTTTTTACTAGGGCTTCCAAATTAGCGTCGTGTTCCTCCTCTGTGCTTCCCGACACAATCAAATCGTCAAAAAAGACGTTGACTCCTTTCAAGTCTCCGAAAATTCTTACGTTTTCCCTGTGGAATATTTCTGGACTTGGGGATAACCCAAACGGAAGCCTTTCATATTTATAGCGGCCGTACGGACTATTGAACACACAGAGGAGACTAGATGACTCATCAAGGCAAATTTGGTGAAAACCCTCACGTAAATCGCAAACCGTATAGTAGCTTTTTCCACTCAAACTTAAGGTTAATTCCTCATGAGTAGGTAGTGAGTAGTACTCTCTTTTGAGGTACTTGTTTAATGGGATTGGGTTAATGCAGAGGCGAATTGCTCCAGAGTCCTTCTTCTCTACAATAACCAAATCGTGGACCCAATCAGTTGGCTTTGTTATTTTTGATATGATTCCCAGCGATTCTAAACGGTCAAGCTCTTTTTTGAGCAATATCTTGATTTTTTCTGGAAATCTTCGAGCTGGACGAACTACTGGTACGGCATTTTCTTTCAGAGTTAGAGAACATTCAAAAGGTAGCTTACCAAGTCCCGTAAATAAGTCCTTGTTCTTCTTTATGAATTCGGCCTTACTGAGTTTAGCCGTCTCTTTCTGATTAGTCGTTCCTTCACTGTCTTTTATCATTAGTCCTTGTCCACCTGTTGTTACTTGATCTACGTCGATGGTCCGTCGAACCAATCCGAATTTGAAGCATGCTTGAGCGCTTAAGATTGGGGCTGCGTCAAGGTCAACTATAACAAACTCTAAATGCGTGAGTTTATCTCGGTAAGTGCATGGCAAAATGACAGAACCAATTGGTTTGATTATAAAACCTCCATAGGCCCTCAAAATTAACTTTGATTTCTTAATCAGGGCTTCACACCTTAGTGTTTTGTAGATCTTCGTAGGCAAAATATTGGCAGAAGCTTGAGTGTCCAATTTAAATTGAATTGGCTTATTGCAAACCTTAACCCACTCGTACCAATATTTAGTAGGCATATTCTTATCCTCTCCAACGGCTGCTACGTCTATCACGTCGAGGGTATCACAATCAAAAACGGTTTCTTCGTCGTCCGAATCCGACAGAACATTAACGGTTTTATTATTATGGTTCTTCCTATTATCATACGTATTATTTTGATTCTTCTTGCCTGATTTGCATCCAACCACGAAATGATTTAAGCCTCCACATTTTTTACAAGACTTACCAAATGCAGGACAGGCAGCTTTCGCGTGCTTATATCCGCATTTTTTACATAAATATATGGATTTGGATTGCGCACCAGCTGACTTACTTGTACGAACAGCGTCGACTTCCTCCGAGGGCTCGGATTTTATTTGCGGTTCTGCATTTATTTGACCTTGATATGAAATACCTAATTCGGCCGTCTTACATATTCTTTCAGCCTTTTTGAGCGTTAATTCATCCTCGCGGAGAAGCAATCGCTGTGTTCCAAGGTCACGAACACCAAGCACCACTCGGTCAAGTATCATCCTGTCGCTAAACGATTTCTGACAATCATTATTAGAACACTTAAAATAACATGCCGCTGCCTGATTTTTCAGACAAGTAAGAAAAGAATCAAACGATTGGCCTTCCGCCTGTACCATTTTACCGAATTTGAAGCTCTCGACCGACAGATTAACGGTCGGAACGCAATGTTTATCAAAGCCTTCGAGAACTCTATCCAAAGTGTCATTCTGATCTTCGAACGTATTGTAAATATCGATCCCTTCAGATCCAAGTAGCGTCAGCAGAATTGCAATTTTAACGTCTTCATCCTTACTTTTAATCTTACCGAGAGCCGTGAGATATAAAATGAAGGATTTTTTCCATTTAGGCCAATTCTCGGCGATGTCGGGCTGAGAAAAACAACTTATCTTGAACGGAGTCGGCAAAGCATTTTCCATCGTTGATCGTAGAACTTGAGTCCTCTTCTTTACACGTAGATTCGTAAAAACCTGACACCATGTATTTTAAATATATAGGGGCTTGATGAATATAGAAAAGACTGGGATGCGTGATAGAAGATTATTAATTGAAATCGAACAGCTCAACAGGTTACAGTCCGGAGGTAATATTGTAAAAACAGTTTGGCCAACATAACACCCCCTCAGCATTTTTTCTTTTCCGTTTCAAGGTGCGTAGATTCCAAAAATGCAATGTCCGTCCGCCGTCCGCCGTATCAAGTGTACAGGCTTCATTTTAGGTCTAAAAAATTCGTTCTTTCGCACACATGCTCCATTTGGGCCCTAGTTGTGTCCCGAAACTTTTCAGCCCGATCGGAATATATCCAGGGGAGTTATGAGTGAAAATGTGTATAAAAATAGGTACTTTTTGTGTTTTAGTAACATAGTAGTAAAATGAGCTTTTGAGGTATCTTTTTCCATGTTTTTGGGGACGAGAAGACCGAATATGAAGTCGATTTTGACCAAGGAGTGGAAAATTGAGGTTGTACCAGATGTTCAGCTCCCAAAATTGATTTTTTATGAGTCAAAAACATGCGAAATCGTCTGAAATCACCATCAATTTCTATAATAACACTAGAAAAAGTGTCAACACGTGGATCAAGACGATTGAATGGTACAGTCAATGATCAAAGGTAATTTGAAAAAAAAAACAAAAAAAACAAAGGAGCGTAGTACCTAATTCAAGTTTTGGGGGCCAAAATTTGTGGAAACCACCAGAAATAGTTATTTCAATTATATTACATGAAAGAAACAATAAATAAACAGAACTATAGACCAATAAAATAATAGAATAATAAACCCATGTGACAAGGACTTTGCAGCGTTTTTTCTTTTTGTTTGGTTAACTGCACGTACAAGTAGGTAGGTACCTAGCCAATAACAAGAATGTACTTATTTATGAGCAAACTGGAAAAAGGAGTATGCGACATTTGAGTGACATTACAGGAGTTAAAATTACCTTAACTAATGAAACCATCGAACGAATGTGCGAATGGGCCATTTCAATTCCCACATGTGTAGTACAACGAAGTAGTGAGGTTATAGGGCTATAGGGATTATAGTATCATTTTACTTCACTCATCACCAATGCATTTACCAACCAATATTTTTTCAGATGTTTGATGAACATTATTATTTAAATAATATTATTATTACCTTCAAGGGAGCCTCAAGGTACCTCGCGACCAACCTTGACTGAAGGAAGGATTTTCACCAAGGATCCCTTGAGATTCAAGGTTCCCTTCAAGTCAAGGGAGGTTTATCAATGCCAATCTCATTGATATCAAGGTTACCTCGACGATTTGTCAAGGATCCCTTCACATTCAAGGTTCCCTTCAAGTCAAGGGAGGTTCATAAATGCCAATTACGTTAAGGGAGGATTCTGGAGGTCGCCTTCACTTCAAGGAGCGTTCATAAATACGGACCTTAGCCTTACTAGAGTTCTCCGCAACTTCTGGCGAGGAAACAGCTTTGCGCTTCTTACGGGCCCTCTTGAGGATCCAGTCTGTCTCTCTTCCGAGCTCGTCTTCATCTGTACTATAAGACTTAGGTGGAACGTAGGTGGAGGGCTGAGTCGATTTGAACTTCCCTTGTTTGTTCCCCTGTACACCTTGGCTCAGTTTAAGTAACTGGCCATTAGCCTGGTCGAGATACTCACAGAGTGAAACTATGACTTAGTACAATTGATTGAAAGACTCACTTACGTGGGGGTCCACACTGCGAATCGCGCTGGTGGCCTCCCGGTGTTGCAATAAATCTTCCTTAGTTTTTCTAACAATGTTCGCGATTATCGGCTCGCCGTCAACTGGGTCACCCATTTCGCTGAGTTAACATTCCCGATCACTGAACTGACAAGGCACTCGTTTGTTTCTTTTTCGCGGTGTTAGCTCCGATGTTGACTCTTCAAGAGTTCGCACAAGACTGACCCTAACACTGGTGATTCAGTCAGTGCTCTTTTTAGTTCATTAAATGCAACCTGACAGGCCGGTGTCCAGACAAAAGAATTCGTCTTGTCTTGGAGGGGGTACAGGATCGAGGCTATCTCAGCAAAATTAGGAACAAAACTGCGATAATAGGAGCAGAACCCCAAGAAGGTACGTAATTCCTTGGCAGTTGATGGGACCAGCCATGTGCGGACTTTTTCAGTCTTCTTTGGATCATCTTCTACTCCACCCCCCGAAATCACGTATCCCAAGTACTCGACGGATGGCCGAAACAAAATGCATTTTTTGGGATTCAATTTCACCCGTTCTTCCCGAAATTTATCAAAAATGTGCTCCAGTTTTTGAATGTGTTCTTCGAATCCTGGCGTGTCAATGAGTACATCGTCTAAATAGACTTTGACTCGGCCTTCACGTAGCTCTGGACGCAGCAACTTTGTCATAGTCCGTTGGAAGGTTGCCGGAGCATTACACAATCCAAATGGCATTACACGGAACTGCCAGTGTCCGAGTGGAGTGCAGAAAGCAGTTTTCTCACGATCTTCCTCCGCCATCAATATTTGCCAATAGCCGGACTGGAGATCAAGCGTTGAAAACCACATGCTCCCTGTCAAAGCTCCTAAAAACTCATCTATGCGGGGGAGTGGGTGAGAATCTCTTTTCGTTACAGCATTCAATGGACGATAATCAATGCAGAAGCGTGTTGACCCATCTTTCTTTTTGACTAAAACTATCGGACTAGCCCATGGGCTCTCAGAGGGCTCAATTACTCCGTTCTTCTCCATGCTGCTAACCATCTCATCAACCTCATGTCGGCGATGGGGCGGGAGTCGTCTGGGAGCCTGACAGATGGGTGCATGAGAACCGACATCTATTCGGTGCTGGGACCCACTGATGCGCCCTAAATCTGTGCTACTACTGGCAAAAACATCCTCATACAGTAACAAAAGCTTATTCATTTGAGAAACCTGGCTTACAGTCAAACCTTGAGCAGATCTGTCTCGTAGCTCTTTTATGTGTGATGGTACAGCGTCGCCCTCCTCCAGCTCTCCCTGGCCCAGATTTGTGGCTACCACTTGTTGGAGCTCTTGGAATCCTGCCTCAGCTAGTGATATTGGCGCCACATCCTCCTGTATGCCGTTCTGGAACGACTCAAGCTTCTTGTCACCCAGAATAACACAGCCCTCCGCAGCCTGAATCTGGGCTCCATACCGTGCTAAGAAGTCCATCCCCAACACACATTCTTCTTTTATGTCAGCAATTAACACTGTGTGTTCTCTCTTCTCCCCATCGCCAACTTCAAGAAGTAATTGACATATTCCTAGAACTGGTGATGTCTCACCAGTTATTGTCCTTAACCAGCCTCTATTTCCCATGCTACAGCCCTTTATGTCACCCTTCACTATGTCTCGTCTCACTATAGTCTTTGTTGCCCCAGTATCCACAACCATCGCACAGGACACTCCATTCACATGCCCCGGCAGAACTATGGATCCGTTTCCCCCCACGCGGTAGACTATAGTTTCTTCTAGGGATATCTGTGTGGCCACGTGGCAGCTGGGGGCCAGACTTCGGCCATTTAGTCTGCCCCTCTTTCGTTTCCCACCTCGGTGTTGTTGTTGTTGTTGTGTTTGTTTTTTTTGTGTACCCTGATTGTTACGTGTGGGGCAGTGGAACCATCTATGGCCGGGAGCATCACAACGCCAGCACAAAAGCGTTTTCCTCTTTTTCTCCTCGTCCCTCCTCTCCACCCATCTTGGGCGCTTGGGTGGTGAAAGGCTGCTAATAGCGCGATGTACATCAACAGGTCCCAAGGCCTCTTCTGTAGTGATTCTGCGTACAATGCTTGACGACCCCGCCAATTGCACTGCAGCTTCCATTCTAAGCGCCACTGACAAAGCATCTGGCATGGTCGCTGGCCAGCTGCCAATCACTAATCGGCGTACCTCAGTGTCTCTCAGGCCTTTCATGAATTGAAAGACCAGTTGTCCTTCAGCAGCGATGTAGCCAACCCTAGGCCAAGCTTTGTGAGCCAAGTCACGTAATGCTTGATGGTAGTCTCTTAGTGTCTCGTTTGGTTGTTGGGTACGACTATTAAGCAAAGTGACGTACAACTGAGTATGATTGGCCTCCCCAAACCGATCCTGAAGTGCTTGTACTAGGACGTCATAGGAGCATGGACACACCACTTGGGTCAAAACCGTGAGTGCTGGCCCTGCCAATGATGCTGACAAGGTTGAAGCCATCGTCTCCTTACTCCACTGCCTCTCCCTTCAAACTGTCGCAGGTAAGCACTCCATTCAACAGATCCATCGAAGGGCTTCGGCTTCAAGAACGCTGTGGTGCTGTTGGCAGTAGAGGGAGACTCACTTAGCTGCCGAGGAGCCGGAGGCGTAGCTCCTACACTGGTGGCCATGGCAAGGCTCTCCTGAAGACGTTGTAGTTGCGTGTAAAGAGGAGCGATTTTCCGGTCAAACTCATTGGCGATCAACTCTTTCACACTGTCCACACATTCGATCATCATTTGCTTGTATGGCTCCATCGCTGCATCCACATCTACAATGGGAGTAGGGCACTGGGCGACACTTAGTTGATCTGACTGCCCTGGAGGGTCAGTCGCAGCCTCCGGTAAAAAAAAAAAAATTAAAAAAAATTGGACAACGTGTTCGGCGGTCAAACAATAACTCAACTTATATTTTCACTGTGTAACAACTGGATAACAGATTCCACATGTGTGGTGTGTCAGAATAACGGAGTGGAGGTATCGTTGCATAACAATATCTTGTAGGGCAATGAGGTTGTTGGGCTATTTAAAGAGGAGTACAAGTTAGTTCAGCAGTGTGCCAGCTATCGTTGTTCTTTACAAGGCATTGGTGCTCCCAGTCCTTGAATACGCATT
The DNA here is from genome assembly GCA_954871275.1 of Leptopterna dolabrata. Classification (NCBI taxonomy): domain Eukaryota; kingdom Metazoa; phylum Arthropoda; class Insecta; order Hemiptera; family Miridae; genus Leptopterna; species Leptopterna dolabrata. The sequence continues at coordinate 157,437,341 of OX940974.1, forward strand.
GGTCGTGTGGTCCCCACACTATAAATACCACATTAACCAACTAGAAGGAGTCCACCACAAATTCCTTCAATACGTGGCATTTAAGCTCCACATTCCCCGGGACTTGGTTGAGTTCGATTCGTTGAACGAGCGGTGCCAGACATTGAGCCTTGAGGATCGAAGGTGGCAGGCTGATTTGTCCTTTTTCCACAAGCTATTAGTGGGATGAGTTGATTCCCCATCGCTTCTCGCCCAGATAGGTTTGAGGATCCCGCGCCTGAGCACGCGAAGGGGCAGTGTCTTCTGGACACCCTTCACGGTGACAAATTACCTGCGGCAGCGCCCGATGTCAAGACTACCAAGACAAGCGAACCACCAAATCGAGCAGTGCCCCGAATTTGACTTTTTTGTCCAGTCCATATCCTCAGTGCGTCGCATCGTCACAAATTATTTGAAAACTAAGCGTTACCCAATATAGAATTGGTAATCGAGCTTTGAACTTCCCTTTCTTTTTTAATCACACTTTCAACACACGGACATTTTGTTAATTTGTTCATATCCAACATATATTTGTATATATTTATCATTAGTTATATTTATACTGTATTGGGCTTCCCGTATTGACGAATAAATAAATATCTTCAGGAATCGAGTGACGGACAAGAGTGCATCTGATAACAATAATAATAAATAATGATGCTTGAGTATTTCGCTATAATGCTTGTGATTTTGTACAAATATATTGCTGACATTAAAACGCCTGTAATCTGTTGGGGAGCTTGAATAAATTCCCTCGTGCTAGGGTGTACTAGTGCGAGGGAAAACACACACACACACACACACACACAAACACGCACACAGACACACACGCACACACACACGCTCACACATTCAACTACCTCAAGGGGCTGCCCCCCCCCCCCCCCACCGCCAATGTATTCGTGTTCAGCGCGGTCGAAAATGGGAAATCCGCTTTCTCCCTCCTGAAAATAATGAAAATTGACTAAGAAGTGTAACAACAAGGCCTCCGCCACATCTGAGGGGCCGAGCCTAAAAAACCATAAAAAGGAGGAGTGAGATTATTATGAGGGGAACTGAATTTGACTGATAAAGAATACAGCCAAATGAGGTCATGATGCACACCACGAAGAAGGTCCTACAAAGTGCGTTGCTATGTGAGCGGTAATCAATAACTGTGTTTGTGAAACTACCCGTCATTTTGCGGTCAGAACAAAACGCCGATTAAGTAAGTACACAATGTTATTTTCTTTCAAGAGCCCGACCATGGTGAATGCTTGTTTGTTCTGCAATGATGTTTACTCCTGAGACTTGGTCATACTGGCAGAGCCTTTGTTGGAGCTACAGACAAAAATTATGGCAAACTATTTAATTCCTTTTATGTCCTTTTAAGTAGGTACCGTTTCGTCGTAACCCTTTCCTGACTGAACCAATTCCATACTGTCTACGTTAGTTCAGCAGAGTAGTTGAACATATTATGAGTTCACATAAAAACGACAGCAAATTGTTCAGCCTGTTTGTGCGTTTGCGTGTGTGTGGGTGGGGGGTTCGGGGAAACTTACGTCCATTTTACACCACGTTTATGTTTCAGCATAAATTCTATCCGAAACTGGTTTTCGTATTTATAACACAGAAGTAGTGAACAATAAAATTCTGCGTCAAATAAGACGAACTTCACGGAAGTGTGACCATGATTTAACGAGATTTTTCACAATTTGTTCAAGGTTACCACGTTCTATGAAAGCTCAAGAATAACGGACAACGACTAATCACATGCTTACACAGTTAGAGAGGTCGAGTTGGTTTTAATCACGCTGAATTTTTTTGTCTTCAGATTTTCTTTTGTAGGTACTTACAAAGAGCGGCTCTGTGGCCTATGTCTCAGCAGCTGAATGAGTGGTCCATTTCTCCAACCTGTTAAACCCGGAGGTGCATAGTGACGAGTTTTCGCTGGTGGACTCAGGGCTTGCAGTGCCGCTTCTCTGTGGCTGAACTTGAGCTAGTTGTGAACACGGTTAAGGCCAACAAGGCTCCAGGTGCTGATGGCATACCATTTGAGTTTTACAAGCATTCTGGTCGGGGATTCAGGGCAGCCCTGTTGAGTTTGTTTAACCGCATTCTTCATCTGGGGGTGCACTGAAGGCGTTCAGGAGAGCTATAATTGTTCGTCTTCACAAGAAGAGCTATCCCTCGGATCCTGGCCAAGGTCTTTTCGTGTCTTCTGGCTAATAAATTGCCTTTACTTATTTGTAGAGGAGCACAACATTCCGACTGAATTCCAGTCAGGTTTCAAGAAAGGTTACTCAGGTTTTTGCCGTGGCCCCCACAGTTATCTGAATAGAGAACAAAGTCCAAATCGTTTGAGTTCGCACCTTCCGATGTATTCCTTTAAAAATGTAGCATGCATGTACCTGTTTCAAATGCTCCCCTTTTCACCTCTCCTTCATGCCAAAAATAACAATCAACCTTTCCCAAACCCTTTTCTTGAAGTCTACAAATAGTAAAGTTGTAGCAGTTGAGCCGGGATTTATAGTAATAAGAATAAGAAGAAATAAGAAAAAGTAAGAATAAGTAATAAGAAGAAAGTCTAGTGATTTTCATTCTGCGTTATTGTTTTGTACATATACAAGGAGTCTAGTACCCTATATATGTGTAAAATCGAAAAATAAAAATGAACTGAAATGAAATGAAGAAGAAACATCTCCCTTGGGAACAGGAAGAGTAGCTTGTAAATCAAAGCAAGTGACTTGGAAAATGTTACTGATTTTTTCGTTGTCCTTTTTTCTCTCTTTGCACGATAATTGCTTCTCTTCGATGTGACTCGTGCATTCCTGTTCAAGTTTGAGTTTTTCGTCAGAGGTTGAATTTACGAAGGTATTGTACAAGAGACATTGGTCTTTTTCGGGATGTGGAAACACATGTTAAATTCGTAATTGAAAAGGTGGCGGTAGAAAGATAATGAACCGTGTTGTTCTCCATTCTCTCTGCAAATCGAAACATAGTCATTATACAAATCAGTCATAGTCCCCCCCCCCCCCCCCCTCAATGTACTTCTTGTTTGTATTTGCACAGGTATAATGACTTTCCACAGCTGGAATAGACGCAAGATGGTTTCTTATACCAGATTTAATTTCTTCGGGAACAACGAGATGAGACTGTTTCCCTCGAGCATCCATGGATAAAACGCCATCTACGTTTTTGGATTTTACCGTTCTGATAAATCTCTCAGATATTCCCAGCGTGTTTCGAAAAAAAGTTAACAAACTTGTTTGCGGTCACCACCTTTTGAGAAGTAGTATGCTGTATTTAAACCACGCTCTCTCTTTCTACCAATTACAGTAAGTACTTCTGTATTTTGGCCTGACAGACTGCATGTTACTGAGAACAAAACCTCTTTGATGATGCAAATCCCCCATATCCCAAAATTTTTTGAAATACTGACACATGTCCTCTTCAGTTATATTTACATTTATAATTGCACGGAGGGGAAAGTTTCCCTGCTGGTACAACAGATTCAGTTTGGTCACGTTTCCTTACAGTACGATACTCCTTACCACTGTTCCTTAATTCCTTGGCAATATTTCGCTTCCAACTTGATGGATTCCGCTTTCTTTTTCTCGTCGTCTCGACTTCCGTTTCGTCAGGCTTGGTGGATTCAGCCTCCGTCAAGTCATTATCAACGTCATAAATCGGGTCTGCGTCGCTATCTTCATGAGGGGATGATCCGCTACTGTCTTCAAAGGAAGACCCTGCAAGTTCATCAGAGGTGACAGATGACTAATTTCCAATCGCGTTGCTTCCTGGGTCCTCATCTACAGGAAGACGTACGAAATGAGTAATTGGGAACTTGTACCTATACGTGGGCTACATAAGTGGTGGTAGGCTTCTTGGTTTCAAATAAGACTAACTTGAGATTCATATTTAGGTTAGGTATCCTAGAAATTCATCTCATACCTCCACCGTTGCCTGGATGATGATCGGCACCACAACCTCCATTCTCTGTTCGAATTTTTTCTTCTGTGTCGTCGGTATGTGTGGCTGGTTTAGGGCTGCCTTTTTGTTCACGGATTTCTTCGCCGAGGGCATCAAAGATTATTGTATTGCTCACTGCAAAAAGGAATAATTTATTACTTATTTTTCCTGTTGCTACAATCGTAAAAGCGATAAAAAAATCCAAGCGCCATGTGGGAAAAGAAATACAAAACAAAAAAAATAGTAGGATTTCCTTTTCAAAGAAAAAGTAAAACGGAGTTATTGAAAAGTGGTCTGTTTCCACTAATACACGTGTCGTGGTATCCTCCCAGAACCACAACTCTTGTACGTAGAAATAATATCTCGCCAAATAAACCTAGAAGTGGGGACAGAGGACGCAAGAGAGTCGAGGGCCAGCCTGGAGATCCCCACCATCCTCTACTAGCTAGAGGATGGAGGGAGACAGCTCCCAAGCCTATAAAAACTCGTCTCCTGCACCTTTTTCCTCATTCTACACTCTCCTCTAGTCGCTGACTACTCTCTCTCCTCCTTACCTCGTCTCTCTCCTAACCCAAAAGAATCCGTGACTGGTGGTGGTACGCGCATAACCAACGGACACACTCCCTAAAAGATCTCGGGCATGGTGGTGGTCCGCCCATAACCAAACCGAGCACACATCCAAAAAGATCCTGGGAATGGTGGTGGTCCGCCCATAACCAAACCAGGCAACGCTCCTAAAAGAATCTGTGAATGGTGGTGGTACGCCCATAACCAACGGACACATCCGAAAAGATCCCGGGCATGATGGTGGTCCGCCCATAACCAAACCGGGCACATCCCCCCTCGCACAGCTCGTGGTGGATGTACGCTAAAACACATTCATCACAGTGACAGTGGTGAACCCAACCTTCCCGCATCCTTTCTCATCATGGAGTCGCCGCCCCCCATTCCGTCGCCCCCCGCTCTCTCACCCACCTCCGTCTTGACGCCTCCCTCCACCTCCACGACCGCTGTGAACGCCGCCGCTGCCGCTCTGACCTTCTCCGCCGACGTCATGACTGCGCCTCCTCCCTTCCTCTCTCGCTACCCCCCTTCTACTCGCACGACCCCTCCCTCTGGTTCTTCCAGATCGACGCCGCCTTCTTCGCTGCGGGGCTCCGCAGCCAGAAGACCCGCTACTCCCGGGTTATCTCCCTCCTCCCCTACAATATCCTCCTTCAAACCTTGGATATCTCGCCCGACGCCGCAGCCGCCTACGATGATTTATGCACCCGCCTCATCACCCTCTATCAACCCTCCAAAATCGCCCGTATCGCTGCCCTGTCGCAACCCCACCACCTTGGGGACATGAAGCCCTCACACCTCTTCCGCCGCCTGCGACACCAGCTGCAAGACGTCATGACGGCCGGCATAACCCGCACGTTCTGGCTACGTGCGCTTCCCCCCTCCATCCAACTCGCACTCGCCAGCCACCTCGACTTCCCCGATGACGCCCTCCTCCGCCTGGCGTACACGGTCCATGACCTCACTGCATCCGCTGCGGTCGGCGAAATTCGCAACCCTCGCCCCACCACACCGGAACGCCGGCAGCTTCCCCATCCCGCCCGCTGACAGTCCCCTGCAACTTCCCGGACCGACCGCCCCTCAAGAAGGAATATCTCCCCGCCGATCCCCCCCACAAGTGCTTCTACCACGCGAACTTTGGGGATAAGGCACGAAACTGCTGTCCACCCTGCAACTTCCCCTCCAAGAGGGGAAACGCCGATGCCCGCCGGTAAACCAGGTGGGCTCCCCTCCTCTCATCTACAGGGGGGGACCCTACCACCCCCCCAGCCTGTGTCGCCGCAACCTCGACCACGCACGTTCCCTTTTCAGGGAACGCAGACACCACCACTCCTCACCCCCGCCGCTCCTATGCCGACGCAGCCCGGAGCACACGACCCCCCACCCCGCCGGTGACCATCCATTAAAAACGCGTCTCCTTTTTCGGAGATGCAGCTGTTACACCACCTACCCCCACCTCACCACAGCGACCCCGCACCTACGCAGACGCCGTCCGCACACCCTCAGCGAACGCCGCTTCAACCGACGCCGTCATGCCGCACTCCGCCCCCTCCCACCAACGCTTCTTCGTGCGGTGCCGAAAGTCAAACATCCCCTTCCTTGTCGACACGGGCGCTGCCCTCTCTATCTTTCCAAACTCCGTCCTCCGTCGGCAGGCGCGCTGCCACCGCCAAACCCTCTACGCCGCCAACGGTACCACCATCCCTTCCTATGGGAACTACCACTCTACCGTCCACCTCAATGGACTTGCCTACAAGTGGACCTTTACCGTGGTGGACGTAGAGAAGCCCAGCCTGGGGGCCGATTTCCTCGCCTACTTCGGCCTCCAGGTGGACGTCAAAAACGCGCGCCTGCTTGACCCCTCCACCAACAAGCCCCTCCCCGGATTCATTCACGCCGTAAAACCGGCCGACCGCTTCACTGCCCTCTTACAAAACTACACCCCCCGACCCCGTCCCTCATCACACCACTTCACTGTCCACCATCACATTGAGACCACAGGCCCCCCACTCTCCGCAAAGGCACGCCGTCTCCATCCCCTCCAATTACAACAGGCACGCAAGCATTTCGACCGGCTCATCGCAGAGAAAATCGTCACTCCTCCAAGGCGGACGATGGAGTGGGCTTCTGCACTCCACATAGTGCAGAAGCCCAATGGGACCCCACCTCCGTGACTTCTCTTCGCACCTCCACGGAGCCACGATCTTTTCAACACTCGACATTTCCCGAGAATTTCACCATATAGACATATGGTGGTGGTCCGCCCATAACCAAACCGAGCACACATCCAAAAAGATCCTGGGAATGGTGGTGGTCCGCCCATAACCAAACCAGGCAACGCTCCTAAAAGAATCCGTGAATGGTGGTGGTACGCCCATAACAAAACCAGGCAACGCTCCTAAAAGAATCCGTGAATGGTGGTGGTCCGCCCATAACCAAACCAGGCAACGCTCCTAAAAGAATCCGTGAATGGTGGTGGTCCGTCCATAACCAAACCAGGCAACGCTCCTAAAAGAATCCGTGAATGGTGGTGGTACGCCCATAACAAAACCAGGCAACGCTCCTAAAAGAATCCGTGAATGGTGGTGGTCCGCCCATAACCAAACCAGGCAACGCTCCTAAAAGAATCCGTGAATGGTGGTGGTACGCCCATAACCAAACCAGGCAACGCTCCTAAAAGAATCCGTGAATGGTGGTGGTCCGTCCATAACCAAACCAGGCAACGCTCCTAAAAGAATCCGTGAATGGTGGTGGTACGCCCATAACCAAACCAGGCAACGCTCCTAAAAGAATCCGTGAATGGTGGTGGTCCGTCCATAACCAAACCAGGCAACGCTCCTAAAAGAATCCGTGAATGGTGGTGGTACGCCCATAACCAAACCAGGCAACGCTCCTAAAAGAATCTGTGAATGGTGGTGGTCCGCCCATAACCAAACCAGGCAACGCTCCTAAAAGAATCCGTGAATGGTGGTGGTACGCCCATAACCAAACCAGGCAACGCTCCTAAAAGAATCCGTGAATGGTGGTGGTACGCCCATAACCAACGGACACATCCGAAAAGATCTCGGGCATGGTGGTGGTCCGCCCATAACCAAACCGAGCACACATCCAAAAAGATCCTGGGAATGATGGTGGTCCGCCCATAACCAAACCGGGCACATCCCCCCTCGCACCGCTCGTGGTGGATGTACGCTAAAACACATTCATCACAACACGAAAAAACGCGAAATATACACTGCTATACCGGTTTCGGTGATCAAACCATCGCCAGTAACAAACAATAACGTATATATACTAATGTTATTGTTTGTTAGTCTATATACATATAATAAAACAGTGTCTGTTTGTTTGTCTCGGCATCAATTGAGAACGGCTGAACGTAGAAAGTTGCGGCTGGTACCATTTGACGCAGAATTTATCTGGGAAGGTTTATGAAAAATCCGCATTTGAATCTGTCCATCCGTTGAAACGCTATGAATGAAATACTACTAAAAAACGTGTTATAATCACTTCTATGAGGACGTTTATGCTTATAATAACTCTGAACGGTTGGACGTAAATCCGATTGTAATTTGATTCTGGATTCAGCTCGACGAGTACATTCAAGTGGTACTTCAATCAGGATGTTAGTGGGAGGGGGGTACAGGTTATGAGAGGGGGGGGGGGGGGGTCTACAGAAATGTCAAAACTACTTGACCAATTGGAGTGCAACTTTGGGAATTTGTTGTGTGAACATTGAGGAATGTTTCTAACCAGGTAGGGAGGGTTCATAGGATACGGGGGGGGGGGGGGGGTTAAAGGCAGTTAGGGTTGGCATTGGGGAAGGTTTCTGATCAGTTGAGGAGGGGGGATACAGGCATATTAAAATACATGACCGTTGGCTCCATTTATTTAAATCGCAGCAACACGCGTCGGTTCAAATAGTATAATATATCATAAAACAGTGTCAGTCTGTTTGTTTGTCTCGGCATCGATAAATGAGAACGGCTGAACGTAGAAGGTAGAGGCTGGTACTGTTGGACGCGTAATTTATCTGGGAAGGTGTAGGAGAAATCCGCGTAAATTTGTAAATCCGTTGAAATGCAATGGCTGAAGTACCATAAAAAGTCGTGTTATAATTACTTTTATGAGGACGTTTATGCCTAATATAACTTTTGAATGGTTGCACGTAAATCAGAATGTAAGTAGTCTCTGGATTCAGCTCGATGAGTACTTTCAAGTGGTTCTTCAATTTAAGTTCTGTGTAGTACGGTTCAAAATTAATAAACGCTATTTTAGGAGAATTTTCCATGATACCTAACTATTCAAACAGCTGCTCCATAAAGGTAGGTTTGATGTAAAATCTGAGGAGACGTAGGAGATAGGAAATTTAATTATCTACAACTTTCATCTTAGTTGTTTTTTTTCTAGCACGCAGTCTAATGGGTAAAAAGTGAGTAAACCTGCAAAACATGAGGTATTTGGGCAATATAATAAAATTATGTACCGGCATTATTTGGCTATAGCGTTTGACTGTTAGCATGTACATAGGAATTGTAGTGCCCTTTAGATTCAGTTCGCCCTGTAGGTACTACTACTTTTGTACATGACATATTTTTCTGATATGGGTCTATATTCTGGAATGCGAAAACAATACAAGTTGTCTGAGGAAGATTTTGTTCCTTATTTGTTGGAATGACACTACTAATCTTACAAGGATTATAAGGTCTTGCCCTTAGTAATTTTGGCGTTTCCAATATTGGACAATAACTCATCATTTTCTCATAACAGATCCATGTTAGAAAAGATAATGTCCTAAAGGGGGTGTCTGTTCTACCGTTGCGAAGCGCGGGTACACAGCTAGTGTATACATATAATAAAACAGTGTCTGTTTGTTTGTCTCGGCATCAATTGAGAACGGCTGAACGTAGAAAGTTGCGGCTGGTACCATTTGACGCAGAATTTATGTGGAAAGGTTTATGAAAAATCCGCATTTGAATCTGTCCATCCGTTGAAACGCTATGAATGAAATACTACTAAAAAACGTGTTATGAGGACGTTTATGCTTATAATAACTTTGAACGGTTGGACGTAAATCCGATTGTAATTAGATTCTGGATTCAGCTCGACGAGTACATTCAAGTGGTACTTCAATCAGGATGTTAGTGGGAGGGGGGTACAGGTTATGAGTGGGGGGGGGGGTCTACAGAAATTTCAAAACTACTTGACCAATTGGAGTGCGACTTAGGGAATTTGTTTGTTTGTCGCGGCATCAATTGAGAACGGCTGAACGTAGAAAGTTGCGGCTGGTACCAATTGACGCAGAATTTATCTGGAAAGGTTTATGAAAAATCCGCATTTGAATCTGTCCATCCGTTAAAACGCTATGAATGAAATACTACTAAAAAACGTGTTATAATCACTTTATGAGGACGTTTATGCTTATAATAACTTTGAACGGTTGGACGTAAATCCGATTGTAATTAGATTCTGGATTCAGCTCGACGAGTACATTCAAGTGGTACTTCAATCAGGATGTTAGTGGGAGGGGGGGTACAGGTTATGAGAGGGGGGGGGGGGGAGGGTCTACAGAAAATTTCAAAACTACTTGACCAATTGGAGTGCAACTTTGGGAATTTGTTGTGTGAACATTGAGGAATGTTTCTAACCAGGTAGGGAGGGTTCATAGGATACGGGGGGGGGGGGGGGTTAAAGGCAGTTAGGGTTGGCATTGGGGAAGGTTTCTGATCAGTTGAGGAGGGGGGGATACAGGCATATTAAAATACATGACCGTTGGCTCCATTTATTTAAATCGCAGCAACACGCGTCGGTTCAAATAGTATAATATATCATAAAACAGTGTCAGTCTGTTTGTTTGTCTCGGCATCGATAAATGAGAACGGCTGAACGTAGAAGGTGGAATCTGTTATGAGTGGGGCCTGTCCCTAAAGGGGGTTGTCTGTTCTACCGTTGCGAAGCGCGGGTACACAGCTAGTGTTACAATATACGTAAGTTATTGTATATTACTGACGATGGTTTGATCACAGAAACCGGTATATCAGTGTATTTTTCGCGTTTTTTCGTGTATTAGTGGAAATAAACTACCTTTCAATAACTCCATTTTTCTTTTTCTTTGAAATGGGTTTCCACTATTTGGTCGCGTGTGATTTAGTTCGTTTTAGTTCGTAGGATTTCCTTCACCTTCGGGGATGCTCGTGGAAAGATCAGCAACAAACCTTTGCCGGTGTTACTTCAACATTGACAGTAGGGATAGCCTGTTTGTTCTGCATTTCTTCTACAGGTATATCGAAAATGCTCCTTACGCGTGCTGTGGAAATGAACCATACAAATGAAACGAAAATTAAAATTAACTTAATCATGAAAAAAAAGTAGGTAGTGCCTCGTCAAAAAATAATACAAAAAATGCTTACTATGTTCTGTAAATCTTCCGCCATTAGTTTTAACATCAATAGACGCCACAAACGGTTGATGGTTTTGGGACTGTGCTGATTTTCAGCGGGTATTTGGAGCGTTTCATCATCTAGTTACGAAAAAATAAAATCGTTTTTGACTAGATCATACGAAATAGATTACAGTGACTAGATCATTTGACTAGATTAAAGTGAAATAAAATATGTGCCAAGTGAATGAATACCGTGGCACTTGCTGCTCGTGGGATGGAGGACGAGGTTCTCATTTTTTGAGGTGGAATGTCGGTGCGACTTGAGCATATTTTCATCTTTCTTCTTCCCACGAGCTTTCAAGTCACGTAACCTAAAACAAACGAGATTATCATACACATCATGTACTAATCGTACATTACCTACTGGTAGGAAAAAGACAACACGAGCGTGATTGAACCAAATTTACCTAATGCAAAGAGAGGACAAGCATTTTTCCGCGCGCCCACTCATCTCCTGGCTTAGCAGGCTTCAAAATAGATCTTTAGACTGCGGATATCAATATAGGGTAGTTTGGTTAGGTTTTGTTCGCCGGAGTGAACTGAAAACAAGCAATAAATCACTTCGTTCAATCATAGATTTGAGGACAGAATGAAATTTAACCTCGTGTAGCGTAATAAGATAACGGCATAAGCCAAACTTATGATACAAATTCTTGAATTATAAACAAATGTAAGATGCCTACAAGAACGACCAATAATGAAATAAGCCTCAAATTCTCATACTAAAGTTTTACTTTTACGCACAGTGGCAGGGGCGTATTTCTACTTAGGTCATTCCTGACCCCATGACCGCACTGGATCCAAAGGCAGCAAAGACGGAAAAACCGAATACGCCAGTTAGGCACGGTGACTTCATAGAGCAGAATAGACTGAAGCGAAAGACTGTCACTGCTACACACATCAAATATCACTAAAATGTGAAGAACGGTAAAGAATCGGCGGAAGGCGAAATCAGACACTTTCGATGTCAAACGTGTGACCAGGACTGGACAAGCCTCCCGAAGTAGACACGCTTCGGTCACTATTACACTTGACCTTGAACTATGTCTAGCTCATCTCCGATGACGAAAGTGGTGGATAAAGGGGGAAGGAAGCGAGATTGACTTTCGCCACAACTGCAGGTAAGAGAAAGCTCATTCGAGAGTCCTTTGGCTTGCTTAACTAATTTTTTTCAAAATTTGGACTTACGCCACTACTGTTCTCACCAGTCGTTATCCTCAATGCTGTCGTAAAAAATGTCAGAGTTTACCTTCATTCGTCGAAACACATAACCACATCCTTATGAAAATTGTCCAAAATGAGAGCTTGACCTCTCAATAAATTATTTACACAAACGTATAAAAAACGAGGAGGGGTAGAAAACTGAGCAAGTCGCCGTTTAATAGTGATTTCACTCGGGAGTGGATAATAAATTTGTCTGACGAACACCAAACCTTTATTTGATATGCAGCGAATCGTCACTGCCTTTGCCACGTCTTCACAAGACCATTTTGCACAAG